>VZSC01004440.1:76194-172811 GCA_013398225.1 Steatornis caripensis
AAAAAAAAAAAAAAGGTGCAGTAGGAGAAATATCTGGTACTGGCACTACACTAAAGGAAAATTGAAAATTTTGCCTTTTGCCAAGTTGGTGAGTGAGCACAACATCAGCCTGTCCAAAACAGCACTGACGGAGGTGCAGATTTTTGCTTGAATAGAACAATATTTTACTTTATGTAAAAAAATATTTTCAGGCTATTGGTCAAGATGTTTCTATGGTAACTGATACTATTTCATTTTAGTGATGGATTACAGAGGAAAACTCCAGGGAGGTTTGGATGATGGAGTTTCATCTGACAGAGCCGGGCCCACTCTTTCTCCGGAGTTATTAGGCAGTTCTGGTTGTGCTTGGTATTTCCTGGGCGTTGCTTGGGCTGGCTGTGCACAGTGTCTTGGAAACAGTACTAGTAGAGGGACTCTGCTCTGGCTAGGAGAGACACTGAAGTTTGTTCACCACCAGAATGATGTTGTAGTAGTCGTCAGCAACTGAATGTTATATATGTTATATTAATCTGTATATATAATTTATTATTTTAGAGGGAGAGAGAGCAACAGGCAGACCAAGGGAGAGTTAAAGGCATTCTATATTCTTATCTAACACATCTTTTTTGTTTTTTATTTCCTTCCTACTTCTAGTTTTCAATGAGGGAGGTCGGAACCTTGACATACTATTTTTTCTGATCTGTCAGATCTTGTTTTTACTTAGTACTGGGGTCCATGGAGTTGCTCCAGGCTCGTGCTAGCATGCTTGGGAGCGGAGTTTGCCCATAAAGCATGTATGAGGTCATCTTGGAGTTTTGAGCCGTTTTACCACAGCCGTGCAGCTCAGGACTGATTGCATTGGTTTTGTAAAGAATCAGTGAGCGACGAAATTTGAGATCTTTGATTTTAAAAGTTAGCTATTTCTGCTGCAGGTATAAAAGACAGGTGCAGATACAACAGAGAGAAGCACGTTGATTTTCTTTTTTTTTTGACGGGATCAATATTCCACAGTATCTATTCCCAGCTACAGTTTTATAAACAGCGTTTCATTATGCCTATTATCATAACAGCCCTTTTTTTATCCCCTCTGTCAATACTTGACTCTATCAGGCAACGTCTTATTTTTAATGTGAAAAATCCATCATTGTGGCGAAAGGGAAAAAACACATAGCAGCCCATCTGCTAATTTATATTTGAGGTTTGAGGCCCAAAAGTGTTTTAAAGAACTCCTGTCTAAAACCAGCAGGTTTTGTATTAGTTGCGTATTAGAATTGTTGCAGTGAATTCCAACATCTTTTCACGGTGAGGTTTAGCAGAAGGAGTGCAGGCAAGAGGAGTGATGTTTGCTGCGTGTCATTGCAGACAACAAAATGTCCTGAGCGACTGCAGCTCCTCATGGCCGAGCCCATCTCCTGGGACCCTCTCTTGAGAAAACAGGGACCCGAGGAGTTGGCAGAGGTCGGAGACCACACGGCGGAGAGAAGCAATCTGTAGCTCTCCAGCTGAGTTAGCAGTTAATCCCGAGCTCCTCTGTAATTTTACCTGCTGACTTGCGTGAAGTTTACAAATAACCTTGCCTTCAGTAGGATTGGAAATCCCATTTGTTACTTTCTAGGCTAATTCTAGTTTAGACTACACTCTCCCCAGAGATGAAGTGCTGTAAACAGTGAGCTGTCCTGGCTGTGATTTTACAGGTCCCGTGGACTGATGCAGCCCCACTGAAGTGAAAAAATGAAATGTACTCTTGAGAATCTCTTAATGCATTGAACCAGTGTTGAAATTATCATAAAATTTCTGATTGGAAAGGCGCTTCTGAAGCCGCACTATTGCCAAACGAAACAGGAGGAGGCTGCACATGGGGCTGGGGTCGCACCTGTTTATTTGTGGAGATTTTGCACCAGAAGCGATGTAGGAGATGTATATGCATTATTAAAACCCTCCTTCTTATGTTTTCTTAGTGCTATTAGGACTAAGCGGTCCTTTATCCTGACACGTTGCTGGTTTTAGTTTTGTGTAATTCGTATCCTTATATAAACATTGTGTGTCTGCTTGTTGAGGGGAGAATGCTTTATTGTTCTTTTTAACCATTTCTATTGAGAAAAACACGAGGTGGTGTTTCAGATACATATAATTTCCATGCTAATTCATCTTGAGTGCTGTGGAAAAAAATGTGGTGTATTTTTATTGCATTTTGACATTGTACATACAGTTACATACTGCAGACTGCAGTGGTCACTGAGCCTCCAAATTTGCATATAATGTGCGTAAAGCCTGGTGTTAGAAGAGAAATACTATAGCACTTAAACTCTATGGCAAGTGTCAGTAATAAAAATGTTACTTCTTCCTCATTTAAATAGGCAGGGGATGGTCTGCACAGAACAGAGTAAGTACCAGCATGTCAGCCTGGACCCTCTGCTGCCTTTGTTTGACAGAAGACAACTCAGACCAGATTTCTGACTGTCCACTGCTGGGCTGCGCACCAGTAAGCATCTCATAATTTAATAGAATTCTAGAGAAAATACAGGATAAGTTACCTGCATATCGTTTTTATTTGCTGGAAAGCAAGGAAGGTACCTTTGCAAACTTAAGATGTTAAACCTATATCCATTCGGGGCCTGTTTTGTTCAGCTGGTGGGATTTCACAGGCCGGAATGTCCGTACGCTCTCGCCTCCGCTGCCCTGGCTGGTGCACGCTGCTCTTTGGGCATCGCCGCACGGGCAGCGGGGAACGGCCGGTGCCCCAGCACTCGTCTTCATTGTCCTCTGTGGAAGCATATCTGTTTTTCAACCACAACATTTTCAAAGTCGTCGCGTAGCCTCCTGGAAAGAGCTGCTTGAGTAATGCATCCCGTGCCTGCGTGGTGGCTGACGAGTGCTCTCCCAGGCTGATGGCCGGGGATGCTGACTGAGCAAGGCTGGTGGTGGTGGTGGTGCAGGACAGCTCGTACGGCAAGCAAAGGCTGCGCCCTGCCTGCCTGGCGTTCAGGTGGAGGCAGCGCCTGTGCCCTGGCAGGGATTGCTCCTCTTCTCGCTGGGAAGCGGAGAAACTTGCTTTCCTTTTCATCCAGCGTCTCTTGGTGCGCTTGCTCTCTCAGCCTGCGGTAGCTGCTCCGTGGTGTAGCAGGGTGGTGTAAATTACTGCCTTCGTCACAGCAGCGAGGAATGGAAGGGGTTAATGTGGCATCTGAAGCAGAATGAGGAAAGGGAAGGGAAAAAATAAAGTGAAATCAAGGACAATGTCTTTGAAACAATACATGTCGGTACACAGCTCATCAAATGCAGCGCATAGGCAAATCGCATAATTTTAAAAAGGTTAACACCGTGGCAGAGTTAATTGCTGTTGTTCCTCTTAAATTCCAGTGTAATTTCTGATTTCTTACTCTGTTGTTTATCTTTCAGCTAAGTAGATTTTAAATAAAACAAATATTTATGCCAGTAAAGCACTATAGCTTAAATATTTAGGGAGAGCTAAACAAACAAAACATAATAGCATAAATATTTAAGGAGAGCAAAGCGAACAAAACCAGAAACCAACACAGCTGAAGGAAACCACCTTAAAAATCCGAGGAAGAGCACATAACCAAAAAAAAGTAAGTTAATCATTTAATCACAAAGTTGAGTGATTTTGTGTATTCAACTCTTTTACTTCAGGTGTTGGGGTTCTTTGTCCTCGCTTTCTGCTCTCGCCTCCGTCTGTATTTTCCTCCTTTGCATGTATAGAGCAGATTCTGAAACTCGTGATTTTCTCTGGGGAGTGTAACCTATTCATACATCTCTGCAAAGTTGTATCTGTCTCTGATGTTCATGATACAAGATCCGTCTAATAGCTGCTCTGTAAGCAGGTGTGTGGTATTTATTACAGCAGTAGCCGTATTGTCCTCCTCCATCAGGTGCAAACCTCTGTGCCTATGACGAGACTGTGCAGGTCAGCAGTGTCAGTTTATACGCCTGGTGTAACAGAGGTGTAGGTTAAAGGAGTCGATGCACCCCGGGTGCTGTGTGTTTAGCAGTAAAAGTACAAAACAATTCTAACATAGGCGGTGCTCCCGTGGGCCAGTACGTCATTCAGGGACATACGGCGATTTACAGACTGCAGTGCTCTTTTCCTCCTGGCTGTGCAGAGGAGGCTGGCGATGCGTAGGGCTCTGTTTCTTGGCCATGAATAGACATACCTTCCCATATCAATTCTTTATTCCTATTCCATTCCAGAATCACGAAGGCATGCTTAAACACTTTGAAGGAGCATACTTGGGCAAAAACTATCTGCCTTTTCATCTTGCCTCATTTCTCCATGAGCCCTGACAGAATTTAAAGTCCTGGACTTCAGGTGATTTCCTCGTGGCACGTCTCCCTCTCGGCACATTTTCCCCATGTGAATGAAACTCGAGGTTTTTTGTTGTAAATAAAATCAACCTCTGTAGAATCTGAAGTGCAGTTAGCTTTGAAGTTATAATTGTGTTAAGCAGGGTAATGTGGTGGAAACACTGTCAAATTACCTTCATGGTGGTGAGAACAAATGCCCAAGTATCTGTTTCTGCAGTCATAGCGATTCTTAGAGAAACATAGTGGTAATCAGTCTGGGAAATGGAAAGGACACTTTCTTCTGTCTAACACCGGTCTAATCAGGGGAGAAAGTACTGGAGCGAGTGGGTATCTCCCGCAACCCCTCAGCAGCCTTGTCTTGTCTGCCGGGCAGCAGAGTCGTGTCCTAGCTGGCGCTGCATCCCTGTGGTTCCCCCATCGTTGCCACTCGGCTTGGAGAAACAGGGTTTGCACAAAGTCCTGGGTGCCCAGGGTGTTCCTGGTGAGCCCCATCCACCCTGGCACAGCGCTCGGCTGGATGCAGAGCTGCAGCTGGGCGCTGGTCCCTGCGTCTCCTGGCCTCAATGCTTTCCACAACCAGTTTGCCATCTCATCCCCCAGTTCAGGTTGATGTGACCGGGACAGACGACATTTCATTCGCTTCCGATAAAAGGAATGCCCTAAGCGTGGATGCTAACCGGTTCAGCTGTTCTGTGTAGTTATGTATGTTGCAGCCTTACACACTTATGACTTAGCATTGTTGTTCACAAAACAAACTCTTGTTTTTTCAAAGCTGATGGTTTTACTATTTATAATATTTACTTATAATGCTTATAAGTGATAATTATAATTAGTCCTTTTCCACACTGGAAGTCTTTTTATTTATTAAACCAAGGTGATATTTACTTGCTCTAAGACTGATGCTGATTTCTGCTATTCAGATAAGTACACTGAACCCTCAGTTATTCTCCTATATAATAAACGTGGCAGCATTTACATTCGTATTATTCACTTTTTATTGTGCTAGAAAATGAAGAGGAAGATGTCTTATTTATTGGATTAATTAACTTTTTTACTCATGATTTGTGTCAGCTTTTGGAAGGCAATGGAAATTCATTTCAAAAGCAGATTGGCAACGTCCTAAAAATCCTTTACTACTTAAGTAAAACTACTTCAAATACGTTGAACGCATCAGAAAAGTTCCTGACAAAATATGTTTTTAACTTTAAAATCTTTTCTGTACTAAATTATAGAAATACAAGCTAAAGTTCAGGAACAGAATTGCTGGCTATTGAACCATGTGAAGACATTGCGGCTAACTGCTGTGACGTTCTTTTGCATGGTTTTATTCTGTTTGGAAGTAGGGAACAAGTTTTCCTGTTTTTTCAACTCCCGCTTGGATTCTCCACTTTGAATGAAGGAGCTCTGGAGGAGACACAACGGAACAAATGGAAATTAAGGAAATAGTCTCCCTGTGCCTGCAGAATAGACTACAGCTGACTCATAATTTCACAAGCTGCTTGTAGGTGTATAATGGGGAATTCCTCGCAGTTCAGCAGTCTGCCTGCCTCAGAAACCCCTGGTGCAGTGACTGCCTGGTTATTTATTGGTTTAATGGACATAACTTGAGAAAATCTGTGTGAAGTTTGACCTGATGTGTTCTGTCACATTGAAGTTTAGTTTTTAGAAAGAAGACTTGTTTGTAGCTAATTATACAAGGTGTTTTATGCTTTAGCTTTCTTAAATCACCTGTTGGACAGACCTATATGTAGGTGTGGCTGGTAATCTGATATAAAATAAAGTGTGCTTGTACAGTTATGAATTGCATCGTAAATCCCACATGCAAGGGGCTAACATTTTAGCATCCCTAATGCATCATAAAATGAGATCTAAAATAAGCATTATATGGCCACTGTGTTGAATGCTGTTTAGGCAAATAGGAATTTAGCTGCTTTTCCTCCTGCCTTCCTTTCCGCCTGCAGACCCAGAACACAGCCATACGATGCCAGCAGTTTCTCCTGTCACGGCAGAGCAAACTTAGATCTCTGACTTTAGATTCTGTGTTTCTGTTCGAAGATTACTTTTTTAGAAATTCTCCTCAGGTTTTTTCCCCTCGTGTGTGTCATGTTTGTCCTTTTTTGGCCAGATAGATAGAAGCAATTCATCAGCTTGTTACTTTATCTTTGTGAGTGGAACCTTTTTTTGTTAGTGGTTTTTTTTTAATGGATTTACTTTATGCCTCGCCTCTGGTCATCTTGTGGCTTCTTTGATCTCTCCCGATTCCTTCTCCTGGGCAGGTATGAAAAGGTACCAGCTGTGGAAAAGGTTACCTTCAGCATTGCAAACAGATTTCCCTGTGGTGTTCCTGTGTGCCGGGCATACACATTGCATGTGTCTGTGTTTCAGACAGGAATTTTCTCAGGGGCAGCGGAGCAGAGGAGGACTCCCCAGCAGCCAGCCCTCAACCACGCTTGGTTCACATCTCTGAAATTCTTGCCAATCTGACTAGGGCTCCCCAGGAGATGCTAGGAAAAAGAAAAGCAACCTTTGTTATCAGGATGCTGTGATACTGTCTGAGAAGGTATCAGAAGAGGCGTAAGATAAAGCTGTCGCAGGATGAAAGAGCTGGGGCTCAGTGCAGCCCCTCCAGCATGGCTGCACGGTCTCACTGGGAAGGAGTTCCCTGGAGACTGGAGAAGTCTTTCCCTTAGAAGGAGCGGTGTGGAGCACAGCACCGCCGTGTTCTCCTCTACCAGCTACATCAGAGGAAACCTCTGGGGGAAGCCAACTGATGTGTGTAAAACACTCCAACTAGAAGGAAGAACATTGGAATGCTTGAAGAGGAAGTTAATAATTTTGTATGAGTTATTTAGTAGTATTAGGTAGTATATTATATTCTATGGATAGTTATATTCAGAGAAGGTTTAGTGTAGGTCACAGCAAATAAGGCCTAGGGCTCATACTGAATGATGTGACTGAAATGAAATGTGTGAAGGTTGCTAATTAAGTAATACTGCCCTGCTAGAGTCTCTTGGGGAAAAAAAAAAAGAGTATGCTATCATCTAACTGAAATTAAAGGATGTCTAATACTCTATTAAGAGGCCAGGTTAAGGTTGTACAACCAACCTTTGGACACTTCCAAAGCCCAGAGTGATTTCTCCATGATATCAGCATCGTTCAGTGCAGCCTTCTGTGTAATACGCAGTGGTCAGTGTGATAATACATATACAGCATCCTGTGGGCCAGTGGTTGTACACACTTGCAAACACAGATCTGTGTATAGGTGCAGACCAAAGTTGAGGAAACTATCAAGAGAGAGTGTTCACCACCCTGGCAGTGATGAAGTGGGACTTCAACAAGTGATGGGCATCTTTGTGTGTGTGTGTGTGTGTGTCACTCTTGGGGCAAGGACTGATGGATCAGTGTGTAAGGCTGGTGTTTCTTCTTATCCTACGTGTTATGCCCAGTATCTTGTGCCCTCGATAAATTTGTATACATCTTTGCCCTCTAGTGTCTGCTTTTTGTACGTCACCCTTGCTCAGTCTAAGTAAACACTCCCATCTTTGTGTGTATGTATGTGTAAGGAAACAAAGGTTCTGGATCATGTCATTACTTGATGTGCGTCTTCTTCCCACATAGGAAGATAGGGACTGCAGAATGGTACAGTGATGAAAAATAATTGAGAATTTTCTGAAGTATCTTCCTTTCTAGATTTTTTCCTACATTATGCTTTAATTTGCTTTCTTAATCTGTCATAGTCTACCTTTTGGTTTCCGTGTGTCACTACAGGAGGATATTACTGGATAGGTGACTCCACGCGCAGCTTCTCCAAGAAGGTATGCTTGATATGGGCCTCCTTCGAGGCAGATGGCACTGCTGGTGATCTCTGAACCACGAAAGACTTAAAGCTCAAAGACTGCAGTCCTTTTCCTTACCAACTGTGCTATCGGTCATAACACGGATGTGAAAGACCTTGTCATCTGAATGGTGCCTGTAAATTTAACTCCAGATGTGGTGCAGATCCCTGTCCTGGGGTTGGCTAACAGTGCTCGGTAATGTCACGTTGACACTGGCCTGTATTTAGAAGAAGATCAATACCTTTTAGTTTGTAATTAACCCCTGGAAAAGGCTGCAGAATACTTCTAACATCGGAACTTTGCTGCAGAGAAGAAAAGTAGTTCTTTCCAAAACCAGACCTCCATAGAAAAGAAGCCAGCCTGCTGTCCATGTTACACTGAACATGGATGGACTGCAGGATATTGCTGTATTTCATATTTGTTAAAAAACTTCATGAATCTGAAGTTTTCATTACCAAAATACTGCTGATGTTCATGTTCTCTCCTTTCCTACTTTTTTCTGGAGTTCTTCTTTTCCTCCAGTTGCCTACCAGAAAGTTCCAAAGCATGAAGCTGAAGGCCCTCTGTACATCCCCCCATTCCTGCTGTACCTCTTGAGAATGATTGCAGCCTTGAAAGCCAGGGCTGAATAGCACGTGGCATCCAGGGAGATGTAATATGTCTGTGATTGATTGATTTACTGCTTTGTTTCTGGGTAAACTACAGCTGTATACAGATGCAGATAATACATGCACACGTAAAGTCATCATACACCTACAGTTGCTATATATAGAAAAGACAGAATGGTGTGCCTTATAAAATCCAGTGTCTGAATAAAAGAGGAAAGGGAAAGTTAGTGGAGGAAAACAAAATTTAGTATGACAAAAATAGGTCTTGGAGAGTTGTAATACTGCCTTTGGAAGAGTTAAAATTTCCTTCCTTGTTGGCTTGTCAGCTATATCTACTTAATTTCATCTTCTGATCTAAAGAGGTAGATATGTTTGTAAAAGAGAAGGGTGTAAAAAATGACAAGAGATGAGTCAGTCTAGGCGGAGAAACTGAAAAGCTATATGCATAGAAAGTCGATTTTGTCCGACTTAGATCTGGCTTTCGCTAAGCAAGTGTTTGCATTGTTAAGAAATCTAGAGTGTTTGTGAATAACAAGAAGAATAAGAGTAAAGGTAAAAAAAAATAAAACTCCTTACAGCTGCCCAGTGTGATTTATTGTGTAAACAGATTGATCAGTCTGTTTTCCTCCAATGACATAAACCAAGTAAATGTGAGTACCATTACAGGGCTTCCTGTTGGTTTTACTACCTCATCTATGAAAGGTCCTAAGAGAAGCAGAAGTGTTTTCCAGTGTCTTCTAGCATGAGAGGGTACCAGCCCAAGCAAGCCCTTCCTTGGACGTCTCGCCCTTGCTCTGTTTGCGGAGCTGTACTGTGCTGATGTCTGCAGTGTGTGCCAGACCATGCTCAGCAGAGGGGTGAGGGCAGGGATTCACTGGAAGGTACATGTGCATTCTCAACATTTGCATCCTCCCTCTGTGAGTTTAAGAACCCATAGGTGCTGACTGGTGCATGTCATATTTCTTCTGGATTCCCTCTGTAAAACCCTCCAGGCTTTGCAAATGTAGTGGACGTCATTCAGCCTCTGACCAAAGTGCATTTGGTATAGGAATTTTGTGGGTGTGGATCTGTATGAGCCATATGTTTCCCTGCCATTCAGTTTTTCCTCCTTTACCATGTGAACGTTGTAGAATCTCAAATTTTTTTACTTCAGTTTTGAATCATTTGCTTGACGGCGCATCGTCATTTGCCTAATCAGCAGACACTGTCTTCCAGCCTTCACACGAGAGATGAAACTGAGAAGTATTTTTAGGACAAGGAATGCTTCTGAAGTAGCAATTAAGAGTGTTGGGATCAACTTCACAAAATACATGGATAAGCAGATGTATATGAAGGCAAATATACTTCTGAGGAAATGTATTTTGTGCTTTACGTGCTTCTGTATCTCAGAGTCATTCATTGTCTACAATGAGATTGAACATCACAGACAGACCTCCATCACAAAACGCAATACGTGAAAAGGATGTATCAGGAATACCAATGGCTCAGGTAGTCCTCTTGTACCAAGATGAAGCTTTGGCCTCTATGAAATCCAAGTAATTACTGTATTGATTATAACTGTTTCCATTGTCTTTATCTTACTTGTGTGTCATTTTCCTGTGTAAATAGTATCTTAAGCTTATGCATGGCTAAGAAGGATTAGCCTGGCTGTGGGTAATTCTGGCCACTCATCTTTGTACTGATGGGAACCCAAAAAGAGTATGGAAGCACCAGCCAGAAGACATGAAGAGGCCAGAAATACTCCCCCTCTTCCTTTGCAATTCTCTGCTGCCTGACTTTTAATGCCCAATAATTTTTACCAATTCACTAACCCTCTTTTCTAGGCACTGGGAAAGATGCATGCAGTATAATTTGTCTATCTATCTGCTGCAAATCCACATGTGAAAGAGCAGATACTGGATTATACCAACTGAAAAGTTAGAGCAAGCTTCTCATCTTATGATTTAATATAGGAGGAGGCAGTCATTTTTGTAAGTTAAAAAGTGATAGATTGAGATACATTCATCACAGATTAACTGAATTTCTTCCTTGAAGGGGCTCATTGAAATGTATGTGATGTTCATTGTTGTGTGAGATGCTGTTTAAAACTTTTAACAACAAGATAAAAGCTTGTGACTAGGAGAAGGAACTGCTGTCATTGCTGGATTTAATAAATCTTTGGCTGGGACAATAAGCCTGCGATAAAACCAGACAAAGCCTATTGCTTAAAAGTTATTTTGGCAGGTGGAAAGGAAAGACATCCTGTCGTTGTGGTTCAGGGCCACGCATATCACTGAGCATGCTAAAAGCTTCCTGGGATCCCCAGGGAGGAGGTAGAAGTATTGTCTTTCCCTGACGATAATCACAGGCCTGCAGAATGGCTGAGGCTGAAAAGGACTGCTGGAGTCTGCCTAGTCCCACACTCAAAGCAGGGCTGGCCAGTGCTGGATGCTCAGGACCTTGTCCAGTTGCGTTTTGAGTATCTCCAAGGATGGAGACTTCAGTTAGCACATCCTCGCGGAGCTCCCGCGTCGGCTGGCACATGTGCCCAGTGTCCAGCAGTCATGGAGCCCATCAGAAAGCCAAAAAACGTGAACTCAAAAAGGCTTGGTGTGTGAAGAATGAAGCAGTCACCATTTTTTTTTAATTTTTCTCATGCGGAGAAAAATAATGCATTCTTTGAAAGAGAAATTGTATATTTCTTATAAAGAGACTGAGTTTCTTTAGAGACCATCTTACCAGTTTATCCTCTAATACTGACAGTCTAGCCACATACACCAAAAAGTTGTAACTATATTTATCCACCTAATAAACTAGAAGCTCCCAGGTGATGTAATTTAAAGTGAAAGCACCTAAAGTTTTTGGAATCTAAACATTTAGGTAGCGCATTTCATGATTAGGTAAAATTCTTAAAAGAACTTTAAGTTCCATCAAAAATCTCCAGTTTGCATTGAGACTGTTAGATACAAAGAGTTAAGGGCTGATATTAAATTGAGATAATGAATTCCTCAGGAGCATTTCACATTTGTCTTCAGTCCCACTGCAGCTCTGAGGTGGACCTGTGCAAGAGGATGGCTCTATTTCTATCCATTACATTGCTGCTTGTATCACATCCGCCAGAAATGAAGTAGTCAGTGCTTAGAAGAGAAATCTGCAGCTGTCAAAATAGAAAAAGTGTGTGTATATATATTGTGTGTATATACACTGTGTGTATATACATATACATACATACATATATATATATATATATATACAATTTATATATGTGTTTTTATGTTTATGTTCATGTCTGTGTGTTAAGACTCAAAGTAAAAACAGGCAGGATAAAATAGCTCTGTGGCTTTTGGACAATGGAAAGCAGTTTCCTCTGGCTACTTGTCTTGATCTTCTGGTGTCTAAGGAGGAATTCAAAAGCTTTTCCTGTCGTTGAGCCACCTTTAGAGCAGCATTTCTCCTCGCCCATCTGCTACCCTCATGTCCTTTCTTCAGCCTCTCTATCAGCCTGTACCTGGGTTAAAACCTTTGTTGATGGGGCTTCAATATTGTTTTACTCTTGCAGACTCTGTTGCTCAGTGAGAAGCAGGTCAGTGTGGAGGCTGTGCACCGAGGGGCTGTGATCCTGCAGTGCTGCATCCCCTTGGCAATGCCTGAAATAAATTACACAGAAAACTATCCCAAGCCAATCACATGGCAGCAAACGCAATTATTGCCTAACAAACCTTAAACAAAAGGCTGGTTCACGCTCCATAGCCTAATTATTGTGCTTTAGCGCTAATTGTGAATTGCAGCCAACCAGCCACGGGTATCAAGCTATCCTTATTGTACCACTTCGAGTACTGGTAGCTGAGCTAGGAGTTTGGAACACATTGTCAGGCCTGATTTTAAGACCTTTCCCCTGCTGATTAATACTTCACAAATCTTCTGTTATCCGTTTTATAAGACTTCCTGTTGGTCAGATAAGATGTAGAGATTTACCCCTTCCAATAGCGAAGAATTAGGGAAGAAAATTGGTGTTTGGCAGAACATACATACCTGCATGTGAGTTGTAAAGAGGCCACTGAGGGACAGCCTTAATCGTTGTGCAAAGGGAATTAAAAATGGCATCAACTTTTCTTTAGGTGAGGGTTGGAAGTAAGAACTAGGACCTGCTGAAGTCCGTGGGACAGAGTAGGTCACACTTTATGACAGATGGAGTCATAAAATTAGGTTAACTAAAGATTTTCATAGCATCTAATAGATTCAGAAAAATAGCTAAAAGTACTCAAATACATTTTGTGCAGGCCATTAGGCTGCCAAGAAAACCCATTTGCTTGCTGAATAGCATCAACCGTCCATGTGTTATTCACAATGTGTAAGTACTACGAGATGAATTACACATAAAATGAATTTCGCTGCTGAAGAAAGAACTGGGACAAGAAGTCACATTTTGGTAAGTTATTTCAATAAGCTATTTCTCCTTTGTATATTTGTAAGTGAAAGACAACAGACAAATACATTGTCTACTCTAAATGAAATAGTCCTTAAAAGAAGCTCACCTCTTTAATAAAAGCAGCTTGGCTAGATGAAGAGTTCTAGCTGATTGGAAAGCAATTAGAGAAGACACCAATACAGTCTATATTGGAGGAGTTTTGTATTTTGCATCCAAGTGTTAGAGTGACAAGTCCCTGCTAAAGCTTAGGCACGATGAGCAGGGAAGATGATTTCTTTTGCCTTTTGTACGTACTACTGTTCTGCTTTATGCTATTAATAGGAATTAGTTGGTAAGCTTCCGCAAGATCCTCCCATCTTAAAATTTCATAAACAGAATGAAAATTAACACTGAGTCACTTATGTATGAGCAAAATGAGTGTTTATGCATTTCCATGTGTTATTGCAGTGCATTATTTTATACTTCTTTAAGAACTACCCACTGGTACCCCAAAGGGTTCATTTTTTCCTCTTCCACTGACACATGTTCAACAGCTTGAATCAACATGTGAAAAATTTATAGAAGCAGCTGTGGTCTAAAAAGCCCCAGTTTTTAATGATAGACTTTTAATTTATAGTTGATTTATTTGGGGAGAATGTAACGTGTTTTATCTGTGCCTCCCAGAGGAGATGTGCCTCAGAGGCACGTTTTGGGAGTGTGCTGGTCTCGGGGATGCACCCCAGCTGCTCCGGGGGCTGCTCCCCTGCACGCTCCCCACATATGGGCTGCTGAGAGGTCCTGGCTGCACCTCACCTTCAGTGAGGGGTTTACATTCAAGACGTGGTTCATGGTGCTGATCTTGATTCTTACACATCTGAGAGTCTTACGCAAAACAGCCACAATCCCATTGTTTCAATGGCATGACACCATACAAATACACCTTTTTTGTTTTTTCTGCTTCGTCCTTGAGATTAAGGGAGATTTTTACGAGCTTTGGAGGACAGCAGCAGCATCAGGAACGATGAAAGGAAAGCATACTCTTTGCTTAACAACAGCCTTGGTGCATCTTTGTCAGCAGGGACTGAACCTGGCACTTCGGAGCTGAAACTGTCAACATCTGCCCAAGTTAAAAAATAAAACCTGACAGGATGGTCACAGCAATGTGATCCATCTCTGCAGCCCGCAGCGGAGGGGCCAATGTCACCCATTGGGAGCAGGAGGGGGGGGTGTTCTTGCAGACGCTGGACCGACGGTGGAAGTGCTGCTGAGCACAGCTTTCCAAACAGACAGTGAGTGGTCTCTCTTCCAGTTTTCTTCAAATTACCTTAGTGTGGTGAAACTGGGACCTGCTGCAAATGCTTATCTCAACATTGCTGTGCAGCACGAGATCATTGATGGTGGAGCAGCGCCATTTGTGTCTCGATCATCGTGTCAGAGAGAAGCAATGCTTTGGTGTGCAGGGAGTTGGCATGCACCGCCTCACTCGCCTCATTCTCTGACCCCAAATTCATACGTGGTGGAGTCCCGCAGTTGCCTGAAATAAATGATCTGTACTTCGAAGAATTCCTGCTGGCTGTAAGTAAACATTTAGCGTTTTAGCTTTAAACAATGCCAGAGTAAAATCACAATCATTAATATTCACTATATGATTTTGCTGTCTACAAAATAAATAAAATGAGTGTAATAATCCAGGCAAAAAAGGGGTATGGATCATTTTTATGGATTATTTTCAAAGGGCAGGCTTTTATATCAGCATCCTGTTAAAACAAAGAGGGAGTTGTGTATGGAAGCATATCATCTTTTATGTTACGCACTTAGTGGTGAAGGTATAGGAAAGAGCTTGGCAGAATTTTAGACACATCCTGGCATACAGAGAAGGATAGACAAAGCTCTTTTAGTCTTCAGCCTGAAGACCGTGGCTCCCACAATAGTGAAATTACTCTCAGACAGATGTTGCAACCTTTTGTAGGCAAAGTCTTTTGTGCTGTCCCACCCACGCCATGAAGAAGCCCGTGGAGGCCAGAGGAGTCCTCACGTCTGCAGCACCATCTGACATTGGTTGGCTGCGCTGACTTCATATGCCATGTTTACCTGTGGTTCCTACTACGGAGACCTTGACAAACAACTATGTCAAAGACAGGAATTTATGAGGTTTGCAGACCAGATTTTTATCTCTGTGGACAGACGGGAGGAGAACCCACTGTCTTCCTCGGCCACAGGGTTTTCATGGTGTCCTGCAATCACCACGGTAGGATTTTGGTCCTGCTGTGAACTCCCAGAAGGGCATTGCCTGACCTGCTCTTGCCAAAGGGGACAAGACACTTGCCTTTCTCCTCTTTCTTTTGCAGGTCTAACGATTCTGAACAGCATAACCAGGGCTCAGGTGCACCTTGTAATGCATGCCCTTTTTCCCCCTGTTGTTACGGAGCGTGCCTGGGGCAGCGCCCTCGGCTTCTGCACCAGGGAGCCCCAGGGTCAAACCCAGCCTTGTAAAGCTGCTGTTTGATGAAGGAGCAGCAGTAAGACCCATGCCAACCAAGGGACCTGGGACTCTGGAAGAGGTGATACTACCATGATTTCACACAACATGAGCAGAACAGACCCACCGTGCTCCGCCTGCACGCTGTTGGCAGGTTTCTGGAATCCAGCAAGATTTCACAGGAAACAGTTGCTTCATCTCAAGGTGGCTTAAAGTGATTACCCTGTACCCATGGAATAAAGCTAAGATCTATGCAAGATTTTGTCAAAACCAAAAGATATAAAATGATGAATAAACAGACACAAACAAGAGACCACAGAAAACCCGGGGGTTTATGCCATAGTGTTTTAACAGTTTTATGCCACCGTATTGCAGAGCCTGAACTGACTTGGCACTGATAGATCTGGGGGGCTGGAAAGTTGCTGGGAGGGAGGATGGAAGCTGGTTTTCCTAACGTCCAACTTGTGCAGCTGATTTATCCACTGAAGCCACCCAGTGCTGGTGTAAAAGCTATTCTTTATCAGTGCCTTTGGTACAAGTGCCTTTTCTCCAAGGGAAACGGTTGGTATTTCAGTCAGAAAAACAAACCCCTTGAGCACCACCTCTCTGTGCCCGTATCTTGCTGTTTGGCAGCCTCCAGGCCGGCGGCTGGGGGCAGAGCCAGCCCTGGTACAGCATCCCCTCCCCACGCAGGTTGCACACCTTGGTGAGCTCAGCCTCCTGCCGCGAGCACGGGCGTTTCTGAACGAGCACACAGCTGAACGGTGACTCCCTGAAGGACTTCAAGCACCTTCTTTGCATCCTTGCTGAAATGGTTCATTTTTAATTTCATTACATGCTTCAGAATATTTAAGGTCTAGAAAATATGATATATGCAAGCAGTATCGCATACAGACTATTATCCTTCTAAAAGCCACCTGTCCACGGACACCCAAACGTCTGGTCTTTTCTGCGACTCACCTCACTACACCACTTGTGTATATCCAGACTGGAAAAGTAATGTCTCTTTTCTTACCTTTTGCCATTAGTCAAGTTTTTTTACATCCACATTGCATGGTGTGAAAATGATTGTGGGAACATGTACTTGCTCTCTCTCCTGATCCCATGAAGCAGAATTGGGCCTTTTGTTTCATGGATTGCAGGGACTGTGTGAGCGTGGGCTAATAAAGTGATGGGGAGGGAGACAAGAGGAGGCAAAGAGAGATGTAATAGACTGGTGACTAAGTATTCATCAACAGCAAACTATTAATAAATTACCACACATCCCTCTGCTTTCCAGGGAGAGGAGTAATGCCCGCTCTATGTCCCCTCTCCCCCACTGCTCCCTCCCTGCAGTGGCATCGCTTCGTCTGGCAGCCGTCAGGACCGCTGCTCCGGCTGCTGCCGCACTTTCCATGCCTGTGGCTGCAGTGCTTGAGAGGCTTTTGAAGCCTGTTTCCTTAGATCACCTAACATCTTAAATCGGAACATTTTGTTCATCCTGATGACCAAGAGAGGATTAAAGGCATTGGCATCTGCTGCTCATGGGCTCTTCTGCTAAGCAGTGCAAAATGCAGCCTAGCTCTTCTAAGAGAGTTCCAGCAGGAACGGGAAGGGAGAGCTGATACTGTTCCCTGTAGGTCCATTTTCTATGCAGGGACTATTTTTGATTTTGTACATTATATGCAGCCAAGTATACTACAAGCATTAAAAAAAAAAAGGAGAAAAAACAAAGTTGAGATCAGTCTTAAGGGAAAAAAAGAAAGAGTACTCTTCTTGGGCAGTAAGAAATAAAAGCAGTTACTGAAAATAAAATGGTTACTGAAAATAAATGTGTGGTACAAATACAAAGCTTGGTGGCTATAGCAAGATAGTGAACAGCAAGTAAACATCTTGGAAAATAAATGCACTCCTATGCACGAGTTGTTACCAACTGCAGTTAAGGCAGTGTGACCCCTGCCCGGCGTGGAGCTCTTGGATTTGCTGACGCTGATATAGGGTAAAATAACTCATGTAAAACTGTTATGATGTAGTGCTACTGCAGACACCCTTATAAAGGCTAGATTGTAAATACTCGCCAGGCACACAGCAAAAGGGGGCCTTTTCAGAAAATTACTGACCTGTGCTTAAAGCAAACAAACCCAAAACGCGGTGTGTGGCTGGAGGAGACCTTGCTGGTGCAGGTGGGGAGTAGCAGAGAGGTAGCAACATTAACATGCACCAAAGCAAACTCTCTCTGCACGCTCCAGCAAGGAAAGCTGCAGTCTGCAAGGCGAGGGGTTCATGGCACCGAAGGCTGTGCAGCGCATTAAGTGCAATGGATGGGAAGCCTGCCCTGGATCCTACCGTTTCCCGTGTAATTCCTAACAATTTGATGACTTGCTCAGTGACTAGGAAGCCTTCACATGGATGGGCTTTCCCAAACTGCTGGCAGAAGCAAAGGGGCTCCTCTTAGCAGCCATTGCCACCGAGATGTGGGAGAACCAACACGTGCCCCTCCTAGGAAGCTGACTGCACCAGCGAGCTCCCACGATGTGCTCTCAAGACACTAAAATAATGCAGCTGCTCTCCCACTTGCCCCCCACAACGCTTCTTTCTTTGTTCCCTCAGTAAATATTAAATAAAGCTGCAATGATTGGCAAGCTTACAATAAAATAGGGAATTGGAGTTGGCAGCCCCAGATGTGGGAGGTGTAAGTGCAAATCTGTTTCCTCCAAAGTGTGGGCTGCAGGTGAATAACTCATAGAAACAAGCCCATAGGCCACAGTCCAAGTGTTATGGGACTCTGGCTTTTGTAACTTTATGTGTACAGCCACCCTCAACGTACTCTAAAATTTGTGGGTTTATTTTTAAATAGGTTTGGGAAAGGCCAGGGATGCTGGCAGCTGGTGGTGTAATTCTGACTCCATGGGAGTCAAAGGCAAAGCATCCGCTGAGCTGGATGGAAGCAGCATCTCACCCTTCAGCTTTTTATTAACTTGTTATAAATAATATTAATTATGCCTATAGCACAAAAAGCAATTATCAAAATATTTTGTTAAACATCTTATCAAAAAGAGTGTTTACCAAAAAACACTCAACTGTATCAAAGCCTTTAGAAAAAGCTCTCTTCTTAGAAATTAATAAATGTGTTTGATTAGCACTTTCATGGATGCACAGATTCTGTATATGGAAGCATTACAGTGCATTTAATTATACATAAAGGCAATTAATGTCACAAATGAAGACTAAGCTCTGACTCAGCCTAAATAATTGTCATTATCTATCATATAGCATGCCCAGAAAGCTTAACTCTGCAATGATATTTATGAACAATAAACTTGGCATTAACATACCAAAACAATTTGGGTATAATTCAGGCTAAATAATAAACGGCAACAAAAAAAATCACTCCCATTCTTCATGATTTTTTCCTGGTCTAATCACATAGGCGTTTTTCACAGTATGTTCATCACGATGAGAAGTGAAAAAAATTATTCTCTTGAGCATGTGCTATAGATCGCACGCCAGAGACCGAGCATGAGTATGTGTGCGAGTAGCTGCTCTATCATCTCCCCATGTCGGCAGCACCTCGGGGAGGTTATTCCCGTGACTTGGGTGGCTGAATCTCTTCCAGCTGAAGGACAGCTTTCCACGGCGGTGCAGAGCCCATGGCCAGCTCTTAGTCTACATACACTTAACTTAAGCAATCATCTCGGCTCCATACAGCCTCAGGTGTCCGTGCTAGAGCCAGCTTTAGTTTCAAGTGTTTTTTTGCACCTACTAACCAAGCTCATGTTTTTCTGGAGGCAAAAATCCCACCAGCTGCCTTGTCCTTCTTCCTCATGAAACACCCCATCATTGACAGCTACCATTTACATGACACAAAACTTGGAGCCTTTAGCGCAAAGGGCCAGCTGCATTTGCATCTGTTCAGTTCGCAGGTATAACAACACACTGACAGGGACCAAAACTAGTATCGTACTACCAATGTAGTCAATGGGTAATAAGATGAAGGTGTTATGAAAACAACAGTAATGCTGTACTAATGCTACGTACATCCAGTTGTAAAATAATGGACTCTAAATGGAGCTAAGGGGTCTTTTTTTTTCCTTTTGTTTGAAAATGTGCTATGTGGGTGTAATAGCATGGTGGAATTAAAAAAAATATCTACAGTCTACAATGCAACAACTTTACCTTGTATAAGCTGTTAAAACAGTGCCTTGCTAAGTAAGTAAGTGACTCACTCCAGATGGTTTTAATACATAGAGAGGTAAGGTGATTCAAAAATTTACTATTGCATTTATATTATTAAATATCAAAATTAATCCATAAATATTTCATTACAAGAGGCATGATTATATATCGATTATGAATTATGTTTTTGTATGTATGTGACATAATGTTGTTATCTGTATATGGAGATACATACATCTATAGGGAGAGCTATTAATGTACTTTATCATATAGTTAGGTATAATACCGATGTATGAGTACAGGTCTGACATCTTTTAATTCTACACCGTGTGCATGGAGAAGCTGGTCATATGCAGCACTTGCAGTTGTCCCAGTGGGAGAACTGTACGCATATGACCTTGCCTGCACCAGTGTCACCAGCAATCTGACTGTGGAAGACACCAGTGAATGACACAAATCAAAGCAAGCATATTCCATACAGTACTTTGATATATGAAAATATTTTCAGGGTTTTCATGCCTCCTTGATTTACTTTTTTTTTTCAGGCAGTGATCAAACTAGAAAGCCATTCAGGATGGATAAATCATTTATGACTGACTCTGTTAACCTCAAGTAAATGAGTAGAGAATTTTGATGTTGAGCCTGTGTACGTTCAGGGGAAATTCAGTCCCGACTGCAGCCAGATGTATAACATCAGCCAGCTAACCTTTAACAAATGCACATCATGAACCAGAGGCTTGTGGTTGCTGTGCGTACTTTGTGTGTGTGTGCGTGAAAGAGTGTGTGTGTGTGTGTGTGTGCCTACACACACCTATAAATATAAAATAATATAATAATAATATAATAATGTAAAGCAGGAAAACGAAAGGCTAAAGTTTTAGTCTCTGTTGGATCTAAAGCAACATGAGCTGGGAGAAGAAATTCAAAAAACCCAAACCCAATCCCTCCCAACAGCACCCTTTCCTCCTTCTACCTCATTGCCCCCTTCTCCAAAACAAGTGAAAATCAAACAAACCAATAGACCATTTTTTTGCCCAATCAAAAAAAAAATAGGGTCTTTGAGCAAGAATGACTGTTTGATGGTAATATACTTATTCAGCCCAACGTTGGCTCTGTCGTGTTTAGAGTGTGTAAGCGTAGAGTATAGAGAAGCATAGAGTAGACAGTGTAGAGAAAAAGGATAATGTTGCAGAGCCTCCACCGCCATTATTTGTTGGGCTGATAATTCGTTTCCTGCTAACAAAGCCTTTACTTGGTTGGAATTTCATCTTTTGGCTGCTGTAATTCATTATTATATCTATGAATATTAAAACAACTATGAGAAGGCCTTGCAAACATCTATCCAACCCCCAAGCTTGCATAAAGAGTCAATCAAGGTCTGACATGGAGGTCTTCATCACTATGCACTGTGGCCCATGTTGCAGCTGTCAAATTTTCTTTTGATGCTGATTAACTTCATCAGTATAATTGATCGAGTTGTCTAGAGAAAATGGGAGGCTAAATACTTTCCAAAGTAATCGTCACATTGCACCCAAAACACTGTTACTATGCCAAAGGCAGCACGCAGGTGCTGTGCTGCAATTGGAATGAGTTTCCTCTCACTTCTTGCCTAAACTTGTCCCTTTTTTCTCCCCCAGCTCACTCAGCAGTTGCCTGGCAGATTGACTTTGATTAGTTGTTCGTTTAATTGCGTTTTGGTGCGCTGTTGAACATAATATCCTTCAAAGTCATAAAGAAGACTCAACAGTTGAAGACAGCTTTGGAGACCATCAAACACAGACAGGAGGGCTTTCTCCACGTGACTGCAACTTGACTTTCGGGGGCTGTTATAGACCCCAGTGCTTAAAAAGGCACTTTTGGGTTTTTTTTTTTTTTTCAATTAGCTGCCAGCTCCCCCAAGACCTTATCCAGACCAGCTCTTTGTGCACAAAGCCTAAAGTACCTTTGCGTCGGCTTTTTGGATGTCCATGCCTGACAACGTCATGAAATAAACTTTAGTCACAAGGGGGGCGGGGGAGGGAACAACTGAAAAAATATATTTATTGGAGTAAATAAAAAAAAGTTAACCAAAATCCTTTATTGATACATTCTTGGATAATATCACAGGATCGAGAGAATGGAAAGGAAGGGAGGAGTTTGCGGCAAAGATCGGTTTCACTAAATTGGCACGTAAGCAGCAAGATTAACGAAATTACTTATTACAAACAGTATAAAACATACATGCTTTTTAAGTCCTTATCACACTGGTCAGTCATGGTGGGGCATCAACAAAGAAAAAACTTCAAGACATGTAAAAGCCATATTCTTTCCTCCAAATATCATAAGAATTATTGAAATTATTGCAAAATAGTCATATACCTTAAATAAAATAACAAAATAGAACACAAATACAAATATCAAACATAAATTATTAACATGTACCATAAAATACATTACTGGCATGCATTCCAAATATCAAGACCTCTACTAAAACTCAGCAAAAATCCTTTCTGCTTCCTCTGCAGCCTCTGTGAAGGGGGAGGGGACTAACTTCGCCAGCACAGTTTTTGGTCTTTAAATTTTTTTTTGTTTTTTTTTAGTTAAAAAAAATAACGCATATGGATTCAAGTGATACAATAGTAACCATACAAGTCATGTACATAGGTCTTTTAAATCCTTAATTGTTGACTTTTTTTTAGGTGTGCTGAGAGAATAGGGCCTCAATGAAACTGCATTCAAAAAACAAACAGTGAACTCAAACCAACGTGGATGGCAATATGCAAAAATCCTCACAAACTGTACAGAAAGTTCAAAAACTTGCAGTCTGGAAGTACATAGAAAGACAGAATTAGCCCCTTAGAGTCCTTGTAGCCGAACACAGCCCGCTCCGGGGAGCCGGTCCTCCCGTGCTGCAGCCGGGCGCGCGGGCACGGCGGCTCCCGCGGCCGGAGCAGATCCAAGGCCACAGGCGACGGCAGCGCCAGCGACGCACTAAGCCGAGAGCGATGAAAGATATTTCAGGGAGCAGCCGTTGGGAGCGCGGGGCTCCTCTCGTGCTTTCCCGCAGTATCGCCGTGCCCTCGCCCCCCCCAAGGCGGACACCCCGCAGCCCAGGAGGAGGTCTGCCCCAGCGGTGGATGAAAATCCTCGCCCGTCCTCCGCCCCACGTGGCAAAACGGACTAGATAACCAGGTTGTTATAACTGACGTACTTCTTTTTTGCAGCAGGGCCTGAAAGAAAACCAGAGAATGGTCAGAAACCCCACCAGCCAAGACCCCCTCGGAAAGGGCTGGCTGCTGGTCCACGGGCTGCAGGCACGGCCAGGGATGCTCCGGCGGCCCCCGCATCCCCATAAGCGCCTTCCCTGTGGGCAGCACGTGCTTGCAGACCCGATTCCAGGCAGACAGCTATTAGATCAGCTGAAGTGATGTCTCCAGCTCCAGCTATTACTATAAACAAAATTACCGCTGATTGATTTTGTTATACTCTTGCCGTCTTGTATGACTTCACTGCTGAGGCACTGTAACTAGATCCCATTAAGATTTCTCTTTTTAAAAAAAACAGTGACATTCTCTCCAACTTCTTAAATCTCCTGGGCTAAACTTTTTCTTTTTCTCATGGATAGGATTCTTATTCAAGTTTTATGACTTCTGAGAATTTTTCAATGTGGGGATCGAGGTACCAGCTTTCCTAATTACGACCTTCAAATTAAATTTGTTTGCAAGTAGAAATAAATAAAACCAGTCAGTAACTACTTTGTGAGCGATGCTACACACTTCTGTCAGTAAAAATTGCAAATATTTGCAGCTGAATACAAAGCAAAATATTCTGCAGTACTTCGGCAACACTGACAGATTAGGGACATATCAACTGATAACGTGTTCTCCATCAGGCACATTAACTAAAACATCACTATTTATATGCAAATTCTGTAACTAGGATGTAACTACTCGTACTGGGCTTATGAGATTTATATTGAACTGTGATCCAATGAATACAGAAAAGGCCTTTCCCCTTTACTCAAAATAAAAAAGAAAAAGCAAACATATGAAGCACGTATGCTCTGGCAGTAAAGATTAAAATCCAACAGTCTAACTGAGTTATCAGGAGACTAGTTTAAGCTGATGGATATTCTCAAAAGGTTAAGGTTACCAAACATTGCTGTTACTATCAACCGTTCTTAGTCAGCATTTGTGGCTTTTTAAGCAACTTGGATTCAACAAATTCATCAATGTGAATCACAATCAACCGTGCACAGAAAAACCGGATTTATAAACAAACCTGAGCGCCAATAAAATATACATTTGGAAAGTAAGTAAGAGAAAGGGGTGAGGCTTATTTTCTGGGGTTGCTGAAAACCTTCTGCCCTTCCTGCCTCTGCCACTGCCCGGCCTGGGGCGGGAGAGGAGGTCTGCCAGCCCTCCGGAGCATCCCCTGCCTCGGAGACCTAATGCACCTCTCTCGCCTACCCACAGGTGCTGCGTATTTTCCCTTGCCATGTCCAACCGCCAGAAAGCATTATTAAACAGAGACCACTGTTAATTTTTCAGGTGGCCTGTTTTTCAGAAATATTTACTTGGTTAAGGACAGGCTCTCCACCAACAATTCAGAATATTTTGAGCATGTAACGCATGAGAGTGCAGTCAAATGTAGATATTTTTCATGGTGTTTGCTATCTTTTTTACTAACAAAAAAGCAGTTTTACTCCTAGATATCTTCAAGACTGTCATTTAAGAACATCCTGTGTAACTCCAGTGCTTTGCAGTATTATTCTGAAACCCGAACTCATCTGTTTCACCATGTTCCGTACAAGAGTCAGAGCTGTCTGTTCAATCAAGCACTGATCCTACAAAATACTGATCATCTTCATTTCCCATTAACTTCTCTTTGACATGAAGGTGTTCAACACATGGCAGGATAAAACTCATTATTCTTCAAGGCTAGACTGCAAATATTCAGTAAACTGTGGTACGCTATTAAATGCTGAAGAGGTAAAATGCAGCTGGAGCAAAAAATAACATCATGAAACAGGTTGCAGAGTGATTACATGTATTATTTTGTCATATACTTCAGCTTTATCCATTACATGCTCCAATTTCCAATAGCAGCAGAGCTCCTACAACAGAGAAGGAGATGTTGGTACTCTCCAGTGCTGGTTCATATCATGGCAACCCCTCTAATGCTTATAGGGGTTTTACTCTAGCTTTCACAGCAAACCTGATATTTTGCTTGATTAGTTTTCACACAAATTGAACCACTGTAGCTCATTTCTCATTTTCAAAATGACAATGAACAACCAGTGCCAAATGAATTCAGCCCAGAAATATTGTTGATAGCGTGTACTTCTGTAACCTCTCTGCGAGATGATGGGCTCCACGCATCTGAGCCTGAGACAGTAAAGTTACCTTTGGCAGTGCTCTGCTTCACAAGAATAACATAGTTGACAAAAGCATCATCCATAATTTAGATAAAATGATCAATACAAGCTTCATGGTTATTTTAGGAGAGGAAAGAATCTTCTTGGGTCCTAAAGGCTATTAGGCCAGAGAAGATCATGTCTCTTGTCATGCAGCTGGTGCATTTCACAGCTCTGCTCCTGCGCTAACTGAGCTGATGCGTAACTCCCAGGAGCACTCGAGTCTTGATCTGAAGTCTTCAGGAGCGAGACAGTCTACTGAGTCTCAGCTCATCGTTATCATTGGCAATGAGCACCAGGTATGGATTTGATTTTCCTCAAAGAAATTGATTTACATGAAAATGGGGAATGCTAATGAAACATCAGCATTACCAGAATTCACCATGCTTTAATCCAGGATACATGAGCATTCCCTGTGCTTTAGGTGGAAAATAGATATAGATCTCATACGCTCTGTTGCTGTTGGTGTTAATGGATGATGGGTTTCCAGCAGTGAAACAGATTGTCCTCTAGCAAATAACATATACATGTTAATTAATATACATACAATTATGTCAGCCAAATCTGGCCACTGACTTAGACGCATTGGAGGCGAGCCAATAGCTCTGGTTTGCAGCACCTGAAATGCTGGACTGTACCTTCTGTACAGAGATACACAGACAAACTGCGTCCCCCTTGCCTGAGGTCACTGCCAAGGAACAAGCAAACAAACTTGGGTAACTGTGGGCTGCTAGCTAGTTTTAAATACAGAATACCATGCAGAAAGGAAACATCCTGGATATTGACTGACTGCATATTGGTAAATAAATGTGCTCTTGAAGAATTTGCATTGTATAACTTGTTTGAGAAAAAAAAGGAGACCTTTCTATTTAAAAAGAGGCTTCATATTGCTATTAGTGACAGGTGCCCTTTGCCACTAATTAGTGGTGAATAGCAAAAAAGGTAATAGGAGAAGAAATTAGTATGAGAAATACCTGAAGGATGCAACTCCATATATACAGACAGGGCCACGGTGCTGGAAACAATCTCCAGGCCCATTATAGCTTTGCCTTAACTTTGCTTGTAATGAAAATTGTTTTGTCCACCTTATGGTGGAACCTGGCCTAGGCTGTCACACTTTGAAAAGGTTTGGCAGATGTGCTGCAGGGATGCACGAAGGGATGAAGTGCCACATCACATTACCGCTAACACATGGTACTGGATAGGAGGGAGGTGCAACTATCGCATCTCCCTTGTGCTACTGACACTGCTGTTAGTCTTCTGGTTTCATAAGCATTGCACTTACTCTCAATTTGAAAGTAATCGGGAACTTTGAAAAACCAAGAAGGCAAGAGCAATGCCTTCCAAGATGAGCTGAGACAGGACAGGCATCAGATTTCCTGGCAGCTGGACTGACGGAAGCATAAAGAAAGCACCTCGGTCGTTGCAAAACTCAGGCACTTCATAGCACGGCATTAACTTTAAGGATGTGACTGTGTACAAGATACCGACATCCAACACTTCCACATGAGCTATAAGTTGTCCTCTCAGTTATGTGCTGTGCCTTTTCCCATTCTCCATGGATGGATACCACCCTCCTCCCTTGCAAGCATCCACTTAAAGACGCCTGCACGCAGCCTGCAGCAGCACAGCCCAGCTGGAAGGATGCGCTCACACTCATTGTAAACTAGAGACAAAGACATTCTGTGTATCTGCATGTGGAAAACAAGCAACATTTCTTTAAAACACAACGATTAATTAAAACCCTTTCCTTTTCGGCTGTTGTCTGACCTGCCCGACAGGTGGTGAGGGGCAGTGACAGTCTACACCTGTCCCTTGCCAGAAATGAGTAACAGGGTTTGAAATAACTGCATCTGTGTGCCGACAACATATTAAAATAAATCCACAGAAGAAAAAATCCTCTTTGGATATATAAGTTTCACCACTTGACTGGTTTTCATTATCTTGAGCATGGGCCACAAAGAAAGAAGCTCCCACAGCATCCAAAAGCAAGGCAGATCTGTCAATACTTGCTCAGAGTCAGATTTAATCACTTTCACTTCAGTTTTATGCACATTTGTAACCTCTTCCATGCTTAAAGATTTACAGTGCAAAAAAAAGAATTTTATTACAGCCCACAGGCACCTCAATCTATCAAATGTATGAAACACGATCTCAGGATTCCCAGCACTGAGCAAGAACTGGCATCGTGATGGCTATGAGTCTGGAACTTCTGCTCTGATTTCCTTTGCAGTCACTGTGGCATATTACACTTAGCTCCTCTTTTTCATTTTCTTAATTCTTGCTTAGAAACCTGTATCGTTCATGCCAGGCAAAGCAGAGGCAGATTATTAAATCCTGCTTCTGGTCCACCTAAAAGGGAAATGGATGCACACGGCTCCTCCTCCAGCTCTGTGCCTGAAAGACAGAGCTATCCACATGCTCCGTTGCCTTTAAATTGGGGAATATATATGAGAAAGAGATGAAAGCAACAGTCCTAAGTGATTCTACATGATTGCCCAAACCCCGACAAGTGGAATGAAGCTTGGAGAAAATAATTTAATTTTAAATTTAAGATCTAAATGTAAATAGATTGTTATATCACATTTTCACGTCTCTCCTGTTGTGCTCCCTACCATAGCATATTGGCAATTTATCTAGTATATAAATGCCTACAGTTGTATAAAAAATATTTCATTTTATTGCGTGTGTCAGTGGGTAGTTGCTTGTCTCTGAGCTGTAGCCTGAACTGCATGACTTTTATGCAGATTAGCACACAGAACCTCATGTTTCAATAATAGAACACGAATATATTAAATTACAAATATAACATTAGCAAAAAGTGTGTTCCTCCATAATTGCATTACAGCCTTCTCTTCTCATAAATTATATCATCTTTAGCTGTCATATTTCCTTGTCACTCTCACAGTAAAGCAGCAACAATTAGCGCCTCAGCGCCGCGGACAACCACAAATAGCAGTGGTGTTCCAGTCGCCCGAGAGCTTTGCCAGCAGATCGCAAATGACAGCAAGGAGGGGGAAGGTGCTAAAGAGATTGCTTCTGTTTCCTGATCACTAATTTACCTAGTACAGAAGTGGCCTGATGGCAATCTGGTGACAAGTTCAGAGGGGACGGTCCCTTGTTTCCTGCTGCAGCACACGCCGCCGCCCCGTGCCGGAGCACTGCCCGGGCACGGGTGACAACTCGGTGTCACACGGCATTGCATCTCCCTGGCTCTCCAGCTCCTCATGGGCACATGTCACCCATTCAGACACTCAGGCTCCGTCGTGTTTGAGATGCCAGCCAGAGGACACCGTCCTGCTCAGGTGATAGACGCTGTAGGAATGGTTTCTTTATATTTGTGTACTTTTATCAACACTGAGTCAACAAAAATACAGCAGTGAGTACAATTTAACCTCCAAGACGAACGATACTCATGTTGAAGCACTGGCTGAGGAATGAACAACCCAAATAAACATCTCTGATGATCCCTACACCACTTCTGATGGGCACGGCCCTCTAGATTCTCCATGTGGGATAACTGGATTGATTGTCCTTATCCATTAGTGAAGAACCCGGTGGCGGGACAGCGGGAGAGAGCACCTTACACAGAAAGCCGTAACGAGAGGCAAGGCCTGCTTACAAAGAGTAAACACGCTTTGGAAATTAATAGAAAAACAATTATGTAATAGAATTGCATAGATTTATACAGTCATCGCTCATACTCCTTTTGCTACTCTTGTGACACATGGTGTATTATGGCATGTATTACTAATATGCTACTTGTAATCTTCATGAAATGCTAGAAAATCAAAACCAGAATGAAAGTGGGTGGTGTAAGCTATATTTTAAGTTTGTCTTTTCCTTACCTTTTTTTAATATATGTTTACAATTCCTTAATAAGATTTCATCCCTCTACTTTGCTCTTGTAAAGTGCTTTTTTTCTTATTTTTGTCCAGTATTGAGAGTGATGCCACCATCAAATCCTGATAGGCATAAGGGCAATAACTGTATTTCCAGAAGAACGCCAGACCTTGGCAAGGATCTTTTCTGATGGGGGGTAATCCAGAAGTAACTCAAGACCACTGGAGACCTCACCCTGTCACAATCTCTTTGTGAGAGATGCAAATGTTTCTCTTCATAAAAAATAACCTTTCTCTAATTCGGTTGGGTATTGTATATTGTTAATGCTATCAATTTCATATCCCTTCTTTTGCAATTGCCGCAGCCCTCCCACTGCACTCTGCCCCATCAATAAATGTCACCCGACCAATACTTATGAAACGTGGGTTCAGCTTTTGGAGAAGGACGTTCCGCATGTTAAAACAGCAGCAAAAACACACGGAGTGAGACAGAGAGACCTGCAGTTGGTTAATTCCCTAGAAAAGCCAGAATCTATGAACAGCATACTTAATTCATTAAGAGCCATCAAAGAGCGTGACAGGAGGATAGAGTGGGCATGGGGAAAGACAGCAGCGTTAGAAGGTACAGCATGGGCTTGGGAACACCTCTCCGGCAGAGGAGAAACCCAAGTTTCCACTTCAGTTTCACCAGCTCCAAAACCAAATGTAGTTTTCAAAAGTGTGACAATTGGTACATTTTGTGTGAATTGGTATCCAAGGCACAAGACCCTAAATTGTCACTGCAAATAGGATCAAATTAAGCAGCCCTAGACATGGAACATAAAGCTGAGAAGGAACTAAAGTGGCATAAAAAGAGAATGGGGCCACGTCGCTTAGCAACCACCACCTCTTCGGGTGGATTATGCGAGTCCGGACATATTTGCACCGTTGACAGTCGTTGCTTGTAATGTGACGGAGCTTTTCCGTATCTCTGTGTGACACATTCAGTTAGGTGGTGAGGAGCACGAGAGCGTGTCAGGTGAGCACCAGCCTGCGCGTGACCAGCAGCTCGGTTATGGCAGGGATGACCTGCTCTGGTGCACATCTGCTCCAGGGCTGGGTTTGCGAGAGGACTGAGGCTGCTTCACTGAGATTTCTGATTTGCTCTCCTAGAACTACTGCAGCTCACGGGATTAGGTTATTCCCCTCTGGAGAAAAGTCACAAGAAAAGCAGAACGCTGTGGAAGGCTTAGCCATCCTCTTAGTCCATCACTGATTCTTTCCCCACCAGGTTTAGGTAACACCAAACCAAACCCTCCACACACATAGTATTGGTTCTTCCAGAACCTCAGCCTTGGCTTGCAGGGTCATTCCTGAAGGAACTAAATAAGGGTTATATATCCCTGTTCTCATCTATGGGTGGAGAAGTTCAATTTAAAAGGTCATCAGCTCTTCACAGAGACTGTATTTTCTTGATTTACTTTGTTAATGAATAGACACTTTCCTGGATAGAAATGCCACCACTGTCCGCAGGGCTGCCGAAGCCATCTTCCAGTCTGTTGGAGCGCCACCAATTCTCCAAGTGCCCCCACTGCTTTCCCAGGACTGCTTTCCCATCACAGACACCTGTCAGAAGCCCTCTACAAGCCTGAGGTGTCACCACCTGTAATCGGGGTGAGCTCGACCAGTTCTGCAGAGGCACTAGGGCATACGGGATGTTACACAATCCACAACGGCATGTTGCCTTCAGTTCAATCAAAGTAACTGCTAGAGGACCATGATTGTCTATATCGTAGCTTTGTTCCAGTGGCTTTTGGTAGAGCAGCCCCATGTCTGTCGTGTCCCATCCTTCCTCTGTCCCTGCACACACGACGCTACAGAGATGGCACATCTTACTCAGGATGTTGGAGTTCTTACAACAAAAACCTTCTCTTGGGGAGGAGTGAGGCATTCACAACAGTACTGCTTCTCTATGGGGAAAAAAAAGATTTGTTGCAAGAAAAAAAAATATTTTTCAAGGCTGCAGCTTGCCTGGAGTACAAATAAGCCAGATCTCACTTCCAGCAGCTCTTCCCCACCACAGTCTTTTTCTTCCTACTGCTGGCCCACTTCCTTACATTCATCCGTGACCCTTCTGTAGAGACAACATTAAAATCTACTTACATGCTGTACTGATGTTGGCCTTTGCTGCTTGAGTTGACAGCGATGGACTCCAGCCCTGGGGAGAGCACGATGTTCTCCTCTCACGCAGCTCTAATGGTCAGTCCCTGGAGGCACTGCTCCCTTCTGGAGTTTTGCCTTTTTTAAGAACTTCCGCGATTTTCTTAGTGCTAATCTGTTCTTGAGGTTTATTCATTTAAACTGAGGTGCTGTGTGTTGCCAGGCAATGACCACCAAAATAATAAAATGCACCATGTATTAGGAATAACTTTAAAAATCTGCCAAAGGTAATTTGAATATTTCCTTCAGATGTTCCTTGAAAGATGAGTTTGAGATATTTGTTTTGGCTTTGCTGAGATTCATTGGATTGGCTGAAGTATTCAGAGGGTGGCGCTGAAAGATGCTTGCAAAAAAAATTGCCCCCACGAGCCATGTCTGTGCACCTCTCCACAGAGGAGCCAGGCCTGTCCACAGCGGACACTGCGTGCGGATGAGGTGTTCCTGCTATTTAACGCAGAACAAGTTATCTGGGAGATTCCTGCTAGCAGGGAGGAAGAAAAACATCAGTATAGTCAGGAAGATGAAAGTCTTGCAAATACATAATATAAAGCAAACAGCTCACAAAAAAATTATGGAGTAAGGTTTCTGAAGCCAAATTCTTCAAGCTAATTAAGGTGATAGGTGAATACGAGCAATAAAAAAGTCTTGCAGATTTTAACTGGAAAAAACCCGAAACAACTAGGCTCGTTGGACAAATTTAGAACAAATAATGTGCCTGGCTTTAAAAAGTATAAATACATTTTCAGATATTCACGTATTCAGATATTTTCTACACAATTTTCGCAATATTACTGTCTCATTTTCTCCTTCTATGCATTTAGAAATTTTACAGAGAAATTTGCTGCAGAGGCTGTACTGATCTATCCAATGCAAAGAGAAAAAACAAGCTCATTGTCCCCCTGCGACCTGTTGTCACCATGTAAACAGGCAGGAACAGCACTGCCAGCATCGGCTTCGGCAGCGCTGTCTCAGTGTCGCAGCCGGAAGGACAATGGTTCAGCTGCCTCTTGGGCTCAGGCTGGGTCAATAACTTGACGTTCTGGTCAACACCTTAATCCAGAGAAACTACTGAACCTAAAACCACTTCAACCATTTGCCAAAGACACGTTCCTGTATTGTGCTGTATGTCCTTCAAGAGGCTTGCTTCTGTATGCCACGTCCAAATGGCAGGCTGTCCCTACACTGTGAGCTACGCTGAGCCTGTAGAAGCATGGCAGAACCTGCCAGCAAGTCTGCGCTGAGCACCGCTCCCACTGCAAGCCGGGAGAACTTGTCTGACTGCATTTGGCTATCCACCAAGATGGACGGAGAACATGCACGATGATCCCATCTTTACTTGGAAAGCAAAAGCGACTTGGTGGCAGTGGCTTTTTAAAGTATCCCACAGTCGTCATTCACCCATTGCTGCTAGGAACACCCACAAACATGGGCTTTGGTACTGCAGAGTTCATCTGGTGGAATAGGCAGTGGTGAAGAAAATTCCAAAGCTGGCTGAAATCAACACGAGTCAGGTTGGGCCATATGAACAAATTTTTACCTAGTGTAGACACATAATACAGTGCTTAAGGTTGGAAGTCTAATGAGCTGTCACAAAAATGTCAAATGCTGCAAAACAAAAAACCAAACCAGCCTCCCCCACAGGCGCACACACACACTGATTTAAGAAGACAAGGCCAGATTCTCTACCGGCTCAACTCTGCTGACGTGAACAAGGTGGCTGGAAGCCACCGATCTGTCTAGTCCAACCGATCTATCTAGTTACATCACCGAATGCCACTCAGATGTCTTTGCTTCCAATCTGCCAAATGCTGGTAATGTCTCGAAGCTCCTGCCTCAGAGAGAGATCATAAGGTGAACACCAACGCCTAGAAATCTTGAATAAGTGATTAATGCCAAGAGAGCACAATCAGAAAAATAGCCTAAGCAATCTTGCTCTTCAGTGCTGCTTTACATACACTTGATAACCTCGATTCACCTGGTTCACTTCTGTTGTGCTCAGCATGCAATTAATGATGAAATGATTACTTCAAATTATTAGAATAAATATGTTTATGCATGTGCATGCAAATGCATTGCTCAGAACGGGGCTGGGCAAATGCTGCAGGTGTGTTTCTATCTAAAGAGCATTCACACGTCTATCACTTTACACATCTTTCGCTCCTAAATTCCTCGTATTCTACCAGGGCTACATTTTACCTTTGGGGTTTTCTTATTATTGTCCCTTTTAGAAATGGAGGTTTACCTCGTCTGTCATGCAGCCCCTAAGCAAACTCAGACTGCACAGCTAGTGAAGTGAAGGATACAACCGCACTGAAAGTGAGCCTTGAACCCAGGCGGCCTGGCAAAATATTGTAAAGCATAGTGCCAGGGCCATAAGTAACAATTACAAATATGCAATATAATGGGTTCTTTTAACGAGGATTGCTTTGAAGTTCCCACAAAGATTTAATAGGAAGCAAGAGTACGACCTTGCCAGTTCCCCAGGGCACACTGGGATTTAAAATAGGTTTTTCTTCAAACAAAAGTCCATTTTAGCTTATAAGGCTTTCAAGTAGGCATATGTTCTTAATTCATCGGGTTTTTTTATGATGTGCTTTTTGCGAGAACAGAGAATGTACCCAATAGGAAGAGTAACAAAAGCAGTTCTTGGGCTGAGATAACGGCATAATGACAGAAATCAGTTCAGGTCAAAGCAGCAACGACATGACTTTCTCATAGCCTAAGATAGCTTGTTAGGGTTTGAGTACATAAAGTACGCGTTTGCCTTGTCACGTTGCGAATGTATTAGTTTGAGACCAACCTGCTGTAGAACTTCTGTCTCGATCGGGATGAAGCAACTCTTAAGCTCAGACAACGTAGGGAAAGCGATTGTATTAGACAGATGCTTGCGCTACAGTACAAAGCTAGAAAATTCTGACTTCATTTTGAGTAGAATAATACCCATTAATTTCAGTGAACCAGGCTTTCCCACAATGAATCCCAGAAAGAATGGGAAGCTTATCGTACTGATCACCCTAAAACCCACAAGATGAGGTAAAGATTATTCTGCAAAGTTGGTGTGCACCATTGCACATGGCACTTAACCTCTTTAGAAAAAGAAAAGAAGAATGAATTGCTTGTTTGAAAGTTGGGCACATTTTCATACAGTGTACTAGATAAATAATGAACTCAAGCTTATGCACTGACTTCAAAGCCACGCTTCTCTGGCACAAGAGGAAAGAAATACAGCTGTATGAGATTGGAAGTTTTGCCTGATGGCACGGAGTAACCATTGCACTTCTGTAACATTGCTCTGTGGACAGAAAATTTAAGCTGTCTTTGAAAGACAAGTGAGGAAAAATCCTATAGAATGTACCAGAAATCATACACTTTCTATTTTTAAGACAGTGTAAAGGTGAACTCCCTGATTAAGCTCCAGCTCTATAGAGAGCAGTGGCATTGGACTCTGTGGCTGAAATCCCACTCCCGCTCGAGCTGAGGGCAAAGCACCTGCTGATTTCACCAGAGCCAGTATTGCTTGCCATGAAAATATATAGTGTAGTATAAAATAATGTGGCAAGCTTCTACAGCACTTTTCCACTTGGACGCAGGGAGTGGTTTTGTGTTTCTTGTGGTTTTCAAGCACTCAGCTGCAAGCAACCGTGCACCCCACGGCCCTTCTCCCCCTCCGACAGCCCCCCATCGCTGGGATCTCCGGGGCCAGGTGCCATTCCTGGGCAAAATGCGTCACTGAGGAACATCACGCAAACGACACGGCCTCTGGCGCGAGACATGCCTATGGCAAGGGCAAAACTGAGCGTCAGAGGAAATCCAATCCTGGGAAGAATACTACAAAGATGTGTACCTGAATTAACTCTTATAAGCAGTAAAAATAGGCCACAAGTAGGACGTGTCATCCATGTTTCCCCCTCTGCAATGGCGAGATGTGGCATTCGTCATTTATGAATATTTACTAATGAAAGTGATAGTTCTCTGTAAACAAACAAAAGGCATGTAATTTATTTCTCTGCCTCTGAACTGCTTACGCTGATAACTCTGTCAGCATCAATAAACTCCTTTTGTTAAGCTGGAAAGATGATCTAAACTACCTGCGGTGACAGACACTGCTTTCAGCCTCCTCAGGACTGGGCTAAGTGATAATTTTTATCAGCCACATCATTGACTGCAACTACTTTGCAAGGTATTATTAAGGTAGGTGCCTTCAGAGACAAATTCAGCGGCTGTTGTCAATATTAATTTTCCCATCTGAGCCAGTAAAAGAAAATGTGACTTTGAGTCAAAGAACAGAGCCAGACACTTACTGTTTATGGCCTGAAAAATCATCATGTTTGTGCCTGAAAGACAGCTATAAGACTGAGATTTTGAGTCGGGCAATAAGATTGCAATCCAAAGAATTAGTTTTACCCTCCTAAATAAAAGCTAAAATCAAAGAAGTATTGTACTGCTGAAGAACGTCAATCTGGAGCATGTTTGGCCGCATCTTTCTCCTATCTCCTACTTGTCTGCTTTGCAGATAAAAACTTCTGGGTCAGGTGGAGTTTGAAAGTATCTGCAACATCAGGATCAAAGAATCAACGGCAGAAAATCTTATCAACACCTGCAGCAAATGAGAGATTGCAGAGAGATGTAAAGAAGACCTGGCATGAGGAACAGCCCTGGTGTTTTTGGGGCCTTAGGGGTGAGATGTAGTTAGGGGATCAGCCTGGTGAGCAGAAATCCCCGCTGTGAGCAGAGCAGGCAGGGAGAGCCGATTCCCCGCAGACAGCAGCCGCTGTACGAACCCTCACACCAGCTAAATTCACAGTGCTTCACTGCAGGCAGGACTGTGCTAGGAAAGTGCACGGGATCTTAGGAAATGTGTTTCCAAATTTTTATGAGATTATGGCAAGGAAGAAACAAAGCCCATTCATATTACTCCTTAATTGGAGCCAACAGTACAGAAAACATACTAATTTAAACTACATTTAAAATGTTTCCGTTTGAGTGCTGTGGACTGGAAAGATAACAAATAGTAGCAAATTATTTTCACCTGCTTAAAACAAAGAAATTAATAGTACTTTGGTTATCTTACCTGGAAAGCCAGGCTCTGTTGAGAGCTGTTAAAGCCAAGTGTGAGAACAGTTTGTACGAAACATAATTAAAATTATGACCTGAGTGATCTTCTAAAACATCCCAAAGGAGTCCTGAAGTCAGAGCTAAAAGAAAATAACCTCTCTCTATCTTTTAACTTTGTTCCTGAACTGGCTCCTATGTGTCCTCCACTGCCTCCTGCCACTGCCCCTCCTCTGCTGCTGCCACCCCTTCCTTGCCCCCAGCACGGCTCGGGGCTCTGAACTGCCCACCGCTGACCAGCCCAGGAGTGACGCTTCCCAGCTGGGTGCACATCTCCCCATCCTTTGTCCTGGAATCCCACAACTCATTATTCCCTTCTCTCCAGCTACTGAGGACCAATATAAAAAACCCGTGCCCAAACGCATTTCTGACACTCTGCTGAACCAGCACTCTTCTTCTCTCAGTCCCTATCCTACCGATACGCCGGCACTCCTCCATGCAGAAGCCTGCGTTTTGACCCAAGCAGATCTACACGTAAATACATGGTTATAAAGTAAACACACAAGTAATAATTTTCTTACTTACACCCTCATTCAGTATATACAGCTCTACATGTCTAGCTAGTTTATCCATTCAGTGATCAAAGAATTGAAAATGTTTCTCTAATTAATCCTTGTACTTACTCAAAAAATCAAGAAAACTAAAATCCCGTGCAGTTGCCAAACAACGAGAACATAGGATTGAACAACAATATTTTTTCTTTTTTTTTCCCCCACAATGGCATTCAGTTATGCGTTTCATACTGAGTTAGATTACAAAGGTATTTTCTCTTTACTCATTTAATGAATTACAAGCAATTCTATTATTTACTTTGTTTATTTCCATTTTTTTTTCCTACAAACCAGTGAACTACTCTCCAAACAGCCGCCTGACAGCAGTGGCTGTATATCTGTGCAGAGCCAAACCAAAAGCCTTGCTAGGATCTGGGCTCGAACAAATCAGTCCGTTTCAACTAAATGACTCAGGCACTCACAGGGGCAGAGTCAGATTCATGTTTCTCACAGTTTGGAAACAGATGCTGTTTTTCACTAGAAAACCAAAACCGAGATGACACCTGGAGTGAACTCTTTTGCAGAATTTGGATTTGTTCTATGTCAATCTCCCTGTCAATAAATTGCCCATTCATGCCATCAGTCACAGTTCTGAGCAAACCACAGATCGGCTTCTGACGTGCATGACAAGGGAGCCATGCAATGAGGAGAAAAACAACATCTCACCAAAGGATGGTTAATCTGAAGCTATCATCGAATGTGAATGACAAGGTTACACCGAATAGAACCTCCTTGAGTTAGAGAAACAGGTCATAGTTGTATTTTAAATAACAATCAGTGTCATATTTCTCGTTCCATTTGTTCTTTCCAGGAAAAGATAAAAATAGAAAAGGCTGAACAAGCCCTTCAGCATCCCGTGGGTAACTGGTTCTTACTCAGTACATCCTCTCCTCCGAAGAGAGGCATAAGCCTTGGTAAACTCTGGATACAAAGCTGCATTTTGTACAGCTTGTTATAGAGACTTTGCACATACGCAAGCACATCCCAATTGCTTGGGGCAGTGACTATGTCCTCGGTGAAGCGCGTTGCACACTTGGGCCCAGCCCATGACGGGACTCCTTCTGGCTTGTACTTACACTGCACCCAAAACCTCCTTCCTGGGTTGCCTCCATGTCTTCCAGTCAGCATAACCCCAGAAGAAACTGGTGCCAAAACCTTTTGTCAGGTCGTGTCCCTAGGAATACACATTTTGTCCCGCAGCGGGGCACTTTGGTTGGCTCCTCTATCTTTCAGGTGTCCCGGCATCCCCAGGGGATGCTCCATTGGCTGCACGGGACCTGGCTCAGCCAGCATGGGGTGGCTTTGCCTGCAAGACCTGGACTCTGTGGTCTCTACCTCCAGAGAGGGGGTCTTTAGAGCTCCAGCCCTGTGATGCTACCAGCAAGATTAACACCATATAAATGGGAATGAATGCAGTACAGGGATGCTTGGCTATGGGCCATTTCTGGCAGGATCCACCAGTGGGAGAATGGCACCGTCTTACTACCCCAAAGGAGACGAATGCTGCATAGGAATATCCAAATGGCAGGGGTGACTGCCCAAGGGTCATCAGAGAGCAGCAGAGACACTCTTTCAACATTAGACTCTGCTGCACGTGTAAAAAAAAATTAAATTTTAAACTGTTTTCCCCTAACGCTTTATATTTTGGCACGCCAGCTTCAATCAGAACACCACCACATTCAGCTGCAGGACTCTTGGCATTAGAAACACGTGCAGACTCCTGATTCTTCCACAGAGAATGTGCGTGTGTGTACATTTGTTCATTGACATGGACATTTGGGGTATGTTTAACCTGGAAAGCAAACGAGGACACATGCATGCGCACAGCAATCAGACTTCATCCCTCTCACGTGGGAAGTCTGCGTTAGTGCAGTATGGAGCAAACACCATGCCGTACCTCTGACAGGGTGCGGCTCCTCACCTGAAGGGAGCTCCCCTCCTTTTCTTCAAGTTGGCCTGCTTGAACTAGCTGGCAAAGGGTTGCAAGTAACAAACATCTTAACAGAAAAATCAAGAATGTTCATGAAGTGCAAAGAGGCTAAATTCACTGGAAAATTTATTCATGGTATATAATTCTGTAATACAGTGTCTAACAAAATTACACTCTGAGCTGCATGGTTAAGCAGCACAATTTTGCTGCAATCAACATTTAATTTTTTTGCAGAAAGTCTTGATTTCAAATATCCTGGGAATGTTTAACAGTTGATATTAATAAGAGTACAAATTTAATATAAGGCTCTTTATTCCATGGACATGATAAGCATCATGACAAGTGGTGTAACTATGGCAACTGCATTTTTTTTCTTCCTTTTCCCACTGAACAGCAAGAACAGACGTCTCCCTAGATGCAGTGCCAGACTCTTCTCCAAGGTAAGACTCAGTGCTCTGAGTTACAGAGGGGTAACTAAGCCAAACATCAGATCCCAGGACTGGAATGCCTTTCTTTCCTGTTACGTGCGTCTGTTGTGTTTCATGGGTATTTACACGTATCTATCCATTAACTTAATTCCCTTCCTTTTTCTTGCACCATGGCTAGAAAATAAAAAGATGCCTTTGTTCCTTGCTGTCAGAGAGAGTTCAAAACCAACGATCTCACCCCAAAGTCAAAATACCTATTTTCATGAACAAAAGGATGCTCTCCTCTTTGATGTATCACCATACATCACTGAGAGAGATGCACACATTTGGTTTCCTGAAGCCAGTAGAGAGAAAAAAATCCCTGTGATGTTTTTCAGAGATTCTGGGTGTGAAAGTGGTGCCCATTTGCAAGAAGAGAGGAACACTGAGAAAGACTAATTTCGTATGTGCCTTTTTTTTTCATTTGGTGCTGCTTACTGGCCCCCCAAAACCAAACAAACCCCAGCCCCTACTGCGCAAATATATTCTCTGTTTGCTATCTGTGTCAACACAAAACAATATCTATCTCATTTTACAGTGTTATCTCATGTCAGCGACAAATGAATGCTCAGCTGTGTCTCACGCTCATTTTACTCACATGCTCCTTCAGTTCATCAGCGCTGTCACTTCCAAGCGCTATGCTGAAATTTTCTATGGGTTTGTTTTCCACAAGGTGACAAAATATATCAAGGCTTGGGTAAAATCACTAAAGATATACAAGCGCACGCAGGGACCAGCCTGTGCAATGTTATGACACCCATGCCTGTGTACTGCAGATGCAAACGAATTACCTTGACCAGAGGCATGGCAGCGATCAGGTAAAAGTGGCTATAACCAATGGGCAGCTGCTGGGGTATGTTTGATTCTGTGACAGCCATCATTCTCTTCTAATCCTGTTGGCTGTAGTGCACCTCAGCACACCGTGATTTTGTACCACAGAGGGTTTTTTTTTCTATTCTTATCTGTACGATCTTTGAACGGTTATCTTCCTGCTTGTAATCATGCACAGAAAACTGCCTGGATTCATGCCTTTATTTTGAGAACTTGATTTACCTGTAATATTGCTTATTTTCAGTTTTCCTGGCCTTTTTACTCCACTATTACTATGATTAGCTTTTGGAACTCACCTACCAAATTTTCAGTGGGTTTGTGAACAAATGCTCTTTCAGCTAACCCACTGCCGCTGGTTCTGCCTACTGGTGGAAACACTTTGTACCCGCTCACCTGTGAGCTGTTCCACTGAAGACTGCTCTCCAATGATTGCAAATATCATTAATCTCAGAAGAATACAAAACAGCAAAAAAAGAAAAGACCTTCTGTTCTGAGTAAAAATGCAGCAGCAAGGTCACCAGTTCTAAGGCAGAACTGAAATCCCAACAAATTCAAGAGGAATGGGCTCCGCTCATTCCCATCGAGCCACGGTTCCCTTTTTCTGCAGGGGAAAAGAGAAAGGGAGCATTCGCCCATCAGATCTGCTGGTGGGGTTTTTTTGTTGACTGAATTTCACTGCCACATATGTTTAATCCTACTACTTCAGTGGCAGCTCTGACTATACCTGCTTTCTACCTGAGGGTAAAAAAAAAAAATAATTCACTCATTTAATACAGATTTTGCATCTAACCTTATAATCTATATGGATTTCATCACAAATGTAAGCTACTCGCTTCTAAACCAGAGGTTAGATGTCCTTAAAATAATTCATTTTGCTGTCCTTTGCTCCCTGCAGTGTGTGACAGCTGTGTGGTGTTGATGGCTGTAAAACCACTGCACAGGAACCGAAGCAGAGCTTCCGCATAGGTATTTTAATGCAGCACAGAATTTTTAATTTTTTTTTTAAATAAAAAAAGGAAAAATTATACCTTGCTTTGATGAACAGAAAAATAAAATGGGTATCTGAAGGCACGCGTTACTGGCTGCTGCTGGACAATGTGTGCAAGGGAAGAAATCCCTCCCCGCTATCACTGAGCTGAAGGTAAGTGGATTACAGCAGGGAACAGCCGCATAGCATCACATTTAAGCGCAACCACTGCTCTTCACAGTCCATTAGAAACATTTTCTTTCCTAGAATATTGCATCTCAAGCATACACTGAAGGCCTTTCTCTTCTGTTCTGTCTGCTAACCAAGCCTCCATGTTTAACTGCACTAGGGTTTTTCCATGGAGGAGCATAGTGAGATGGGGAGCACTTGGGACTTACACCACACGCACTGCCTTGGAAATCGATCTGCAGTGTCCACTGATGAGGGCTGCTTGTCTATCAAACTACTAATAATTTCATAAAGTCAGCTGATTTTAATGACCACAGGCAAACTGAAATGGCTGCAAAACAATTTTCTAGCAGTCAAAAATCATCAACTGCAAAAAAGATCAAGAAAATCTGCAAAGACTCTAAATTGTAAAACCTCAGATTTAGCTTCCATACTACGTCAGAGGCCAAAACATGGTGCAACATTTAGCGTATGCTTCCTTCAGTCTTTGACTTTAAGGCTGTTAATCATTCCCTCCTAAAATTCCTTTTCTAGCTACTTCCAGTCAAACTATCCCCACTTTCATTCTCAGTGGCCAGACAACATTGTGTGTCTGAGCCTGCAAATCTTTCTGGGGCTTGGATGAAGGCAGGTTTTGCACCTGAGGTCACACGTCAACGGCTGCTCTTGAGACACTTTTGTTATAATTATAGTAGCAATAACAACTAAAAGAGTACACATCCCGAAAGCTGCAAAATGCAATTGTAATCCTTCCTATAGTTTGGGTAGTGGCAAAAAGAAATATGACTCCAAATATTGCAGTGTTCTAGCCTAGGGTGATTCCAGTGATTTCAGTGAAACTAAGCTGAGAATGTCAAGTCTGATTTCGCAATCCTACAACTCTTTATCTGAGCCACGTCATTAACACAGAGGAGGACGTGAGTGCATGTAAGAGACTACCGCAAGCTACCATGTGAGAACAGCATCAGGTGAGTCCTGTCAATGTGACATTCACCCTGCTCGGGAGAAAGAGAGTCATTATAAATATATGGAAGACATGAGAGCCAAAAGTCTTTGTCTTTTCCCTGATATTACAATTTATGAATTTGGCAAATTCTCCCTGAGAGGCTGTAAGGACTGATAAATTAGTCAAAGGGAGAACTCAGTGCTACTAAGGGTTTATTAGGCAAAAAAGCGAGAGAAGGACCGGTCGTTGAGGTATAACAATATATGCAAAATTTACAGCTTTTCCAAATTTCATAGGAAAAAAGGTCACATAAAAAGACAAACACTGAAACAAGAGAGGAATACTAATACTGATACACTAATTAATACTCAATCATGTCTCAAAGCTAGCTACCTAGCTTTTAATATCCAAAGCACTTACAGCCATGAATAAGGTGTTTAACTAGCATCGTTCAAACCTCAAACTACAAGGTTTAAGTGCATAAAGAATTTCAGTTTTTAAAACAGTCTGACACTTCCCGGCATATTTACAAGTCTTGTATCATCTAAGTTACGAAAGGTGTCAGACAGTCTGCAAAATAATTAATATGGGAGCTGCAATTATGTGACCGTATTAAGGTGCATCATCAAATCTAGTTATTTTGAGGTGTAAAAAGAAAGTAACCCAATCCCCAAACGTTCAGATGGGAGGGAAAGTGGCCCAGGCTCCAGGAGGAACCATGCTGCACCTGCAGGCTGCAGACTCCCCAGGGTCTCATGGCATCTTCTGGCTTGTTACCGGCACACTTAAGCAATTATCCAGCAAAATTTCCTGGCCATATTATAATATTAAAAAAAAAATTAAAAATCTCCTAAGTAGCTGGAGTCCAGCTGTGCTTAACAAAGTCAAAAGCATGAAGACTTGACTTCCCCTGACCTACCTTCAGGTCTAATTCAAGCAACAGTTGCAAAACACTTATTTCTGAGCGGTTTTAAATGAAACCTTTAAACAACACATGCTGCTCTCCGCCATACAAAGTGTTGTCATGGTTTAAAAAACATATATCCATTATGAGGGATACCCTCTGCAGTCTGAAATGTCATGAGAAGAGTCTAACCTTGCATCGCCAAGAAGGAAAATAGCAACCCCACTTGTACCACTCACAAGATGGCTAGGGAGAGAATAATTTCTGGCACTAGTTTGGCTGCAGGACAACAGGATGCTGTCATGGATATATAAAACCTGAAGGAAAACATTGATTCAAATGGATATTGAGACCTTGAGAAACTGGTAAAAATTAAAATGCAAATTGAATGTGCCAATACAAATGGAGGGGGGAGGAGGAATTATGTTCTCGGAACAAAAGTCCTGCTTTTTCCTTTTTTAAAAGGAGAAATCTGGAGCCAGCAGATGCCACGGCCCCATGTGAGTAGCTGTGGGGCTGAGATGCTGCTGCAGTGCCACGCGGGGAGGGCTCTGCTCTGCCTGGGAGCCTCTGGCCATGTCAGTGGTGAAGTGTCCGAGGACAGCATTGAAAGGGAACTCTAAAAGCAAGGAATGTCTCAAAAACATCAAACGGCACATTTAGGTTTCACTCCTCACTCTTCAGAGCATACCAAACTGTATTTTCTTTCCAGCATATTAGTCTGAAACACTTTAGGTCTCCATGTTTTCCTCTCTTTGGGGGTTGTATCTGTACAAACCTTTTAGTTTAAGAAGTTATTAAGACAGTATCAAACCAGCAAAATTGTACCCATGGAAAACAGGCCTCATTATGGACATACATACAAAATTAAAGGTTGTTCAAATGCTCAACCTCATCAAGCGTAGATGGGCTACGGCTTGGAAAATATGTGCTACCGCACAAGTAATTTCTGGAATAAATACTTACATGCCAGTTTCGGACTTAAACTCGGGCTCAAAAGTACTGGAGCGCAAGGAGCCTAATGGCACGTAGAAGGGACCTGCGTGCATCTCTTGATCAGTGTGCGTGCATTAGAGACGGGTCCCTAACGGGGACTGAGCACTGGAAAGCAGCTCAGGAGAAAAAGTGGTGACAAGAAGAGGGAGAAAAAAATCACCGCTGAACTGCAGAAAACGGAAAATAAAAAATGCCCCAATGGCTCATAGTGTGGCACAACAGCAAATTGTATTTTATCTGCTTTATCAAACTATGTTAAGCAAAGTTACATAAAATTAAGAGTCAATATTCCTGAGGGGGAGCAATTACAACAGTCTGTTGCAAACACATTTGTGCTAAATCTTCAGTAAGTGCCGCCCGACCAATGTTGAGCAGTATTTCTGCAAGTCTCCTAACAGAAGCACAGCAAGTCTTGCCCTGGTCCTCCCCTTTAGACGACAGCGTGAGGGACTCTCAGACTGCACCACGGGCAGGAGACAAGACACAGCGTCTGAGGCAGGGAAAGGCACCAGCCCTGATGCTGCAGTGACCTTGCTGCAATAAAATAGATATTCCCTCGACTTCCCGCTTATTGCCTGGGCATAGAGTCATAGAGCAGTTTGGGTTGGAAGGGACCTTTAAAGGCCATCTAGGCCAACGCCTCTGCAGTGAGCAGGGACATCTTCAACCGGATCAGGTTGCTCAGAGCCTCATCCAGCCTGACCTTGAATGTTTCCAGGGATGCCCACTCCTCTGGGCAACCTGTTCGTAGTACTTTGTACCATGTCCAAAACAACCGTAAAAAGCACCTTAAGTATCAATTAAGAACAGGGAAAATGCTCAGGTTTTGCAACAAAAAGTAGCTGAAACAAAACGCAAAACTGAGCTCCTGCCAAGGAACGGGATCAGCCAACTCCTAACCCCAAAATCAAATTTCGGTAGTTCAGAGCACTCACGTCTTCTAACCTAGAGGAAACTAGGGGAAGTCTGTGCTCTTCAAGAACTGAGCCTTCCTCCATGAGGATGAAATAAAACCAATTTTAACTGAAAAACTTGCTGAAAAATGAAGTTAATCTGTTCATATGTTTTATGCTTCAGTGCCTCCACCATTGCTTGAAATCTATTCTGCAGATGAAGTTTCACAGACCATGGCACAGAGAGTGCCCGTGCGGCAGCCGCATTCTGTGGCCAGAGATGCCATGCTGGGCAGCAGAGGCGGATGCCGTTGGCCTCGCATCGCTTCTTGTGCAGATCGAGGGCAAGATCTGGTGCTCCGCACCCCCACAGCGCCCACCCAGCACGACTCATGCCATGATCAGCCAAATAAAGTGGAATCTAACATGTCAATAAAATAATTTACAATTTGGGAAACAGAAAAATATGTATTAGGGACTAATTTTGTGTGTTGGACAGGCTTATTTGGATTTATCTCTGTGCTATGCTTTTAAAATAAAGATATCATTATTAGAAGGAATTTATGATCAATATTTAGCTTTTCAGTAAGCCATTCTAGAATAAAAACAGATGCAGCGAAGAACTGTCGAAGTCTTTTGCTCACCAGTTTTGATGAAAAATTCTCATTTCTTAGCAGTCTCCACTGAAGAGAAAACCCTTCAAGTGAGGTTAAACACAGAGCACTTTCTCTGGATGAAACTAGCTAGATTTAAAATGAAAATGACGCTTCAATCCAGAAAATAATTATTCTATACCACATACTCTAAGGCATGACAAGCTACAGAACATCACACAATTTGAACCCAAAGCCTTCAAAGAGTTGTCCAGTGCCCAGAGACGTCGCTGCTGGATGGTGTCGGTGGCCCTGGGGGTGCCCCGGGGTCTCTGGGACTGCACACAGGAGGAGGAGAGTCACGGAAAATCCTTGGCACTAGAGGGTACCTTGAACTATTTACCTCTTTCAACGTAAGTCCAAGATCGGTTTGAAACCTCATCATGACTAACATCGCAACAGCTTCATTATAGCACAATCTAAGTAATTGCGTATATATTCTAGGAGACATATGACCAAGAAACATAATGACTTCACACAACATGGTGCTTCACATACTGTACGAATGATCTCAACACTTCGCAAGCACCACAGAAATTCCTCTGCATACAGATCAAGAAAAAAAATTACTTGTAAAGCAACTGAAAACCTTTTGGAAGCAGCACAGTGTGCTCAAGCCCTGGGAGGAGAGCCTGGGCCTCTGCCTGTGACTGAGCAACCATCACTCCTAATATGACTATAATTGCTTTAACAGCCTCTGTGGTGTTGATGGCCTGCTCCATATAAAAGCCAACCCCCTCAGCTCTGCCCTTGCAGAGAGGACGAATGATTGGCATTTTTGAATTACTTCAGTGAGTACTGGAGATCTGCTCATTGCCCAAAGCAGTGCACAGGAGCAGCTTTGGCGAAATCGAACGTGAATTCAGGAGGAAAGCAAAGTTCAAGGATCTGCCAGCCGCAGTACAAAGTTCAGACAATGTTTCTGCTGAGCAGGTAGCTGCTCCTCTTTGTGTCCTTAACCCCTTGCAGCCGAGCACTGTGGCACATAGCTAAGGTGGAAAGGTTAGCTACTGTTTGAAAATCTAAGGCCAGAGCCCCAGCTAATATCAATTGACGTTTCTTCTTCAAAGCAATGGGACCGCTGTGGTTTAGACATGCTCAGCATCTGGCCCAGATTGACTTGAAGTTCAGCAGAAAAGACAGGTAATAAAAGGTTGTTGATGAGTTGCAGCGTTTCACCATTACCCCTGCTAAAACAGCTCTAAGTGCTGAAGGAACACCAGTACCACCTTGTTGCAAAAAGCAACCAAAATAACAATGCTCAGGAATCATAATCCAATCAAAAAAAGCAGGAGGATACCCTGCACTTAGTCTCTCCTTGACTGCTTTTCTAGACGTTATGACAGACTTCAGAGCACAGCAAGCTCATGGGCATCACTCAGGTCCCTCCCAGAGCAAAAAACCGTAACCCACGTAACCCATGGTTGCCATGGTTGTCCTCCTTACACAAAGCGAATCCCTGTTAAACATTATGTATTGTACACATAGCAAAGTGCTCACTAACTCCAGTGTGCTGAAGGGACATGCCAAAGAAAGCCACAGTCTTTGCAGCTTAGAAGAAGAATTCACTGACCTCGGCATGAAGCCTCAGACTGCTACCCTCAACACATTCTAGTCCTTGCTCCTCAAGCCCAGAGGCAGCAGGAGAGAGGAGCTGTCTTCCTGGGACTTACACGATCCCATCTGCAATGCATGAGTGTCTCACCATCATCATCCATGGGCGGTAGCACAAGGGTAAGGACGCATGGCACCACTTGCCAGCCTTGCGCTGGGAGGCTCCGAAAGCCCAAGGGACGGATCCAGGTCTTTCAGATATCACAAGCATCTTAGTCACTGGACTGTCTTTTCTTCCTGACCTGTAAACATTTTGCTTGGCGATGGATCAGGAAAGAAGTGCTGCAGATATTTCTACAGCGCCAAATGTGACTCCATAGCTTTACAAAGGCATTTGATGTTTCTTCGCCTTGTTCAGGTGATGGACAATCTTTTTCCCTGACCCAGATACTATGTAGAGTTTTTCAAGCCTTGTATTTTCATCAGTCTCAACAGTAAAGAAGTCCTGTTTGTCACTCACAGGAAACAATTTAAAAGCATTATAAACGCATCTCTCTGGGCATCACATAGCAAAAATTGATATAGTCAAGTAATGGCTTAAGCACTGTGTTCGTACCTACATACAGATATGTTGCTAGCAAAACAAGTGTCAATTTACAACTAAGTTCATGTTTTCCTGATATCACTGCTTTGCTTTTAATACAATATATTGTTTCTTGCTGTTTTTTGTTTTGTATTCCTGGAAGAACAAATCAAAACATAGCAACTAGAGCTGCAGCAATCAGCCCAGCTGGAACAGAAACACTCACGGGCTGATATGGAAAGCAATACCTGATGCAGAAGAGCACTGGTGTGGGCAAGACCATCGCAAGCCCAAATCATTTTCCGCTGTAGCGTTTTTCATAGCTTGGCATGGCCCAAATTTTAAAATCTGCTTAAAGAATCTGAACGGCCAATCACTTTTCATAGGACTTGGGATGTGAAAACTATTTGTGTGCCTTTGCAGACAGCAATTCCTTCCAGTATACAATAATGTTACATGGAAATAATAATTTTTAGAAATCTATGTGAGCTCCTAATTCTTTAAATGTTAAACTTAATTTCAATTTTATTTTTTAAAAAGTGATTTCTCCTGAGATTTAGAGTCTCTTCTATCTCCCTTGTGTTCTTCTCATCTCCTTCCTTTAGACATTTCATCTTCACATGGTTGCCCTTTTCACTTTCACATTTGGTTTGCAATAATACTTCAAGTGGCCACTTCTCCTCTCCAACTGCTTTGTTATGTTTCCCTCGACACCAGCCACCTTCAACCTTTCTGACTCTGGCCCTCCGCTGAGGCAGGTCATCCTGATGTTCATAAAGAGCTTCACACCTTAGAGAAGGCTTTCTGCCCGAGCTGTGTAGGTTAGAATAACGGGCATGATTTAAACACAATAAAAAGCAATTTGAACACTTCACAAGAACTTGAGTGGAATGGAAACTGGAGCTGTGTCCATTTACACCGGCTAAAGATATTAGTATTTTTTTTCCTATGACTCACTCAATTCGAGCAATGTTCCTACCTTTGCTGATACAAGTTCTCACCTATTAGAGATCAGCTAAACATTTCGAAGGCTGTACACAGCAGTTTCTTCTAGCACCAACTGTACAGCACTGCAGCAGCCAGGCCAGCACCTTTCACACCTGGGCAAAGCCCCAAAGGAGTGGGCAAACCCCTCTGAGCCAACATATGGAATTGCAGATATGAGAAATATTTGTTGATGGTTGTTAGTTATTTGTCTCCAACATCAAATCCCCTCATTTCACGACAAAAGCAGTAATTCCTGGCTGGTGAAGTCACAAAGACAAAATCAGCTCACAAGATCACCACGCAGGCAGCCACAACACTCAGAAAAAGGCAGCCCTCAAAAATTGTTCACTTGTCGTTTTTCAGAAGCGGTCACTGGGATCATCCACCATGAAAAAAATATTTTGCAAACTTTTTTTGAGCCGTTTATAATTTTAGAGTAAAGAAGATCGCTCACACGTTAGCAAACGTTATTTTTACGCTGCCAGGCAACTCTGCTGGTAAAGCTGCTGGAAATGACTCAGAAAACATTTTGTTAGTTGTTAGATCTGATTGCCATAATTAACTTTTGATGATTTGTTTATTCCTTTTTAAAATTGTTCTAAAATAGCTACATCTTCAAGGGCTTTACTGGGATCACCTCCATTGGTGGGAAGTAGAAGACCACCAATCCCTTGTTTCGCTGGGGCACAGCACAGAGATTAACAATCACACAAGTCCTGGGTCTCGCCTTCTGAACGCAAGCCCTTCACGTGGGAGCTTTTGGTAATGGATACGTGAACAATTTTTAAGTTAGATACTTGTTTTAACATAGCTGCACTAATGCACATTCCTCATTTATTTATGTATATAATAATCATCATCATAATAATTTGAGAATAAAGTAATAAGAAGCTAGATTTTTCCTTACCTTTTTGGAAAGCAGGCAAAAGCTATACAGTAGGTGGAAGAGTGTACCAAGTAACAGATTTTTTAACACTCTTTCTTACTGGTGGTATGCAGTCTACAGGAAAAGTAAATACATTGGTATGTATAATACGTCTGTTCACAATAAACGCTTCAAATTTTGCCCTGTCATGAAGGTCATGACATTAATCCAACTGAAGAGCTCAGATTAGAGCAGCGATAGTGGAAAGCTGAGAGGCGCCACGATATGAATTTAACTCCGCGTTAGAAATAAATGAACCAGTTCACAGAAGTTCAGGTACCTCTGAACATGGGAGCAGCTGCTCAGAAAAGAGCGGCTCTTGGTGATTTTTTTTTTATTTTACCTCTCCCCTGAACAAACTCTGGAACGTTTTGGCTTTAGTTTAAGACTCCCTGGTCCTTCCTCACCCACGCAGTCACTCTCAGGTTCCTTGGTATGATTGACAACCACTTTAGGTTTTTTCCTCAGACAGATGGAATAGGCAACGTCATGTCAGTGATGTTACAGATGAACAGGAGTGAATACACACACACACTGGGGCACAGCACAGGAGTGTTTGCACAGCAGTTTCTGCACGTCTGCCCAAGACAGGAGATGCTTGTGTTCCACATACGCTATCCACAGTTTACTGATGGAACCCACAAAGTCGATGTCCATTCTCGACGCGTGGAGAAAAATGAGGATGGACACACACTGCTCTCGCTGCTGTTGTGATAAAGAGCTGCTCACAGCACACGGGAAAGCACTGTTTTAAAATGGAAACATGCAAACAATGCCTGCTCTGCGTGGGGGCAATGCGCAGTGATTGCACTTCGCTGCTGAAAACTGAAAATCAACTGCCAATAAAGTTCTACTTAATGCTAAATAAAGCAGAAAGGGAAAAAATGTCCTGAATATGTCTGCACAGGTGCTGAGCCCTCAAATCACCTGCTAATTTAAAAGCCCACAAACTTCTAACCCTACTGAAAATTAGACTGAAAATTGTAAGTTTTTAGACCTTAACGTTTTCCGGCTACTCCACGGTGAGAGATTTCCTCTGCCACTTCTCAAGAAATGACAATTGAACTCCTCGAGGAAAGCTGTCTCCTCCCACGAGCTGCTCTGTTTTTCCAACAGTTGTTTGTGGCTTTGATGCACTCAGTCTGTGCCACAGAGGTGCAGCACATCCCCTGCTCAATACTGTACGCTACCGGGCTACTCTGCAATACTCATCTTGATCTCAGAGGTTTATCGGTATAGCAGAGAAGAGAAAAAGAAAAGGGTGGAGGGTTGTTAAACTTGACTACAGCCCTTCTCATAGACTGTGAGATTTTTCCCATGAGATTGGAAATGGGGACACTGGAGGACCAACACTCCCTGGGTTGTCAAATCCTGACAGACCCTGCCCCAGTTCCTGCAAGAAAGCGTCCTCCCAGAAGAGCCGCTCCCAGGAGGCACTAGGCAGCTCGGCTTCCTTCTCATGGCTGCTTCAAGAGGGAAATGCGTGAAAGCAAATGCCCTTCCAGTAAGGTCTGCTTGCCCAGCCTGTGAGAAGCACAACCTCCTCATTATCAAACCACTGAGATGCTGATTTCCCTGCTGCTCTGTTTGGTAAAGCCATGAATTAAAACAAGTTGCCAGGGAAAATGAGTAATTACATGTAAATCTCAATATAAGTTAAGTATGGGTTGGAGGTCCAAATGTTTTTCTCATAGTCTGACACTCGGCTCTTGCAGCAGAAACACAAGCAGACAACCGAGCAGAAGTACTCACTATGTGTTCAACATTAGACTTGATGAGAAGCGTCTTCTTAAATAACTTAAAATTTGACCAAAGACACATGAGAGCAGAATGAACTCGTTACATGGATGGAAGCTGCTGTGCACCAAATTCTGCTCATCTGGATCTGCCACAAACACATATCAGCGGGAAAAAGCTGTTGAATGAGTAAAAGCATGCACATGCCAGATGGCAAACCGGAATGATTAAGGGAGTTTTCATAAGTCACACAGTTTTAGATTGAAAAGCTTGGCCTCAATATAGCCCATTCAGCATGAAAGCCCTCCCAGGTCATGGCTGGGGAACTCAGCTCACGAAACTTCTTGCTTTCCGTATATCCTAACAAAAAGCTGCAACGCAGCGAGTTCCTATTCCTCCTGATGGGCAGGGTAGAAGGTCACTGAATTTCAAGTGGTTTTCCTCCCACGGAGGAAAATGCAGTTTCTTCTTTTATACTCACACTAAAACCCCAGTGCTTGAGCCCAGCTCTCCTAAGCGCTCTGCACGTTTTTTCCCAGCTCAGATTCTTGCAGATCACCCGAGAGTTGTTTGCAGCATTTCCACACAATGCTCAGCACTGCTGCTGAGGACTACCTGCTCTTAGGAAGCCACTCAGGTAATTTATAGACCTTCCAGTTTTACATGCACATCTTCAGCTCATGAGGCGCTCTTTTCAAGTCGATACTGAAACACGGAGGTTTTTGTTCAAGGCTTTTTTTTTTTTTTTAAAGCATCCACATTCTGCTTTTGGTTTTGACTCTGGACATGGGGCATGTAAATAGGACAGGCTATAAATTTGGGCTTAGTCACCAAATTCCGCAATGTTTGGAGGTACATGAATCCCATGCTGGTGGCTCAGTGTTAATAATTTCTTAGCTGATACGAAAAATTTGTATGTTTTCAATAGAAATGGCAACTCCAGTCTCCAGTACGTGAGCAAGCCATGAACAGCAGCATCACCAGGAAATACAATAGAAAATCAAACTGGAAAACCCAACTGTACTTTTGCACTCACAAGAAAACACTTGGTAGCAAAGCCAGATCTGCGTCTAAGCTAGCTTTGCACCGTGCTGATTAGTCTCAGACTCATCCTTTAATCCCCTTCAATTAATTTACTTTCAGCCTAATGTAGTGAGTTTCGAAAGAGCCTGGCACAGAACTAGCAACCAAGACTTCCCATCCCTGTGCTTCTCAGTTAAGTTGCTACGAAAACATCAAAACCTTATTTACTTTTTGGAGACCGTTTTCAAAATTTCATTGAAAATGTGGAGAGTTTTGCTTGGATGAAACTGCCTTTTTTTGAGCTCATTACTATAGTTCAATTTTCCTACCTAAAAATGGAACTGCAAACATTTTTTTTGAAACAAAATATTCTTTTAAAAATTTTTTTTCTTTTTTTTAAAAAAAAGACACTTAATTCAGGTATTTAATAGTTACTTACATAGACATACATGCTGAATGTTGCCTGCTGAGGGGGTTGATTGACAACCTACTGAACACTATAGGAAAGCCCCCACGAACTGTAGTAGTCACCTACGCTGGGACTAAACGTACGCAAATACTTTAAGTACAGCAGTAGTTTATTTCATTTGATTTTCTAATAATTTTTATTACCACACATACCCAGGGAATGAATAGTAGTAGCAGGTGCAGATGATAATATGAACAGATGGTACTATATATCTAAATAATTAAAAGATTTAAAATAAAACTTATTTTCCAAACCATAAAAAATTTAAAAGTCCTGTACTTAGAGAAAGATGTATAAATTAGTACTATTGCACATTTCCTGACTGGCTAGGTTGGACAAACAAACTTATATGCTTTAGAATCCTACACGTAAGCAAATGAGTTCACAGAAAGCACTCTTCCTTCACACATGCTAAGTTCAAAGTTGTGAGGGTTTTGCTCCCAGTGGCCTTTACCCCAGCTTTAAATCAGTGTTAACAAAACTGGGGCTGAAGACTGGATCCTTAAGACAGAATCTGGTAGATCTGGGCAAGCAGGGCAATTCTGTCCCTTCCCTCTCCTGCCTCTTAAAAACTTATTCCAGTATATAGTCCTGGATGAAAAAATGTTGTATTTTACCAGAAACGTGGGGGTTTCATTGAGCAATATTTCTTTTTAATAAACATATCTCCTTCCCAGGGGAAAAGCCCACTGCTCTTTGGCAGGGAGGAAATATTCTCAGAAGTCTGAAAACAGCAATAAGATGCAGCACAGGAGAATAGACCAGGAGGGGAAACCTGAGGTAGGAAACCCCCAGGCTGTAGCTCCCACAGGTGGCTACCTCTGTTTCTACATTGAACTTTTCACCAGCAGAAATTTTAGATTTTTCTTGTTGTTCAAGTCTTTGAGTGGAAATTTTTAGCTTTTGATTTTTCTAGAGGAGAAACTAATTCCAATCCATTTGACCTGAACAGCACTTACCGAAATGCTGCTCAGCAACACGCACTCACCTGCCCTTTCCCAGCTATTTCAAAATCTTCTTCCCTCCTCCCTTTCCTCCTCCTTCTTTCTCTCCGTCCACCCTCCAAAGCCTTTCCCACCTGGCCGTCTAGGGTAGCAATGCTGCCCAAATGCTTCCAGGAGTGGTTGGAATTTGCACACTGGAGGGTTGGACCTCAGTAGCAGCAGCATCCCGGAGAGGCTAGATTTAGAGACGGAGATAGCGGAAGGGGTTCCGTCACCGTGGCCTGTATTACCTAACAGAAATGTGACTCGGCAGAGGACTCTGCAACTCTCACTCTTGCTGGGTAATACCCCAACGTGGGAAATAGATTTATTTCCTCTTGCAGTGAGGGCTCTGTTCAGTACGACCGGAGGAGGCGCAGTATGGTCCTCAATTTATGAGAAGCATTTCCTTATTCTCTTATGTCAGAATCATAGTTCAGCTAGCTCAGTTTCCGAAGACAAATCTTGTTTTTTCCAGTTAGAATATATTTTGTATACCTGCATGATAAGACATCACAGAAAGGTACTCAAGGGGTGAACAAAGGGAGGAAAAGTGCTGTGTCAACTATTTGCTGGCTGTTTCCACTTTGCTTTGACAGCAGAGTTTCTGCTTTGAGGCAGATATTCAGACGGCAGTTAATAGACAAGAAGTGGCAGGGATTTCAGCAGCAAATGGATGAACGGCTCATGGGCAAGGAAAGGGCATTTCTCCACATTCAGATCTGTTTTTTCATAAAAACTGCAGACATGCTTAAACCTTTCCAATATGCTACAAAGTTGTGCAGCTGTCTCCTTCCTCAACTCCTTCCAGATTCAAATGCAAATCAAATTTGATGGCCTCAGTATGCAATTTTGTGCTACAATATACCATGCTATGCACATTAAGGAAACTGGAAGCATCTTTTCCATCTATTTAAATCAGTGGCAAGATTTGCATTTACTTTTATAGGACTGGATAAATCCTTAAATGGGAATCCTTAAGGACTGTGAGATTTTTGCAAAGAAACTTTACAAGAAACAAAATTATAACTCAGGTTAGCAGAGTTATCAATCAGTCTGATACTTGTCCCTCCCTCCATCCTGGAAACTGTACCTGCCAGGGTTAGGATCATTGGAGTTTGACACAGGCTGAAGGGTCCGGTACTCAAGGATGCTGCTGATCTCTCTCTCACAGAGGAGGGAAAGGAGGAGGAGTTACTCACAGCTACCAAATGGTTTGTGAGGAGTTGCTGCCAACTGGCACGATTCAAAAATTGAAGAGGAAATAGAGAATTTAATAAAAGAGAGGTATTGAAAGTCTTTAACTGCTATGAAATAATATGAAGACCCTAAAACTCTGGTATTGGTCAATGTCTCCAAACCCCCCAGCCAGCCAACAAACAGAAGATCAGCAGTACTCACTGTTTGGGTCTACGTTCTCACACAGCTCCGTTTTGGCTTCGCCGTTGGGCCTGTCGCTGGGTTTGTGTGAGAGACGTGATGACATTGTTGCTGCTGTGACCACAGCCTTGAAGCTGCGTTTCCGTTTCTGGACGTTTAGCTCAGGGTGGAAGATGATGATGTACACCTTCGGCATGTAAAGCATCCCCAGGGCCACTGAAGCACTTAAGTTCATGGATATTGTAAGTGTGGTAGTTTGTATGTAGAGCTAGGAGACACAACATATGAGACACTATTACAAATAAGATGACTGGGAAGAAGGCTGTAGTACTTCAAACATTAAGTAACCATTGAAAAGTAATTTTTAATGAGTTTGCAACTGAAGATGCACGAGCTGAGACCTTTGTACTAAAAACCACCATGAGGACCAACACACATCGGTTACCTGATCTATCAACAGCCTCTTTGGAGCCTCAATGCTAGAAACTTTAATAGTGTCCTCAATGATACTATTTCTACTGTACGCTTATGGTATAGCTTCTATTTGTTTATTTAAAGAGTGAAGATCAGATTTGGATTGAAATCATGCTGGTATAAATTTAAATTTAGGTCTACTGTCAGTTATAGAAGAGGAACTATAATTCAAGTTAGTAAAAAAATACTTTAAAAAAAATTTGAGGAAGATGGGATTTTTTTGTTTTTATTATACTCTCTACAATTCATTGAAATAAATTTGCAGAGAATACACAATTATTTTCGTGCCTGTGACATTCAGCTGTGCTTATGAAAAAGTAGTATATATGCAAGTCAGAAAACAGGTACTGCCATGAGATGACTATTCAAAGAAACAACACAGATTCAAAAACATACTCTGCAAATATACAGAGCTAGAAAAGTATTTTTCCCCCTCTTTTTAAAAAAAAAATATTTTCAGAGGACACAATAGATAGACTAGAACAATTCTCTCAAGAGGATTGGGCACAGTTAAAAGGCACAGACACAGCACAATACAGGTGTGATGGAGCTGAAGAGGGAGCAAAGTCTCTGCAGATCCTCCTCAAAAATTAAATAGTCAGTAAATCCATGTAGATGGGAAAGTCATTACTCATTGAGGGTGATTTCTTCAGAACACATTTCCTCTTCTCCTCCTATTCAGTGCTAATCAGTCTGAATTTCTGATGGTAAAACTCCACGAATAAATACAATAGCAGAGTAAAATGCTGACTCTGCCCAGGTACTTCCAAATTCTCATATTTAGAAAAATACGAATGTCTCCAGATTTGCTAGTTATATCTACATAACAGGTGCTATTATAGTGATTACGACCACAACTGCGAGCAATAAAACGCCTTACAGAAAACATAAAAAACGCGCTCTGCACAAATGTGTCTACGTACAGATGCAGACAAGCAGAAACTAAAGTGCTTTCTCAGTTTCTGTTTCCTCATTATCAGAAGGAAACGACATTGATGTTGCCAGAAATTTTGCCAAAGTCAGGACATTGGGACATAACCTATCCCATCTGGTGAAAAGATATGCTGGGCCAAGTTATACTGCTCGAGGCTGGGAGGGAGCCCGAGGGGTCACCTCATCTAAACTTCTGCCCAAGAAGAAGTCATTCACACCAGAACTACTTCTGACAGATGACCCTGTCTGTCCATGTCCTAAACCCACCCTCTGATGGAGGTTTCACAGCCTCCTAACCAAACTCTTGCAGAGCACTCAGGTCTCAAAAATGTTCACTCTGTACCTGAACAAAACTGCTAATTTTCTTCTCCTGGAGGCATGGAGAGCAGGTGGCCACCACACTCTCTGGTGCCTTCTTTTATGTATTTAAATAGTTATTGTCTTTTGGAGAACTTTTGAAGAGCAGCACGGCATAACGTTGCCCCTTGGTCTTTGGCAGATACTGGGGTAATTTCTCCTAACTTCAGCCACTGGGAAGACCTCAGGCCCTTCTATCTCCCCCTAACGCTGACACCGCTGTTGACCTGCTGCTTCACTGACATGTGACGCTCCAAAGCGAGTGCAGTGCTCTACTGAAGGCCTCCTTGCTGAAGGACTTATTTCTGAATTTATCTTCTAGCACTGCTGTGAAACATGATGTTTATTTTTTGCAAGTCAGTTAGTGTTGTTGCCTGCTGCTCTTTGCTGCAGAGTTACTACCTGGCTGGTTATTCCTCACCTTATACCTTGCAGTTTGAATGTTTTTACACTAGAGATATATTTTCTATTTCTTTATTTCTATACACATAAGCGCTATGTCTATTTATCTTATAAGAACATGTAAAAGAGAAGACAGCTCACAGTGCATTTGCTTCCTTGGAGCTGATCCTCCTTTCAGTTATGTTTACGTAAATCAGCTGTAACTCAATCAGGGTCAAGTGCCTTGCATTCATAAATAACACAGACTTAAGTATTTATTAAATAATTTTAATAGCTACAAGTGAAATACATAAAATATAACATTTAAGGGCTGAAGGATAAAAAAGAAGTTATTCTCCTTATCTTCAAAGTGTCTGTAACTTACTATCAGATTTTACCCTTGCTAAGTTAGGTAATTATTATTTCTACTTTATAAAAATCTCCTGCAATTGTTAGAGGAGCTGCAGGTACCAACACTTCGAAAGGCCAGAAAGATGCTGCGGACTGCAAACTTGACAAATTACATTGCGCCTAAGGACCGTTTGGTTCCCAGCTCTGTATTCAGACCACACATCTCTCTGCTAATACTTGGGAAGAAAGCTTGCTTAAATAACGTCTGCAGTCCTTCTGGTTTATTCTGAAAGGGATGCGGCTCTGTAACACGTGCTTAATAAGAATCACCTCTGTTTCTATATACAAGATATGTAACTAAACGTGACAGGCACTGAATACCTACTAAGCAGTACTACTGAATGAGATCTACATTTCTACAAGGTTGGAAAAGATCTATGTCAGTGAAGACCTGTGTCACAAATACCGAAGGCGTATCGGTACTTCAAAGCAGCGTTTTGTTCAGCAGTTACCTCAAACAATTTGAACTCGCAAAAAGTCTGTTCAAGTAGCCATATGGTGAAAAATGCACGGTAATGTTTTGTAACTAACTCTTGATTTGCTTCCCTAGAGAACATAAAAATCTTCAGACATAAAGCAGGAATTTAGACACAGGCCAAAAAATTAAAAGAAAAAAAAGCTAACGGCACAGCATTGCCAGCATGACACACATAAGTAGCTGTTTATGTTCCACAGAGAGAAATAGCACATTTATGTTTGATTACAGATCTTCTCCACCCCAATCCTACTGCTTCTTCAGCATGGAAAACAACAGCTCCCCATAGGAACTTCGATGAACTTGTCAGTTAAGCAAAACAACCTTGTATCACCACACGCATAGACACACGTGTCATAGACACACTGTGTGTGACAGCAACAAAAAATCCAACAAAAACAGAAGGAAGGACGCATTTTGAGTAAGAGCTGCTTTCAAAAGCACTATGTAGCAAGAAGTTTTCAAATGGGTCCTCAGTAGAAGCATTTGTTACCTGCACGTGGCATTTTCTGAATTTTGGAACAGCTGATGAGTTGCATAAGCAATACTAACGTTTCTTTTCAGAAAGATAAGATGAAAGAACAAGTGAAGATTGTACACAGCAAGATAAGAAGGGGATCCGGTTAGCAGAGCTCCTTTGGAACAGGACACACAACCAGCACTGAGGCCACCTCCTCTTGCGCAGGAGCCAGATAACTGCATTTGATGAGCTTGTGGTTTGGCAGGTACTATCAGCTACCTGCAAAAATCTGCCACCAGAGTCATTCGTTGTCCTCTGAGCCACCGCTTCAGGCCGGTGGGCACAGGTTTCCTGAGACATCGCGCACAATTGCTCCCGAGAGCAGAGGGCAGATTTCTGCGCCAGCGCTCGAGCACCTCCACAGCCACATGCTATAGCCAGTGACTTCCTGACACGGTTTTCCACGGGCTACACCAGTGGGGATCTGGCCTTACTTGGAGGTCACATACCCTGGGGATTGTTTGACCCAACATCTTCCCTTTAATTCTGGGCTGCTGTGATTGCAAAAGGTACAACCAGCAGAGTGCCAGTAACATTTCTACCTAGGTGCACACAGGTGTTAATTTTTATTTTCTTCTGCTGTTAAGGGGTCGAAGGTTAAACAATTATTTAGTCAACGGGGTCTTTTGCAGCACCATGCCAGTGAAGTGTCCTACCTTGCAAATGCTGCTGGGAGATAAAAGGGAAGGGAGAAAAGAGCTTTTGTAGAACAAGGCAAGATGAGTGACACACAATGCTTCTCATGACAAATGGGAGCTTTATAAAGATAAGGGAAACTAATAGATATGCTCATTATGCAGAGCCTTAGTTTTATGTATTTTATCTCTGCTTTGTGGTTTCACCAGTCAAACATAAAAATGCAGTTTACATGAAACTATTTCATTTCTTATTTCACTTCTTCTGATAAACTCTCTGAAAGCATTTTAGATGAATGCAAATGGGCGACTTAAAATACAAAGGATAAGATTTAACCGACAACGGGACTCTAGTAATTCATGCATGCCTTTTACAGCTGGCTGGTGAAACCTGGTAGTTTCCAAACCTGAGATCAAATTAAGAAATTAAGATGCAGATTTAGTGAGAGATGCTTGAAGCTGACATAAATGAGAATTGGGATTGAGCTAAGTATTGCCAGTGGAAATCCAAGCTTTCTAGAAACAATGCCGTGTTGGTCTCAGCAAGCCCACTGCCACAGAGAGTTTGAAGCCACAATTGCGACGATCTAAGGCCAATGACTTCTGGAGAGTCATCCTCACTCACGTCTCTCTCTTTCTCTCTCTCTCAAGCAGACTCTGAATTTTGACAAATTTTAACTTAATGTTAACCTTAACACACTGCCGTTACAAATGCATCAGACTTGGTAGCAGTGCATCTGAGAAAACTCAACCCTAAGGATTATCTTTCACATGCAAAGGTACCTAGATTTTATCACTTACTTTACATAAAGGATTTCAATTTGAATTTTAGATTTCTGTGTTTTCCAGATTCTTGCTTTATTCATGCAAATGACAAAAATTACCTTCAAGACCTTGAGAGAAAAGTAGACTGGTCTTGAATACACAGATCTAATAACCAGCAATTTCTACAGAACAAATTATATCAATGGACAATTTTGCATCAGCTAGGGTTACTCTCAGAAGTGAAGCATTGCAGGATCAGGCCTTTCAGTCTTTGCTAATCCAGTGGTTAGATTTCCAGCTGCTGGGCCATAACAACCGAACTCATAGCTGCAGGTCTTAGCGAAGTCTCTTTAGGAGTCAGAAATACTTTCTGTAGGCTAATGCTTTGCATTCACAGTCTAATCAGAAGCAACTGCTCCTTTTATCTAATTCAGCTTTTTAATTATGCAATGAATTGTGTTATTTTGTTATATGGAAATAAAGTGGTAACTTGAGATATTTTTCAACTTGTGTTATCACAAACCAATTTATCTCACTTTTATATGGGAATTAAAACAAATGTTCTCACATACGAAGACGACATATAAATCTCCCAGAAGGTTCTTCCAGGTCATCTGAAGATTTCATCTCATTCTCTACATTTTGTTGTGCAAATATAAGAATGAGAAACATTTTTAAATAAAATATAAAATCAGCTCCCACTTCATTATATGTTTGCAAAACATGGAAAGTAAAAAGACTTGCATATAAATGTGTTCTCAGACATTTTAGTGTCTAATGCCCCTACCCACCGAACTTACCATGTCATTTTAAAGGCAAACAAAAAAAGGACAACAATCTGTTTTCCAGTGAAACCTGTCCTTCTTGTGCCTTGAATCTAAATAGGCTTTGCTTAGGAAGAACCACTGCCCTTCTATCTCCAACAAAGATGTCGGCCTTTTGTTACCCAAACTGCCGCAAGGGGCTACATCGCATTTCTCATAGAGCAACGCCAGCTGCCCAGGACCCAGGGCAGATGTCCATGTACAAAAATCTTCATTTGCAAAGCACCCCTAAAACTGATCTAATTCAAGAGAGACTGAAGAGACAGCAGCTGCTTGCACCCTTTTTGGGACCCTTTCTGCCCCTCCAACTGAGGCTTTGGCAGGGAGGTCAGGCTGTGTCCACAGCCCTGTGTGGGGTACACGGTGGGGGGGTGTGGGTGTGAAGGTCCCCCAGTGCGACCCCGTCCTTTGGCAGCACCACAACCTCAACTGGAATAAAAACCCATCTGTAAAAGCAAATTCTGTTCTCATTTCCTTAGACAGTTTGATTTATGGAGGTTTCAGGCAATGGCAACTTTATCCAGGCAACCACGTCTTTCCACAAGGATTGTGCACTTTTGTTGTTTGAGAAATACCAAATATTACGTATGAAGTGGTTCTGTCAGCTCTCTTTACTGACCCGTCTCAGTAATCCTCTTTTCACGCCCCACTGAGGCTTTCCAGCAGCCCATGCTCATCCTGGGTTCCCACCGCCAGCTCCCATGGATAGAGACATACACTTGCTTTCTTCACTTGGATGGCACCAGTTCAACTGCAGATAATACCACACCGCCCGGAAGCTTATCTGCTGACGACTTCCAGGACCCCTGTCTCCATCTCCAGCCTTTTAAGCATCATAATCTGCTCAAGCTGTCATTTAGCAGTGCCCTTTGGAGAATAGAGCAGTTAAAAAGCCCCCCAAACCCTTTTCCTAGATTAGAAGGTTTTAGCAGCCCTTAGGGAAAGTGGTTTTGCTTTCTTTTAAGCTAACGTTATTATAGAAAAAAACTCCAAACACCAGCAAAAAATCCCCCTGTGGACACCAGGGCTCCAGCGTTTTGGACAAAAGGGGCAAACATCTGGCAAATGATCCAGAAAACAGAGATTTTCTGTTGCAGGAGGTCACTTAATAGATGAGAAACAGTGACTACACCACTTACCCGCTGCTCTAACCTACTGCTCCTAATGGCATTAATGTAATCCACATCCTACAATAGTTCCATTATACTTTTATAGCATTTGAATATTTTGTAGGCAAAAAATACACGCACATGCCAACACAGACGCTCTATGCTTATGACAAACACCAAAGGTTGCAACATCAAGCAGTCAACTGCTGTAATGTCAAACCAGGGTTTCCTGCGCTACTTTAATTTGGTCTGGTACACGGGCACAATCACACGTGGTTGTTCCTCAGGACTCTCTTCAGTCAAGGGTACGAATGAATGTTTATTTAATATTCTCTTTTCTCCTCACTTTTCAAGCTGTTAATTCCATTGCTCAATAAGTATACCCTTTGATCTCTCTTGTGAAGATATAATGCCTACTCTGTAAGATTTTCGCAGAATTTTGCCTGTTTGTGCAGTGGTACCATTCGGAGCGTACTTTTCACAACCTCCGGAAGACAACTGTGTTCCTCTGCAGGGGTGAGCATCAACGGTGCTTCAGAAACACAACTCAACAACAATGCGAGACTGGCACTGGTATGCAAATTGCGATGCTCACTAAGTTTTACAAATGACAACGGATGCTACCCAAGGGACGTTTGATAAACAAATCATAGTAGTTATGCTGATTGCAGTTATTACTGTACAAAATAGCAAGGGATGCAAATAGCCTCTGTGAAATGTCTATGGGAATGTCACAGAATCAGTCATACCACTTAATTACAAATTCTATGCTTAGTAATTATACGAAAGGTGACACTGAAGGAAATGATGGGATTTTAGTTTCAAAAAATTTCCCTTTAATGGTTGGTTGTTTTGCAGACTGACAGCACTAGGGCGGTTTCTCAAACATTCTGTGCTCAGGAACGTTGGAGGCCAGGCTCAGCGGACAGGTTCTGCATCCCCGGCACCCAGGGGTATGCGTGGCAGTGGTCACACAGGCTTTGGGGCATGTGTGCAGCCCCACGGTACATTTTCTGGTTGGTTTTGGGGTTTTTTTTCCAAATTGATTTTCAAGCTAAAAACCATGTTTGTTCCACAGCTCAACAAGGAGCTTTGTGTGCCTGCGAGGAATCACTTTACTGGCTGGTTGCAGCAGACCTGAGGCTGGGTGGCTTTCATCAGTGAAAATAGTTGGTATATTAAGTTAGCGTCCTTTGGAAATTCTGACAATATTACATCCGGTAGATCAGAAAAAAAAATGCAGGTTAACTTTGTGGCTACATTTTAGTGTAATAGAAAAACAAAAATAGTTCCATGGGAACAGCAAGTACTCACAGAGTAACATCACAGTTCCCTCAGATATGAAAGTAAAGAAAATTAAAGTTTGGAATGTTGCTCCCCAATTTATTTTTCTTTTACATCCAGTGATAACAATCATGTCTCACTCCTCAAGAGGTCATCAGCTATCTGCTGGCCCTCAGTAAGCAACCCCTCATATCAGCACAGCACTGAAATCCAGCACCAGGAGCAAAACCATGTACCCTGTGGTGGCAGCTCTACAGTAACAAGAGGGGATGCAGAGCCCGAACACCCAGGCAGACACCCGTCCACAGAAGAATTCCTTAAGCCCAGAAGAAAACCTTCTCATACAGGTGGGGAGAAACATTTTGCCTTTAAATTCATTTTTTTTGTCAGGGCAGTTTAAAACAACTATTTCTTCCAACACGTTCATATGCCTTTGGAGGCTTTTTTGTCTTTGCTAATAATAAAATTACTGAATTTCCAGACTGTTTTTTTTTTCCAGATGTTTATCCTTACTAAACAGAAATGTAGAGATCCAAATAAACTACAGGAGTAGTAACTACTAGCTCATCACAAAAACATTGTGTGCCAATTGTTACTCCTATGAAGAGAAGAAAGAGGCAGCTGAGAAAAGATTCAAATTTGAAGAATCGCTGCTGTTGAAGCAGAAAACAAAACGTCATTAATATCCTCAGGAAACTAGCCAAGCCTCGCATGTTATATACACTGCACATCTACTCGTCAGCTAAGTTTTCACAATTTCATCTCCAAAGGTGACCAAAACCAAAGCGGCCTTTAGCAAGAAGTCTTACGTTTAATGACAACATTCAGTTGTCCTGGACAAGTAGACACATAGGAGGCTCAGTCTAAGAATTACTTCTGTAAATATTGGCTTCAAGGACTATAAATAACCATTCACTATTGCCCAGTTCTGCTCTGTTTCTGTGCGGGATTAAAATTCAGTGTTTGTCTGCTGCCATGGGAGCAGTAAATGCAACATGTGGCATGGTGTTTAGGTCGGGCAGTGGCAGCAGATCGAAGATGTCACTCTGCTGCGGGTACAACGGCTGACACAGATGCGAGCGTGCACACAGCCTTGCTGCTAAGCTGTTGTATGCTTTGCACAGCTTACAGCCTCAGACACCCTTTCAACCTGCAGGAAAACATATGCCTCCATTAACCTCAACGATGCAATGCAACTTACTGATATGGTCTTCTCTCTGACATGCATCAGCTTCAAGAAATACATGCAGAGATGCAAAGATGATCTTCTTACTTTACTCAGAGAGCCCTTAGAAACTGTCCCAAAAGAGCAGAGTCCCTATGAAAGGCAGCAGTCTCTGCATGGCACATTGCTTTAACAGCTCACACGGGGACTTCCAACGGGTGCCTTTCTGGAGCATCTACATAGCCATGATGCTCCGTGACAGCAATTGTCTGAAGTTGCATGGTCAGTAGTTATACCAACACAATGGTAATGCCTCAAATAGAAGCATTAAAAAGACTGACTTGCGGAGGGCAAAATCAAAGTCAAATCAATGAGCTGGATGCTCCTGGAGATGTCACCATCATAGCTCCAAGACCACCTCGCCTCAGGACCCATGTCAAGTAGCTATGAACAGCATTTCTAAACATAAGTGTAACCCACACGCCAGTGACCTTAATAATTCAGTTGAGAGAGGTGCGTTTTCACGGCCAGCACTCTGATGCCTGTGCCCCCTACTTCCTCCCCTCAGCCTGTCTCCACCAGCTCTCCAGCACGTGTTGCTGCAGCAGAGGGATGGCTCTCGCCCCAGCTCACAGCAACAAGGATGGCCACTTCTCAGGGGCACACAAGAAGCACCACCATCGCTCGCAGGAGCAATGCTGTGAACACACGCTGTGAGCACCAAACCACGGCTGCTTTAGGAACAGGGGGTTCTCCCCTGCCCAAAGAAACCACTGATGGTTAGCAAACGCTAAAGCAAGCTTTGATGTTGGATCTGATATTTCTGGCTGCCTGACAACAGCCTGTGATGTTCTGAAAAGTTGCTCTAAGTCACATCACAAAGTGCAGAGGTTTGGGAGAAGCACACGCCCAGAGCTGTGAAATACCCCTTGTCACAAACGTGCGGGATGGGATCTCTTTCTCTCCTTACAACACGGTAAAACATGACAGACACTGATGCACAGGTATCACGCTGGGGGAAAGAGGGAGAGTGTGATAATGCTGATAAACCCTTAGACGTGCTTACAAACACCGTCACGCTCGCTGCTCCTGGTGGTTACTAGCTTAGCAATGACAACATTACACACTGGAGTTATGCAGGCAATGGGTGTGATGAATTATGTTTCAATACGTTTCTAGCAGCAGGAGGCTTAGCATACCAAAGGGAAAACTGGGGTCATATTCTGAAAGATTACCACCTGCAGAGGCCAAATGCAAAGGCAGACAGTACATCAGTAAACAGGTCTAAAAGGACTAATTTTCAGTTCCCTCTGCCTGCACTATAAAACGGTTCCTTCTAATGTCACACTGCCAAAGCCAACTTAAATTTTCATGTCCTAAGATCTCCTGACACATCTTGCTTCTCAGCTTGCATTTCACAGGCAAACGTGCAGAGTGAAGATGAAATAAATAGATGTATTTAAAATATATCTTAGCTATTTGAGCCAAATATTTTATACAGCCTGTTCCCTTCTAATAGGAACTTCCTTATGCAAGAAATTTGCATACATCAGACAAAAATGTTTATGGATTATATCTGTAACTAGTATGATAATTCAAAATACCAAATGTTAAATAACTTGCTCTGAGAGTTATGATGCAGATGCAGAAGGAGGAGGAATTTTGTCTCTCCAGCCTTTGAGAGAAATTCTAGCAGCTTATCTAGAAGGAAATTAAATTATTCAGATAATTGAACAGAGCAGCGATGGAAAAGCATGTTGCTGCTTTCAAAGGGCATCGAATGGCTAAAAGAGAAATGGAAGCAGTATCAAAGACGATCCCACAAATCAAATAGTTTATACAGACTGTATTTGGCAGACATTCCACATCTGCTGGAAAAAGGAGTTGTCATTACTTTCTGTACCAGTTACAGAGACAATAAAGATGCCCATGAAGTACTTGCAATCATCTGGGACTTGCTCAGCCAAGAAAAGAACAGTGATGGCCCTGGCTTAAGTCAACAAAAGATTAAAGTTGTTTCAAATTGGTGACTCCCTGGAACCGACTTTATGAGGATTTCTGAATTTTGTTGTCTCTTTGAAGTAGAAATTTGGCACAGGAGGATGCGCCAGCAAAATAATCTTGCAAGGACAGTAACATTTGGAGCGAGGTCCACCACTAACGTAATATGAAGTTCTGTCTCCTTTTGGATTCATCTGCTCTTGGTTTTTTGCTTCTGGACACACAGCACATGCTGCCGGTCCTGTCACAGTGACAAGCAATGTGAGTGCTGCTGCAGATCCGAGGGTAGGAGTGGGCAGCCAGACACGTGGGCAAGGCTGCGACCCACGCTCAGGTTACAGTGAGGACGGACCCTCCCGGTCCTGTACGTGTTAACATATGTAACGGCGATGGAGAGTCAGGAAACAGCTGCACCTACCTCTCCTTTCATTTTTCTTCTATATTAATTACATGTCCATAAGCTGATGGAACAATCTATGGAACGGATGAAGTTTTCCCACGTGGCCCTCAGCTGTGATATGTGGATGTCTGTCCACAAGAGAAGTGTCCTGAGACCCGCCAAATCATTTCGCTGGGGTCACTACAGGGCCTTCAGGTGACAACAAATTTCGGTCACAGCTGAGTTTGGCTGTATTTCAAGCACAGACTGAAGTGAGTAGCTCAAGAAATCCCATTATCAATCGTCAGAACGGTCTAATATCTCTTGCTTGACACTCGTGTTTGTTATAATAACTATAAAATAAGTTACACATCACTAAAGGAGACAAACACAAAGTGCAGCAGAAGTAATGTACGTCCTCAACTTCTATTATTAAAATAATGGCTTTTCCTTCTCTCACTAGCTGAGCACTTAGCTTTTTTGAGCTAGAAATAATTCTTCATCTGTCATTTTTTCCAAAGATTACATCATTGGAGAAAGTCTTCATTTCATTCTTCACCTTCACTGCTGCACTGCTAAATTGACTGACATACAATCTTGGCATTTTAGGGTATTCAGTGCCAGACTTCAGCTGCTGTTATAAATCATATTTCTGCACACTTATTGCATTTTATTCATTTTATACATGACCAGAGATTAGAGTTCAAATGAAATAGATTTTGCTATCCTTCTTATATTCCAAACGTCACTAGTCTAGAAATCTTTAATTTTACTCACTTGAACTACTGAATAATTCAATGTAAAAGGAGAAATCAAAAAAACTCCAGCAATACTCAGTTTGAGATTTTGAGTCAAATAAAGTGAGGATCCTCTGACTGCCATGGCTGCGTCTCTGTAGCCTGATGTGCACCACCGCACAGCACTGGGTACCGCCTCAGCAGCACCGACATCTCACCGCGGGTATGGCACCGCCGCCGCAGGAAGAGTGGCCACCTCAGGCAGGCTCCCGGGAAGAGGACACACAGGCTGATGCCAAGAGCCGGGCACGCTCAAACCCTCACCCTGAATTCCATGATTTGAGAATGCATTGACTCTTTTCAGGCAATATAATACCTGCAATTACCCAAATCACTATCTTCCATCTTCAGGTTTCAAGAGAAAATTTGTGGAAGTGTTAAAAAGCACCCCATTAGAGAAACGCTGGTAATCCAGTGGGAAGCCAGCGCAGCAGAAATGGCCATTGTGAGGCCCTGAACTTCCCACAAATACCTTGGGGATCAAATATTGCTTGCAATGGTTGAGGACCGGGCAGCCTTACCACACTTAAAATTGTTCCTCACCAAACAGTTGTTGAGTGAACATGAGGCAAAGCTATCTCACAAATTTCCTTAAATTATTAACGTATTCTAGAATAGAAAATAAACTCAGGTCAAATGATTTCAAGACAACTCCTTTTATGTTAGATGGAGGAATAAGCAAGAGTGAATATCCAGTGAAAGGTATTGATTATAAAAAGACAAACAAACTGCAAGCTAATGTGTGTGTAAGTAAACATGTAGATGGGGAACTAAAAATATTATGGCCCTCATAAATAGTCATGCATAATAAAACAATTTTAAAGAAACTTTCACTCAGAGAATCCATCTAACTTTCTAGAATTTTACTTTGCAGTCATTCAGGGTATGCAGTGCTAATTAATAGCTCAAGAAAAACAGTGTTCTTTTTTAAAGAACAACTTTAAATGCTTAATCTTATGCTGATAGCACATTAAGGTAAACCTTTCTAATCATCAGTCTAAGAAATTAAATGTTCTTAGAAGAGCTCTCTGTAAGAACAAGAGAGGTATTGGCACTTACTACTCATGACAGGAAAACCTGAAGTAATGTTTAGGCTTCTCCATCTTCCCACACTGGAGCTGCCTTTCCCTGGAGCAAAAAAACCCCAAAGTTTGGAGAAAATGAAGAGAAAGCATCTAGGCATGGCCACGGTAGAGACTGTCCTACACGGCCACTGAAGATCTGTGCAAAGTTCATCCCTGCAGCTCGAACACTTAAACATGTAGAGAAAACCTCTTAAGAAAATAGTACAACAAACTGGTGCCTGCGTAACACGTGGTGAACTAAGTGCAAAGACTTTCAACAAAGTGAAATACAGATGTGCAAAGTATCAGTTGCCCAAGGCTACGTGATGTCCTGCTGAAAGAGTGCATCAGACTGAGAGCTGAAGCCCAGAGCATCATTTTGGAATGGCTGCATGGCCCACTAGCTACAGTTTCATCTATGGCTGGATTCCCAGGGGAACACAAAATGGCTGAAACAAGAAATTACCTGAAATAACCACTGAAGCATGCTAATATCACATGCTGATTTCTCAAATTCTAAAAATTTAAGCTGCGGAATAATAATTAGGAAGCAAATCTCATTTTCCTTTCTTCTTAAATGTTACTTTCCTCTGGTGATGCAGAAATGTTTATGTCCATACAACACTGACTTGGGTTAAGGTTACACAGATGCCGTATCAGCAGAGCAACACCTGTACATAAATAAAATACGCCTGTTTTAGCACTACTGTAATTGTACGGCCCTCAGGAACAACATACAAACTGTTGGTTACGTATGATTGGAATAGAGATGCAAGGTGCTACAGGTCTCTCCTACCTACAGTCAGAGCATCGACATGCCCAATTTCTCCCCTATCGTGGATGAGCTAGCTAACTTGATTTGCCTTCTTGCATCGTTTCCTTCTCTGTGCGGAAAGCATAAATGTGGAAAAGTAACTGAATGACCTTTCTATTTATCTAGAAGCAGATCTTCTCAGTTGGGACTAAGCTTTCCATCAGCACTTAAGTACACATTTATTCAGTAAAACTTCTACTGACCTTTTCTTCAGCCAATTTAAACACACAACTTACAGCGTCAAAAAAATGATTAGTGATCTTGTAACTTTGGGCATACGGCTTAACCTCCCCTCCCCGCAGGCCACCTGACTTCCAGATCACAGCTTTCAGAAAATCATGGTCCTTCAGCAGTGCTGCATGTTGGGCACTCAGAAGGACTAAAAAGCTCCAGGCCTACCATAGTGTGCGCCTTCCCACAGATTTTATGTGCTTAGGATGAAACCAGACCTGCCAAGGTAAACGTATTCCGACCTCATTGCAATAACTTACCAGGATACACATGCCAGAAGGACCTAACGTATCTTTTGCATGGAGCTACATGGAGCCTTCTGGAAGCTACATGAGAAAGGCAAGGTATGAATCATCTCAAAACGTGAAGAATCATCCTCTAAAGAAAAGCGGGATGGAAATCCAGAGACAGAAGGAGCTCCTGAAACTCCCTGTAGTTCACAGGTTGGCTCTTTACACTTAGTATACTTTCATCCGTGTGGGCAAATGAGATAACATGGTACACATTATGCAGATAGGCTCTTGTCAAGCTGCAGGTCGCAACTGACAACAGGCTTACAATCGACAGCAGCTCACGTATCTGCACGAGGTTGTCATGGCAATGAAATGTCTGTGAATGCAGCTGATACGAACCGCTGCTTTGCCTTGACAGCGCTGAAAAATATTGCCAAAATTATTCATAGCCTGGAAATAAGAGAGGCGCAAATGCCCTAATGGTTTTCTCCCCACTATAGGCTGTTAACCATTTTGGGGTTTGCAATCTTCCTTATTTTTATTGCACGGTAAATCAGCCAGTCTTACATTACGATGGCAAGCAGCCCTTTCATTTAACGTATTGAAGTCTTGCAAAATTAAATTTGTAATAAAAAAAAAAAAAAGGCATTTTTATAGTTTTGTAATCACACACAGCAGCGTAGTAAGCTAATGCTGGGGGCAGGGGTGGGAAGAAAAGAGTCAAGCCCCAAGGCACCCTTACCAGAGGGGCTCACCTCTGCCAGCACTGCAGAGCAGCTCTCCAGGAGCGTGTTCCTCCAGGTTTGACTAGGGGCTCAACTGGAGCTGGAAAGGACAACGTGCGTGCATGCTGCATGCATATCCCGCTCTGTGGAGGATCAGTTTTTCTGAGCTGCCAATCCAGAGTCTTAACAAGGGAAAAAAAAGAAGATATTTCAGCCCATGTTATGCTCCTAATGAAAAGCAAGGCTCCACTCAGAAGATTCGTTTTACAGAGCAAGGTTCAAAATTATTTTTCTATCCTTTCACCTTCAATTTTGTCTCCCCCAATCCAGCCATATGAATGCTTTAATTATATCCAGCCACTTTCACCCAGTTGGAAGGCATTCTGTGAAATAAAATTGCTCTTTTTCTGAGACAGTCCAGTTAACAGAATCCCTTCGCATCCGCTCTCTACAGCAACTGAACCTCCTTTATCTACAACACACCAGGCTTACAAAAAACCCCACCCCAAACCCTCGCCCCTCCAAACAAAAATCCTTTGTTTGTGAGACTTAGCTCTCCTCTGCTGCCGGATGTACTACCTTTAATAATTACATACTTCTGAATGTACACACTGGTGACAATCTCTTTTGATTTCTCAAAGAGATTTTTATGAGGTTGCACCTAAATGAGATTGAAGTAACATGCTGCCATGCTACACAACTGCTGGGTAGTTATTTCACCCGCATTACCAGGTCTGGTAACATTTTCTGGAGAATTTATTCGATTTCCTCATAATCCTACTAGCTTCTTGCTTGGTAACTCTTCTGCCAGGGTATTAATCTCTGGGAGCATCTTTTCATGCACACACTCATTCTGTCCCTACTTTACCTTCTATCTCAGAGCAGACTCCACCTGGCTGACAGGGAAGGAGGTCTCCACCTAACACTTTCATGCAGGTTGTTGAAGCAACCAAGTATTCTTCTACACGAGAACAACCAGCGTGCAAAACCTCAAACAAATCCCAGAAAAAATCCCTTGCTCATCTAACACATGAAAGAACTGAATTATGCCAACAGCCGTGCCCATTCCCATGCTAATTACGGTCATCTCGTTTCCTTTATCACTGTGTCCCTGCTATAAACCCAGAAAAGTCAATAGGAACCTTTCAATATCAGTGAAGTTCGACCCAGGCTGATATTAAGAATATATTCCATACATTTGCATACAAGAAAAGATCTAATTCTGCTTGGAGACTTTCAGAGGAATTCAAAGTGCAAGCTGGTGTCAGTGGAGGAGTGGGGAAGAAAAAGGCTAATTCTACATATATACATATACATATACTTCTCTTTAAATACCTTTAGAGATTGTATATATATTTCTCTTTTTAAAAATATATATAAATATATATATAAAAAAGCCAGCTTTTCACTGACTTTTAAAATTATAATATAATTATTATTTAAACCAGAGCATTTATTTATATATTGCTTTTCCCACTTAGAAACAAACTTGTTATTGCTGAAAGTGTGCTTTCTATTTAACAATGCTATCACAGCCCTGAATAGAGAGCGTATGTGGCTCCACAGTTTTAATGTGTTTTGGGATCTAAAGGTTGCATTCACGTACAAAGATCGGTCTGCAATTCTTGTAAATTGGTTACTTTCGCTGGGTTCTGATTTATTTAATAGCATGAAGATTATTTTATGCTCTAAAGTATAAAAGTGACCACACTGTGTTTTAGAATGGTTTGATTCATGCAAGGATAAGCCATAGCAGCAAAACCTTTCTTCCTAATCACGCATCATTAAGAATTCAAACCCTGGCAAAATAAAGAAAAATAATTCCTTATATTAAAATAAAGTCAAAATTTTTCCTTTTGTGTTAGTTACATCACTATCTTGATGAAGCCTTGTCCTGGTTTCATCTGGGATGGAGCTAATTTTCTTCTTAGTAGCTAGAATAGTGTTGGTTTGGATGTAGTATGAGAACAATGTTGATAGTACACTGATGGTTTTAGTTGTTGCTAAGATATCAAGGACTTTTCAACTTCCCATGCTTTGCTAGTGTGCAGGTGCACAAGAAGCTGGGAGGGAGCACGGCCAGAGCAATGGCTCTAACTTGGCCAGCGGGATCTTCCATATCATGCAACATCGTGCTCAGTCTAGAGATAAGAGTTGGCCAGGAAGTCTTGCGCTCTCTCTCTCCCAGGATTGAGGTTTCAGGGTTTCTCTCCTCTGGGATTGCTCACCAGGGACAGGTTGGGCATTGGTCACCGGGTGGTCACCAGCTGCACTGTGCATAATTTGTTTGTATATTCTATTATTATTACTACCATTATTATTGTATTTCAATTATTGAATTGTTTTTCTCTCAACCCACAAGTCTCTTTCCCTTTCCGATTCTCTCCCCCATTCCCTGGGAAGCTGGGGGAGAGCCAGTGAATGGCTGCGTGGTATTTAGCTGCCTGCTAGGTCAAACTACAACAAGCCTAACAGGCAAAGAACACCACTGCAGGACAAGGCTGCTCCAGGAAGCAGCCTGAAAAGCTGTGCCTGGGCTGTTCTCTGTGCAGGACTCCTGAAGCAGCCCCAAACTAATGGGCTGTTCACATAACCTCTGTTTCCACAGTCCAAAAGGAGAAAAATTTCTGAGGACACAAGCCCCTGTCCTGCTGGACAAATATTTTTGCCTCCATTTGGTTTTAATACATTGGTTCTCAAAGCACTACGTTCCTGCATAACTGCAGAACGGTCAAAGTTCAAAGTGTATTGTTTTAACAGTGGCAGCAGTGTACAGAAACCTTCTCATCCTCAAAAAGAAGCCCCACAAACCAAGCCCCCAACATCCCTCTCCCCCTCAAAAAAAAACCAAGCTAAAAAAAAGAATTCGGGTATGGGATGTGGGCTGCAAAGCCCCACACAGGTTTCGTCAGCAACCGTGCACGGTTTCTGACAACAGCTCAAGCCAACTGTGCCTGCAAGAACAACAAACCCAAGTAGTTTACCCCCAGCTGCTTAAATTCTGCCAGCAAACCCCAACATCTTCCTTTCTGAAAACGAGACTGGGCCTTCACTGATGCTTGAACGTACTCACGTCAATACAGAAAGGTTTGTGCCTGCCGTTCCCCGTACCAACCCGTCCCCCTCAGCCAGCGCAGTCGCTCGGAGTCGCGCTGCCCTGATCCAGACAACAGCCTTACCTGACCCCTCACACCCCGCCTCGGCAAGCACTTCAAGATAAATCCTACTGCATCCCGCAGGAAAACACTCAAGGCCAGGGAAGACACGTCAAGTGTACAGAAACGCTTTGTTACTTTTTCAGACGAATTGTTCACGTTTTACAGGTGTGCAATAGGAGGTGTTAATTGCCTCTATTATTCCTCCAGAGCTGCCCAAGTTTGCATTTAATTAAGTGACTTGAGCCATCCAATTCTTGTTCTCACCAATGTATCACAATTAGAACAAACTGTTGCCATGGCAACTGCTCAATCTATCATAATTCATAAACTGGAGCGAGCTTGCTTTGTGGCTTACGCAATCCTTGGGTTTCTGTGGCATGCAGATGGGCGTTTATTGTTATGCTAAATTGGGAATGGGTAATCCCAGAATACAAGATGATTTAGGTGCTCATTTAAATGAAATTTAATTACAAAAAGTCTTTCATTTTAGGACCTGCCAAATTCCAGGAGATACCCAGGCATACCAACGCTAATCCAGAGCATGAGGAAAGAGATTCCTCTCTTAATTATCAAACATTGCATTTATTTTCCTGTAAGAATAAACTGAATCTCCATCTCAAGTTTGATGCTGCAATGACAATTTACAGCAATATCTAAACCATTTTCCGATACGGTCTAACGAGGTGACCCCACGTCCTGTATCACCGTACCACAGCTCACAACTACCAGCTCCAAGTTAACTCCTAGGTGTCATACCTCACAGATAACATTACAAATCGCTGTGAATTATTTAGAGCTCCTTATCAGCAGTTTCACTTGCTGTACTCACACAGAATCAATCTGGAATATTACAGGCTTGGAAAAACTGGAGTTTTAAGCCAAATCAGCTCGCATGTTTAACTAATCCATGACCCGGCAAAAGCGAATGGCCTGCAGACACTACTTTGCATCTCTACCTTACTAAATGTACTTTTGACAGGAGACAAAAACCCAAACACTCTTTGTTGCTGTCTTCATAGGTGCCCAGCATACCATACTGAACTGAGATTTATTTACTGTCTCCCATCTCTAATTATGTACCAAGAAATAAACATTGAGTATCTAGTAGTTCCCTTAGCTCTGCACAAGGAAGCCACAGGGAAGCTTGTAAATACAAGGCAGAATTTGTGAAAAACTATACCTGCTGTCAGCAAACATAAGCCCTAGGCCTCAGAGGAGAAAAAGCATCCAAAGAAGGAATTTTTCTGTGTGTATGATTGCAATCAAATCAAGCCAGTCCTGCTCCCACAGGGAAGATTTGCTTTAAGAAAGGTTGTCTTACGCATTACCTTCCCGATCCCAGCAACACAGCACTGGGCACTGAACAACCCCTTGTGCTCCGCAGATGCTGCCTGGGCACACATCCAGAAGATGCATGTGGTTTTTCCCAAGCTAGTCCTTGCTCAGNGTATCTAGTAGTTCCCTTAGCTCTACACAAGGAAGCCACAGGGAAGCTTGTAAATACAAGGCAGAATTTGTGAAAAACTGTACCTGCTGTCAGCAAACATAAGCCCTAGGCCTCAGAGGAGAAAAAGCATCCAAAGAAGGAATTTTTCTGTGTGTATGATTGCAATCAAATCAAGCCAGTCCTGCTCCCACAGGGAAGATTTGCTTTAAGAAAGGTTGTCTTACGCATTACCTTCCCGATCCCAGCAACACAGCACTGGGCACTGAACAACCCCTTGTGCTCCACAGATGCTGCCTGGGCACACATCCAGAAGATGCATGTGGTTTTTCCCAAGCTAGTCCTTGCTCAGGTCCAAGTTAGGCTAAATCTCGTGCTGGCACTGGGCTGGAGCGCAGGTCTCTGCCCCACGCTCAGAGGTGCCCAGCAGCGCTCAGCACACGGAGCAACTATCAACAGGGAGATTTAGAGGCCCTGGCCTTTCTTTCTTATCTTCAGTCATTAACAGATTTCATCTTCCAGTCAATAAAATACGCTAAAACTACATTGATTTTGAAGTTCTGGAGAATCAAATCACTTGATCTTTCTGCTTAAACTTCCCTGGTCTTCCAATTAAGGTACCGGAATAAATCTTAACTACTACCTAATATCAATTTTCACAAGACTATCTCTCCAGCTGTAAGCATGCTTTAAGCACCTTGGCTAAACTAATTGATTTTCGTTCCTTTCCGTTAGCATCACCTAACACAATCTAGTGCTAAGCTTTTAAAATGCATTTTAGTCTTCAACTTCCTGGTGAATTATTGTTGCTAGTTAAGTTTGTTAGCAGGATCTGTTCCACTACTAAAAAGAGCTATCTTGTCTTCAAATTATATTTAATTATCTCCATTAAACACTACAGGTTGCTCTGATGTTGAAAATGTAAATTGCAGGGAACAAGAGGAAGATGATAGCATATTGTTCATCACATATTTTGTCCTCCTACTCCCTCTGCATTCTTCTAAATAAATGTCTCTCCTCTAACCATGAGTCCAATGATGATCTCGTGAACGCTCAAGATAATTCAATTTGCAATACATACATTATTTTTTAGTTGTTAATCAGTGAAACCATATGACTCAGGGGCATGGGCAGGATTAAATCTCAGGTTTCCCTACTCTGGCAGAGGCAGTTATGGCTGAACGGATGGCATTTAAAGGGCAATTAACAGTGTAAGAAAAGCAGTTATTGCTGAGGAGTAAGGTGTTCTTTGTAAATAGGAGTTTCACCTCATTCCTCCCTCTGGGTTCCCTCAGGACAGATACTTCAGCCATTTAAAGGCCAAATGCCAACACAGATTGAATAATCTCCTGGTGAAACCCTGACATCATTAACAGAAAAGTGCTAAGCCTGAAAAACCCTTCATAAAGCCTTGACAATTAAAGAGGTCAACAAGGCTCTGCTGCCCACTGCAGCTGACCCCATCAACAGAGATTTTGCTGGGAAATGGCTTGCAAAATACTCTTCGGTCCCAGTATAGCTCTGGGTACACTTCCAGCTGCTACCTACCCCTTTCCCACCCCCACTACTCAGTTTGGGAAAGAAAACACGTATCTTCAGCCTCTGCTGCTGAGAGAATACAGAGACGGGCACGTTAGCAACAGCAAAGAAAAAGTTTAAGATGGACACGCTGTCAAACCTCCAAATTGCAGAAGGAAAAGGTCTTCCTTGTTTTTCCTTTCCCCTGTCTGGACACGGCATCACACTCACCTGGTACAGACCGCAGGGGTGGCCGTGGCACAGCTACGGGCAAAGGCCAGACATGGCTCCCACGCCCGCAGGCCTCCGCCGTGGCGGTGCGGGTGGGGGCTTCCCGGCAGCTCCAGCTCTGCTGTGCCACTGTGCCTCCCGCCTCCCGAAGCTTCCCTCAGGCATGCCGAGCAGAGCACTTCCCCAGCGAAACCCCTTTTTTAACGGCAGGGAAAAACAGTAAAAAAAAAAAAATCTCTCGCGGACCTCTCCCCCTAGGTTACCTTTTCTCTTGCAGTTTGTCTCCTTGTGCATGCATGGGAGCACGTCATCTTGTATATGCTTGTAGGCATCTTTGATTTGGCAGTCGCAGATTAACATCTTTCTCTCCGAGAGGCTTTTAATTTGTCATAAGGTACCGATCCTCTGACAATAGTTCTCAGCTGCTTTCTGCCATATGAACAATATTACGGATTTCTAGAGCTGCCTGGGAAGCAAAGCGGGAACCGGTGACATCTTCTGTACCAGGCACCGGAGGGGGCTCCGTTTGTGCTTGCTGTTGAACGGGGACTCCTTGGTCCATCCACAACCAGGTTAAACGGTGTCGGGGCAGCTCCGCTGCTGTGGGGTGAGCTGACTGGGGACCATGGGATGTGTCCTGCTGGTGGCTGTGGTCCTTCCCCAGTGCCCGACACCCCCACAGCCCACGGAGCGACAGACGTATTGTGTGCTGGCATAGCACAGCCAGGTCTGCAGGAGCCCCCCAGCTCTGCTGCGTGGTAAGGAAAGATCCTCAATGGCTTTTTTTGCTGAATCCTTTTTGATAAATACGAACTTTAAAAAGATCTTAAAAAGCCATTATTTCAAAATGCAGATGTATCGCAAATCAGTTTTGATGGGGTACACTTGGGACACAATTTTTGCTTCAGTCTACGAGAATTCATTGTTATTTCTTTTTAACCTTCTGCTAAGCTTATGGCTCAAAGACAAAATACAAAGCAATTTCTATGCGTATGATGGTTTCTGCTTTTATTATTATTGCATGCCTTCTTAAACCGTTTAAAACAGCAAATAAATCCTTCAGGTCAATATTTTTGCATTCATCTCTTACGTACAGTGAAACCTATTTTTTGCATTGCAAAAAAGTTGGCCTTGCTAGACTAAAAATGCACTTTCAAGAATAGCTGTTGTCTTCCTCTGCAAAGCCAGCTATATTTAGGCTCACCAGTACACACAGAGGACCTGACATTTTTGTGTTAGAGGATCTTCTCCAGAACAAACTGCAACTATCTCCACGATCAACAGAGGTTTTGCTCCGCGATGGGGGAGATCTCCTTACCAGTCCCTGCAACTTTGGATTTTTTACTGATTTTATAGAAAAGTCAGTTCGGCCTTACCCTCCTGGGTAAAACATCAGTTGAGCAGCTAGCTCCGAAGCCGCACATTCTCTCTTCTTTCCCCGCTGGTTTGGTGCAGGGTAATACAATTGTACTACATGTAGGCAGTCACTGCTCTGTGAGCCCCGGAGTGATGCAAGCTCACTCCGACCGAATCAATGGCAATCACTTGACTGACTGTCTCCCAGCGGGTTTGTTTTCTGCTTCCATTTTATTTCTGTTTATTGTAAATTGAACAGAAGAAAAATTTAGCTTTGAATGTGTGACCCAAGTACGGGCAATAAAGGATGCTCCTTCCCTGTGAGACTGACAAGGGTACTTGATTTTGTGCCCTTTCGCAGGCTGCTTTCATAAACCATTCATATGCAATGACAAAAGTGCTTAAGGACCCATTCTTTCTGCTGAAATGGTTTGATCAAATGACACCCTGACTCCAGCACACAAGTTCAGCAAGAAAATTGAGAAACATCTGCATAACTTACATTGTATTGAATAAGCTCTTCGTGGTTCTCTTTTTGTTCCTGGATAAGCTTAGAATCAGCAGCCATTATTTCTTCCTCAAAATAACATTATTATGTTTCTACAATACCCGTGGGGTTCAGAAACTGGTTGTGATCTGCTCTCACAAAATGCTACTTCAGTTCTTAGCATTTGGCTTACAATGTTAGCCGTAATCTACAGGATTTTTCTGAAAAGATAATTAACTCTTGTTCAAACAAAGGAGCATTAATGGGAACTGAGTTTTTCCGCAGCAAAAATCAAACCGCACTATACATCGCACAGACCTAGCAGAGCACACCATCCTCTGGCCACCTGTTGTGGAAAAATTCTACAGAGTTCAGCACAAGGAATGACCTTCCAGTACAGCTTGAAATCGTCCCACCTGAATCCCTGCTCCCAAAATGCATGCTAGAAGAGAACCGGGGTTGCAGGAATATATCAATACCCCTGGAATGCCTCATCCTCTTTGTAATGTACTTAACTCAAGCTTCACATACACAGGGCATTCAAAATAACCATTAAAATAGATGAGCACAAACTGAAACTATTGGCAAAGACATTCAAATAAACTCACCCTCCCCTGTTCTGAGCAAATGAGATAATTTTATGATTATTTCCTCATAAACTAACTTTGAAGAGTGTGGGAGACCAAGCAGAAGGCTAAACAAACCCCACCTTCTGCCCACCTGTAAATCCCTCTGAGCAAGGGTTGTTTGCGGGGGGGAGAGGGGGGGCATGGAACGTGGTAAAAGCAGCTGGGGGTGGAGACTCCTCATAGCTTTTCCAAGGAACGTCTCAAACATTCACAAGCAATAACTTTGATAAGAAGGGCTAAAGACTGATAAGAGTGAACATCCTGCCGGAAGGTGCCAAGGGCAGATTGCCCAAGCAGCAGGGGGTCATTGCCAGCACTGACTCAATTCATCCTACAATGAGCTAATTTACGCAGCAAGCGAGACTAATTAACCAACAGCAGAAGAATGCCGGGTGCTGCCCAGGGGCGAAAGTTTTGGAGGAGGCTGCCCACCTTGAGGGATGAGAATAAACGGGGACAGCGGATAGCATCAGGTTGGGGAGGGGGGAAGTCTTGGATGAGTGCCTACAGACCAGGGACCCTCATCGGCTGGACCAACGCTGGAACCCGGACCGGTGATCTCTTTCTCCCACTCTCTCTCTCTTTTTCTCTCTTTTTATTCCTTTTTCATCTAGCAAATAATGCAAGGCTCAAACTCCACATGCGTGGCGAATAACCGCAAGGCTTACTTTAACCTTCCGTAAGGCTGTACATTACAGGATGCCAAACTATATGGGACGGTTGCACTTTTTCCATTAAAATTGATGTTTGTGCATGGACCTTGAGTAATTGTTTTACCTTAATCTGCCTCCAGAGGATCCACAAACCTGAGCCACCTCTCCCTCCTCTTTGGTGGGATGTGACAAAGAGCTGTTTTATAATCATACAGTTACCCCTTACTGATATATGTAGCTACCTTGAGGCAGGTGTGACTACTCACGCTGTTCAGGACTCCTATTCACGGAACAGCGTTTTGCAAGACTGAGTTTTTACTGTTGCTAGCACCAAAATACAGCAAACTTGAAAAAAATCCCCCACCAATGCCCAACAGCAGTCGCATGGTCGATGCACAGCTCCACTGGAGAAATTATGTTGTCAGCTCAAGTAAGTGTGACATTGCAGAGATATCAAAATGCAAGCAAAGAGAAAAGTTTCATCAACAAAGTAATTACTCTCCTGGACTCAATGGAACTGCAGTTATGTCACAGTGAGGTGTTGTTGGTTTATGCTGCAGATAAAAACTGTTACGTAACACTGACAGGGGCCTGCGCAGAGATAGCTTTTCATACATAAAACTCTCCTGGCAGTTCTACATTGTCAGGGAAAAAAAAAAAAAAGAACCAAAAAAATACATGTCAACACTATGCATTAAACACCTACATGTTTCTCCCTTTAAAAATTACGTCGTTTTTTAGCCAGAGACAGTTGAGTACGCACTAGAAGTCACAGAGCAAACTGATACCCTTCCCCCACACTTTCCCTTGGCATCTTTTTGAAATGAGTTCAGCGCTCGTGTGTATTCACAGGACAGTGACAGTTGTGCACCAAGCAAAGCTGAGCAGAGGCGGTGTGCCCCGGAGAGTTACAGACAACTGCCTCTGCTGGGGCTCGGAATAGATAATGTGAAAACGCACAAAAAATATTCCCAAGTTTGCTGTTCCAGGCAACTTGGGATTGTTCGTATCTTGCGGCTCTTGGTTAACAGGGCAAAATCAAAATACAGACGGCTGACGAGGAGGTTTTGACTCCTCACTTTGATGACTGAGTGCAGCAGTTCGGCTGCTCTCGGCTGCACCCATGGCGTGGAAGGACGGTTCCCCCAAATTACAATGAAAAATGATTAATTTATGAGTTAATCCCCAGAAAATCCCCTTCCTGACCCCGAGATGGTACCTGCAGCAGCATGCCCTGCTGTGACACATTCTCAGAGACCTGTAGTTTCTCTTCAAGGGGAGGGTATTTTCAGTTGTACGCTCTTGGTCTGATTAAGCAGTCCAGAGAGGGAGCCCACAGAAGACAGCAGGGAATTCCGCAGCCCTGTCACATTGTGCCCCTGCTCACAGAACTGGTGACTCTCTCCAGATTTGGTGGGCGTATTTTCCCCTCTATGATGCACGTTACTTTCTGGGTTCCATTTATTTTTCCATCTTCCAAATCAGATTTTTTTCTCTCTCCTCAACACAGAAGGGAATGGAAAAGGCTAGAATTATCACAGCGAATAGATCCCTCGCTTTCTACATCAGAGATCAAAGCAGCATGCTTGCAGGCTTCAAAGAGTCCCTTGGAGACTGCAGAACTACCGCAGGGTTGCTAACTTAAAGTAATTTCTGCTTAAATGAATACATCTCTGTTACGAGACAGCCACATGCAAATTCTAGTGTAGTATTATTACTCCATTATGAAGATACCCGCTTCAATAATTGAAAATTTCACAAAATGAATTGATTGTTAATTATCTTTTAGCTTTCACCTATACATTCCTGTAAGGCTATTACTGTATAAGCACGCACACAATGACTGCATGGCTTATACCTGACTAACGGTTGGTGGCATCCCTTCATTGGAAATGTACACCCTCCTCCTCAGGTAATTATGTGGAACATGATTGTGGCCTTGGGCTCTACCTGCTCAGTGTTTTCAATTAGATTTTACTACAAAAGTAGATATTAACATTAAAGGAGCATTACAATGCAGCAAACGTGATAAAACAGATCAGTGTTAGATGTACCTTATGCTTCTGTTGTTTCAAGAATCATAATTACTGTTAATTTATGGTCTTCTGAGGAGCATCTGATTACTCTAATCATCTCTTATTTCACCCAGACTACGCACTTTTCCCTGTTACCTAGCTTTAAATACCTGCCTTGACAATAGAGACAACACAGACCTGCGATTTCAGCGGTCCTGCAGCCTTTTACGGGCTTGGCTGAACTTGGAAGGTGCTGAACACAGTCAGATGCTCGGATGGAAGATCTCCCAGATGGGATCAAGTGCAGGTAGAAATCCCTCTTCCAGAAGAGTCCTGCCTCGGGAATACCATGCAGCGTTGTGGGTATGTTGTGTGCTTTTGAATAGATTTATCCCCCAAATTACTTCATTCTTCCAGTCATTGAAGATGCCTCTTCGAAAAGCACAGGTCTCAACTCCCACATCCTGCCCCAATCCTGGGTGATTATCTTCTGCCCAGTTCCAGTTGCCCAATCTTCCCCACCTGATGATGCCGTTATTAATGTGGTTAATGCAATCCTGGCGGGCACTCTGCGTACCCCAGTGATGAACACAGCCTGAGAACATATATAGAACTGCACATAGCTGTTTGCCTTAAACTATATTTCTGAGTGCTGCTAAAATTGCTATGTACCAGCTGATACACTGCTTCTAACTTGTAGTTTTAAATTCATCTGTAAAATGCTTTAGGTTTCTTCTGCATGCAAGGAACTGTTATTACTGTTATTATTGTATTCATTTCTGAAACACTCCAGTCTTTGCCTGGCTGAATATTATACAAATTAGTGGTAGATAAAAATCCAGAATCATTACATAGTTCCAGAAATAAGTGAAAATCAAAGCTTTTAAAAGACATTTAAATATACAGAGATATTTTCCCACCACTCATTGTTTGCTACCCAGAGTAGAAATGCAATTACAAGAAATTTCATGGCAACATGTATTAATATAACATTTTAGTCTCACTTCAGAGAGCAGCAAAACTTCAGAAAGTATTTAATGCCCTACGAAAGTGACTCAAAGTCCTTTTGAAATACCGAGAGTCAAATACGGTGTATAGAAATGCAGCTCCATCAGTGTAAATGAGATCACATTTGGATGTCCCAGAGCCAGGTTCCACTTCTTACACAATTGATCCTTTGCTTTGTGTTGCATTCTGCAAAGACCCCAGCCACCCAGCTTCACTCGTGCAATGCCCGCACCGCAGACCTTGCGAAGCTTAAGCAGAAAGCTTTCGCCTGCCCACGTGAGCTCTTTATGCTCCCACCCTGAGGGATGCGAATGCCCTGCGACGGCACCGAGCAAAGTGCTCACAGCAGTCCCACGTATGGCACTTCTAGCGTGCTGCCTAGGAGAACCCTGCACCGCAGGCAACGATTTCTCGGTATAAATGAGATGTTCTTACACCCATCTCTCATTGTTGGAGAAAGCAGAACAGAAGCATAGCTGATGGCCACAGCAGAAGGATTGCACTCGCTGCAATGCAAATCTGCTGACTATTTTGCAGGAAAGCACTCAGGAATTTGCACAGCTGAGGAATTAGCATCCCCCATTTGCCCCCCAAATCCCGATGCAGCAAGACCCCGGGCCCCCCCCCCACCCGCACGGAAGCCGGCTCTTGGCCAGCCCTGCAGGGACCAGCAGGCCCTCCCACAGCATGGGGCACCGGCTGACATATTGCGGCACTGGCAGCTGTACAGAAAGACAGAACCATGTTCTTCGCCTTCCATGCACAACTGTCCCGTGGCAAGCGGGAAGGTACACTTAAAAGCTTGAGACGAGGCAATGCAATTATAAAACGGCCTGTCTTTTCTAGAGATGTTGCCTCAGGCACATCCTGCATAGCCACGAAATAAAACAGCTTCAAGTTTTCTTAAAAATATGGCCACCGCGCAGAAGTCAATCTATCTTCTATTATGCATCTCCCCATGAATCTCGGAGCCAAACAGCCTTCACCCAATCCATCTGCTGCTAATGAGAGTCACGCTCGTCCTCCGTGGGAGCAGGTACAACATCATGTCACAGCAGCCTCTGGATCACCAACCCACACAGCAAACACTCAATCACCCCCCCAGCCTCGACCGTGGAGGGGAGAGCAGGGCACTGGCAGTATCAATCTCCCATCCTTTTTGGCATCAACCAATCTGACAAGTTTTTCTATCTAAGCTTTAATTTGGTTTTCTCTTTGTGAGCCCTAAGCCGTTTCCCATCATGTCAAATAGAAGTGACAAAAAACCACAGTTTTCTCTGCTATACCAAAGCGTTAGAGTATGGTACAACCAGGAATCCCAGGTGTCCAACTTTAGGCCACTATGATTTTGCTTCATTCTGTCTTTTTCTTTCTTTTTTAATTTCTTTTTTTCTTGCAGCACCCTACTAAGCAGAGGGAGCTGGGGCAAGTACTCCTGACGAGGCCATCTCATCCCTGAAGCGATTAGTAAACACTGTGTGCTGTTACATTTTTCCTGAGCTGTACTCTCCTGTAGGAGTTCTTAAAAGCAGCTGCTAAAGGCCATAAGCCAGCTATATTCAGTAAGCGGTGGGTTGGTGAGTATGTGTTTTTAAAATTTTTTTAAATTTGTTTTTTTGAGGGTTAAATCGCTACTAGCAGCGAAATACTACCAGCCTTTGTGCTGTTTTTTGACTAGTAACAGCATTCCTTTCCACTTGGAAGACAAAGTGAATGCAGAATGTAATAAAATACATCTTATTGAGAACTTTACTGAGAAGTTACATGTTCAAGGTTTTTGATTAGTTCTACAGAAACTAACTTTGAAACTCTATTAGACACTTCAAGGTATTCACAAGTTTTTTTTCTATACCGTTACAGTAGTGCTCTTATGTATCCTGATAGAAATACAGGCCACCAGGACCATTTTTGTAAAAAAGGTCATCACCAGAAAAATATCCACTGATTATTTAATTTCTAGATTTCAATGAACATTTAATTTTCCCTCAATCAAAATGAAACACTAACTCCGTACTGTCGATAGCCCAGAATTCCCTAAGAGTGGACTTTACTGTATGGTCTTTTCTTGGAGGATCCCCAGACCTTACAGCTCCATCCTGGAGGGCCTGAAGTGAAATGAAGTAAAGCTGCTTTTCCGTTCAGCCTCGTCTCAGGGCAACCCTAAGGGCACGTCGTTACGTTCCGTGATTTTCTCAGGGATACAATCTTGAGGCTGCATAAAATTAACAACTTCAGCATCCAAATGCGCAGATCCCCAAGATAACGAAGCGAAGGGCAAACTGAAAGCTTATCAATGAAATTAATATTTGTGGTTAATGAGTTTTACGCAGGTACTATTACTAGAATCTTTCTTTAACTGAAAGTTACAATTCACGACTATCCTTGTATGAGCCCCAAATTATGGCAGATTTAAAGTCACGTTCCCTGGGAGACTCAAAGCTTGATTTTGTCCACCAGCCAACAGTATAAAACTCCAACAAATGTTGCATTAAAATCCTCATAACTCCAAAATCCACATGTGTAGAGTTGCTATAGCAACTGCCATCTCAAGCTTTCCCAGGGGAGAAAATAAATGTGTGTCCTACCTGGTTAATCTGTATTTGTGTTACAGAGAATTGAAAGGTAACTTAGTTTCACAAAAAAATAGAACATATATTTAATCTGAATAAGAATTCACTTTGCATGTGCCTTCAAATTATAGTATTTTGTAACATCGAACACAATGAATAAAAATGCTGTTGCCGAATACATCTGACTTGCCCTGCTTATCGATTTGAATAAAATAGGCATTAAAAAACCAGAGAAACAGGAAGGAAGGTGAAAGAGCAGATGGGATTAAGGACTTCAAATTTCATATTGGTTGTATTACCATTAAAAAAGCTGCACAACCAAAGTGCTGTGCAATCGGGATGCAGAAATAAGCTGATGGGAAACAAGGACCGTATGGTCAACTTTTCCTCGCTCATCTTCATTCCAGGATGAATAAAGCCCCCAAGCAGGAAGAACACACTGGCTGTGAAATCATCGTCACTCAGTCAGAGTCATGATTATAAGTTTTTAAACTTGAAAAGTCCTGAAAACACTTCCAAGAAAAAAAATCCCTTTTGGAGAATATATTCAGGAGGATGTTGACAGTTATTACTAGCTTGTAGACGTATTCAGAAATGTATTTTTTTAATGTTAGCAATTACTAAATAAAAGTAATCACAGCTACGAGGCAATAAAATCTCCGTGAAACGTAAAAATAGAATTATGATGTAGCCCTCTATATTAAATCAATGAGATAATCTGAGAAAAGAAGATTTTAGGGGAATATTCAACATACATAACTACATCTGTACGTAGTTAAAGAATACAGGTACAGACTTGAAACCTGTGGAGACAATGACTTTGTTTCATCTAACAGTTATAGCTCTGTCAAGTTTCCAAATCGCATTCCTCCTTCAAAATCTGAAGAGCACGCTCACAGGAAGCTGCACATCTGTACATACTAATAAGGGATGTCGTTAGTCTGAGCAAAACGCCAAACGCACTTGTACAGTAAGGCAAAGCCGTGTTAGGTTTTGGGCAGGAGAAGTACCTGGGTGGATTCCGGCATGTCTGCTCCATAAAGCAGATTGATGTTCAGGTTTGCCATTAAAGGGACCCGATTCTTCAGTACTACATTCTAGGGATTCAGGAAATTTAATTTAAGTAACATTGTGTATATATACATGGAATACTACATACCCATAGGAGAAGAAAATAGTTTGTGACCTCATAGATCTTCATAACCAGAGCCAAACATCATTGGAAGAAAAGGAGAACACAGTGGCAAGAAAAAACCCAGTCTAACCAAGGCTGTACAACACTAACTCACAGGCAATTCCTCCTGCCCTGTTACTGTCCACACAACACCAACACCACACCCAAATTCAACATTTCCATAGTCTCCTATCACACCCTGCTTGCGCAATTTTTCTTAAAAAAAGGAGATTATTTTGAAAAACTTACTTTAAATTTGGGATGTGTTTTTTATCTCGGCTACCTTCTTAGGAAATTCTCCTGCAAACAAGGAGAAGGAGAGGGATGAAGAGCCTCTGGGAAGGTTACCGCTTCTCTAGGCTTTGCCACCAGACTGTGGGGAGGTTCTGCTGCCTGTCTTTGCCACGAGGCACCAGTGAGCAGGGACCCCGGGAACAGGGACGTGCTGCTGGACAGCCAGCCTTACGGACAGCCAGCCTTACGGACAGAGCTGCTTCATGTTGCTGCTGCAGGCCCTGGCTAAGGATGCCACGCGTGGGTCTGGGAGGCGCACTTCTATCCACCTGCCTCAGGCGTCTTTTAATGCTCAATCATAAATACAACTACGTCATATGACAAAGGTTAAAAAAAATGGTAATAAGTTTTAAAAGGTATTGTTTTTCCCAACAATAAATTGACTTTTATATACAGAAAAAGAAAACCAGTATTTTAAGAACTCTACATATCCCATTGATTTAACTGCAGATCATTTTTCCCCTTCCATTCGCTTTTACCACGAAAGCGTTGCCTCTGGAAATCCACAACAGTCTAAGCTTTAAAAATATTTACATTATGAGAGAGACTAATAATAAAAAGCAAACTATTACTGCCACACATGAAGTGATGTTTCCAAGATGTGTTAGAGCACATCACATGCTCTGCCATGCTGTTGCTCTTTACAGTATCCATAAAACAATGAAAACAAAAACCCCCAAGAAATGTAAACACGTGAATTTGTGAAATCAGGTTAATGTCAAATGCATCTCCTGAAACATTGCTGAAGCAGGAGGACACTGCCAGGGAACAGCCTTCCCGGAGAAGAAGCGAACTTGGCATCCCCGCAGCAGCGAGTCGCGGCATCCCGCGCAGCGGTGCGAGACGTGGTCTTGAAGCACTGCCCATGGCAGAGCTCCCCGTGCCGCACGCAGGGACAGGGCGGGCGGCTTGGCCCCAAACCACCGGCACCAATCAGTGCCGGCAACCCCCTACTGCAGTGCCCTGCCTCTGGAAATGAGCTAAAAATCAGAAACAGATAATCAAAGCAAAAGTGGATGAACAACGAACCAAGCGGCTGCAGGGTCTAATTAACCTGGGGCCCAGGGCTGTGCGGGGCAGGGCGCGAGGCACAGCCACCCTTGGGACGCGCTCTCACACCACCTGCATCAGCTCCCATCCTTTCACTTTTGTACTCTAAAATTTTGACTCAATTCGGCTTATCGATTTAGCCATGCTTCGCCTGACCTTACAGAGCAATCTGTGCTCTTTTCAAGTGCCGCTTTGTATTGACTCTGCCGTGGAGCTATGACTCCTATAATTGGTTTAACAGCTCTTTGAGGCCACTTTTTTTCCGATAAGATACCCGCACATCCGCAGAGAATTTAAAATAGTTTTGTTGTCAAAAACAATTACACCATGATCATAAAAGCAGGGTTTCATTCCTACAGTCCCTCTCCAAACGTGTGGGTCAACAATCTGAGCAGCACTAAGGCAGAAGCTTGGCAGCAGGTGGGGATGGGCACCATCCTCTGTCCTCAACCCCAAAAACCCACTGGCCCTTCAGCTGGTGATGGTTTTGATTGTTAGGAGCCACTCAGAGTCCAACAGGAATTGACCCTTTATTCTCTGCAGGGACTCCTCTCTATACTTAGTAGCTTTCGCCCAAATATGTACTCAAAGAAGGATCTTTCTGAGCAAAGGCATGGCACCAATCCAGTCCCCAGTACTGTGTCCTGGTCCTCAAATAAAGGCTACACCAGCATTTTAGAATATATACTAGCAGTTATAGGAAAACACAAGAAGAACCAAGCCCTGAAACACAACCCCCAAAACCTAGACAACAGCAGCAATTCCCAGGAGTGGAGCAACAGCGACGTGGCTGTTACATCGAAGATGAAGAAACTCAAAGAATGGTGAAACTCAGTAAGGACAGCCATATTCCATGCCCATTAGAAAACAACATGCTGCATTACCAAACCAAGCCTATAAATTATAACTGAGCATGCGTTTTCTCAATTTTTAGACAGCGGGCAGAGAAACTGAGTAAATGCAAGCCGTGAAAAGGTCAGGAATTTGCTTTTTCCATACGCAACTGAATGCTTTATCTCCATCTTGTAGCACAAACTCTGACATCTAGCTTTGCTCAAACCACACTGCCTCCCTCCAGTCTGCTACAAATGCTACTGCTTGAATTATTTGCCCTTTATGAATTACTTGCAGCATACTTCTAGTTCTTTGTTGTTGTTGTTATTTTCTACGCCAAACAAGGTAGGTATTTTCAATATGCTTTCCACCAAACAACATTATGCTTGTATTTATTGATAAAATAAAATAAATCCATACAATGAAAATCACAAGATTATATATAACACTATTTCTCAGTTTAAAAGATTGCGTTGCATGAGATTTTCAGCAGCTGCAATTTCCATTTCAACAAAGACCTGTGTGGCTAAGCTTAAGCACAATATTTTCCAGAGAAAATATCTGACAGGAAATCACTAGCAATCACAAAAAAAAGTACAGTCCCCTCACCCCTGCTCAAAAAAAGACAGACAGAAAAGAAAGCAAAGCAGCAAAGCTGCTGCAGCTCGATCTCTATGTAGCGCAGAAGAAGGAAAAAGCCCTGACAGAAAAGCCATAGGTGTAGCTCTCAGGTTTGGCAGAGCGTGCTGGTCAGGTGCGCTACAGCCAGCGCCTGCCAACGCCTACAGGCTGGAGGAGGCAGATGGACCATCTATGGGGGCTACACCTAAGTGCGGCCACGGATGTTGCATGCACGCCCATTGCACAGGTATGATCACACAGGGCGGTTTGTTGGACAAAAAGCAGCTTTCAGTCCAAGGAATTGCAGTAAGCCCCAGCAGCAGGTGAGGAGCACGGGCCGTGGCAGCTGGCAGACCCTGAAGTCCCCTGTCCCCAACGCCCCGGGGGCTGCAGCGAGCAGAAGCAGCCAGTGCCGCTGCCACTGTGCAGCGACATGGGATGTTCTCCATGGCTGGAGCACAGCAAAGTGAAGGGCTGTTTACTTTGCCCAGTACCCTCTTCTGTGCTCTGCGTGAAATCGAGTTAATCATCTCTTTTGCTGTCCTATGTGAATTTGTACAAGAATCTTATGCTTTCAAAGAAGTACAGGGTAATTCATCTCTGTGACTACACGGAAACCTAAAGCTTTTGCTACTAAACGATTTTCAATGCTGGCAGCAGCCTTTGAAATTCTTTGGGTCTTTCTATCACCTGGTTAAATCTTTGCAGACAACAATTTAAAACACTTCATTTTGGTCACCTGCAGGCCTAAAGCATTCCCAGGCAGGGAGCACAAAAGCTGCACCGTACTCCCTGCATCACACCACAGTTACAAACGGGCCCAACTGTGTTTAAAGCTGCTTATGCTGTTTCTTATCTCTCCCTTGACAGGGAGAGCAGAGGTGTTTGAAGCATTTGTAAGACTTTGCAGACCTCCTTTCCAGTTTAAATTAATTCCCTTTAGGGATGCAATGGCTGCCTGTAAAGCTCATTGCAGAGGTGAGATGACATGTGGAAACCCCCATAACCTCTGCTTCCCCCTCAGTGATCCCCTCTTCCACCAGTGAACTGAGGCCAAAACAATTGCAAATCTCTGTACGACCAACCCCTTGAATTACAAAGAACAAAGCTCTGGTGCAGGCACCTTCCTATGGAAGACACTTGTTGCCAAAGCACTGACCTGCCCGAAAAACACTGCTGTCTTCCTGCAATTTTACTTCAATAACCCACAAGTTTAACAACATCTGCAAATTTGGAAATTATATGCCTGGCACAAAACAAGACATGTTACCTGGGATCTGAAATTTGCTCACTTATTTAAAAGATACAATGATTTTATCCACAGCAGTGAGCTTGCCCGAGTCTTGTGTTAAAGAACAAACGTTGAACGAAGAAAGAGACGGGGGGGAAAAAGCAGCAAGAAGCCAAAGCTCTTTCCTGCACAGGGACTTCTGGGGTCAGTTAAGTAGGGACAGCTGACAGCATGCTACTAAATCTATGCAAGATCTGTGGGAGAGCGTTTGAGGTGAGGTAAATGATGCCTAGATTCAGCTGGAGTGTGCCGGGGAAGTAGAAGGGGTCAGAACTGGGGAAGGTAAAACACTCTGACAGCAGTTCAGGACAGCCCAGTATTTTCATTTCTCCCTGAATATTAGGCTTGTGGGTATCTGCCAAATCACTCGGAAATTACAGCTATCTCCAAACAAGACACAGAGAAGTAAAACCAGATCTCTATCACCAAGGATTAGCTGGAGCCTCTTGGGCAGCAAGAGGAGTGCGCAGAAGGGGCCCGGGCCCAGGAGGTAACGGAAGTTGCAATGCTCAGGCACTCACAGTTTGATAGCCGTACACACTGTAATAGTAGATCAATTTTTCATCTCTTGAATACTGCTTACTTAAAATGCACATAGCAGCTAAGGCTCTCCCTTTTTAAATACTTTAAGTGCAAATCTGTAAAGGTTTTTCTTGCCAATAGACCTTCCAACTATGTTTTGGAAAATGAATCATATTGTCCTCCTGCTGTTTATTGCCCCCCTTCTCCAAGGCCACCATCCTCACCAATAAATACAACGGGAAGAAGGGAGTGACTTTCTCCTTGTTGCTTTGTGTGAGACAAAAGAGAGGCTGGCTGTTCACGCCTGCCCCTAAACCATCACACCATCAGCCGCAAGGTGCTGGGCCGGGACCCCAGCTAGCTGCTCGCCCCAGCAGAGCTGATTTGATGGATGTACAAAGAGCACTTTAAACCTCATTTCTTTTGGCAGCAAAGCCCAAAGTTGACAAAGTTTTGCATCTCTTCACATGCACATCTGCTCTGATTGCTGGGGCGTATTTCCCTAATCTGCCCAGCTCCTTTCCTCAGCTGCCAGCGCCAGAGCAGCTGTGAGCACGGGACAGACATGATGTGCACTTCAGCCCTGCGGCAGGCACACGGCAGACTCCTCTGAAGCCTCTCAAAGCCAGCGGGACTCTTTTAATTGAGTCTGACAGCGCTTTGCAATAATTAATTTTCATAACAATCCAACTAATGGATTAGATCTTAACTTTTGGATGCTTTTTCTTAAGTTGCCTAAGTGTAACATTTTGGACTAGCTTTTGGTGAATGAACTCCATGGGCTCAAGCAGACCTCACTTATGAAGAGAAGCGACCTAACATTCAGTCCAGGGCTCTGGCTATACCCTTACCATGAGCTGTAAGGTAAGTCTATCTGGGCTAGCTTAAAAATAACTGATACGGAATGCAGTGTCAGTACAGAAAGCAGCATGCAGCTGGAGCTCAGGACAGACTATTTACCCTGCGGTGTAAATGTGCCCTGAGGCTGCTGTCTGTGAAGCAGAGCACTCATCAGACTAAGCACTGTCTTCAGTGCTGAACTCCAGAAGCGCAGGAGTCTACCTGACTAATTTTTGACAGGTTTTTTGCTTACATTTTGTGTTGAAAATGATTTAGTTTGCCTTTCAAGACAATATGACAGTTAATTCCCACTTATGCTACTGAAAAGATACAATTGAAATGGATGCAACAATAAAACTAATGGCTAATAGGATTGCTATTGATCATTTGCTGGTTTATCGAATGAATAGCCCACCAGCTAACTGGAGAAGGAAAATAGCGCTATATATTGCACATGTCTCAGTAATGAGCTAACTCCGTAGATCATTTTAAAATCTATGTAAAGCTGAATATCAGTACATAATTTATAACTGCAATAAATCCCAATACATCAGATGAGCATTTGTTCATTTTCACCTACCTTTTCGGCTGACTGGGCAGTGCCAAAAAATATGGGAATGAAGGCAAGCCATACTATACAGGTAGTGTACATAGTGAATCCAATGGGTTTAGCTTCATTAAAATTCTCTGGGACACCCCGAGTCTTGATGGCATACACAGTACACGTAACCATTAGAAGAATGCTATAACCCAAGGAACAAATGATTTGTAGATCCGTAATGTCACATTTGAGAACTCCTCTGGCTTGATCAGGGTTCATAGTTTTCTGCTCATCATAATCTATGATGATGTTGGGTGGGTCAACTGCAAACCAAATAAAGACACCTAGAAGCTGAACAGATATCAAACTCGATGTGATTGCCAGCTGCGATGTGGGGCTTATAAGTCTAGGTGCTGTCACTGACTTTTTGCCCTGTTCAAATATGCGGTAGATGCGGTTTGTTTTAGTTAACAGGGCTGCGTAGCTGATGCACATCCCCAAGCCCAAGAAGATACGCCTGAAGGAGCACACGGCAACGTTTGGTTTGGCGATCATCAGAAACGTGATTATGTAGCACAGAAATATCCCTGTTAAGAGGACGTAGCTGAGTTCCCTCCCAGAAGCCCGGACAATGGGAGTGTCGTTATATCTGATGAACGTTGCCATGACAAAAATGGTGGCAATAATTCCCAGCATAGCCAAGAAGACGGGTATCACAGCCCAGGGCGAGTGCCACTCCAGCTTGACGATGGGTATCGAACGGCATCCTGTTCGGTTCTCGTTGGGCCGCTCGTTGTATGAGCAGAGCAGACAAGTCACCTCGTCAGCCTGGTACTGATAGCCATCGCAGAGCTCGCAGTGCCAGCAGCACGGCATCCCCTTCACCATCTTCTTCCTCTCTCCGGGCTTGCAAGGCAGGCTGCACACCGAGGATGGGACTTCACGCACTCCTTTGCCCCACTGCATTTCATCAATCTACAAGACATGCGAAATAGGAAGAGGCTGGTTATATAGACGTTGCTGTCAGACAACCAGGGTGGGAACGGAAGTGGGGATGACCAAGGGGGAACCTACAACAGAGAAAAAACAAATGGATATCCTTCATTTGTAGTAGACTCCTCGAAAAGCACCTCAAAAGGCACATGCTAGTGTCTTTGCAAGGGACTCTAATTCATGACTGTATTTACTGCTTTAATTTTTCTTTTTTATTAGTAGTTAATTTTGGTGGAATGACACACAACATCAGATAAAACAGTAGAGAGTAAACCTCTTCCTTGTTTCAAGAAAATTAGTAAGAACACTGCAATGGCTTGAGGGAAGGCAGGAGTTACATTCACAAAACTGCTTTCCATGAGTCTAGAGCCTGGGGCTTCTTACCGAGACCAGAACAAGAGATCTCCCTTCCGGGAACTACTGCTGACCAGGTTAATATTTTAAATGAGGTGGAAATGTGTCTTATGTAGGGCACGAAATCACTTAAAACGTGGCAAGATCTGTCATATGAGCCATGTAAGAAATACGAAGGTCAAAGAAAACAGTCATTAATGAAAAATGCACTAATTAAGCAAGATTCCATTTCAAAGTCACTTTCCGCTTTTGAAATACCATACATGCTTCTGGGAATGCAAATTATAAATTATTGTATTCAATAAATGGAAAGTCTCACTTGTTCTTCAGTCTTAAGAAACATAAACTCCAAAGTATGTGCACAAAGGCTCCAAAGCACTGCAGAAAATTAGACTCACAAATAATTTCGAAATATTCCAGACTAAAGCCACTAACCAGTTTCCAAGAACAAGGGAAGTTTAGCATTGGAGCACCACTGAAATAGTCTAGACTCGAACCACTGGGAAGGTCCTGACATTCCCAGTGCCAATTCATTGCAACAATTACCAACTCAGCTGCCTAGCAAAATTTCAGTGGCTCCAATAGTTGCTTCGTGTGAGTGTGCGTGTGTATGGCTTTTCCAAAAGAAAACCTGACCTCCCAGGACAGATGTGAATAAGTGTTATTAAAAACAAAAGTTCAGCTTTTTTTTTTTAGGTTACTTAGATGCTTGCAAGCACCACTATTTTTCCTACAAGCAAAAAATTCTAAGATGAGTTTCTAGAATCGGCTGCCTTGATTATTAATGCATACAGGAAGACTGGGGTTTGCAAGTCTTAAATTGAAGGATTAAGTTGCACTTTCCTAATTTAATTCAAAATAGATCCTGTATCATCTTCATTTCATATATTTGAAAAAAAACCCTGAAGTCACACATTGCTCAAATACTATACTACCAAGAGTCTCTGCTGTGAATGTTATAAAAATAATCCCGCAATAACAGATATTGTAGAGGCCTGCCACTGCTTGAGAAACTTCATTAACCTTCAAGCTTCACAACTTATTCTGAAAAAAAAAAATTAAAAATCCATGAACTTTTCTTTCATACTGCTCTGAGCTGAAGGTATGTAGCTTACAGAAGCTGAAGAAATGCTGATGATAAAGGAGAACAGAAAGATTCATTTAATTGCACTGGTAAACAGTAGTTTGGTCTTACTGTAAGCTCCTACAAGGAGTTAGGAAATCCATTTCTATGCCCAACGCTGTCACTGTTCCAACTAGTAAAGGCTAGCAAACCTTTTACAAACCTGGAGTTGAATTCCTAGGTTGTGCATATGCCTCGCAAGAGAACTGGAGTAAGCTGGCACTTGTGAGCGTGACTTGCTGCAGAGGCACGACAAAAGATGTTAGCAGGAAAGAGAACCAAAAAGACAGTGAGTAAAGAGAACCAGGGCCAAGACTGCTGACCCGTAAGGCAGGTGTGAAAAAATTTCACAACAGTTCCTTGAGAAACCAACTGACCGACAGTTTGCATATTCTTTTACAAATTGCTGATCTGTGTCTTGCCCTTTTTAAATGTAGACTGAGACAGGGTAACTATAACTTACCTGTGCAGCTAGAAAGCGAAACACATTGATCCAGTCTAGAGTGTCCATTTTCCATCATAACTATTAAACATATAAGTTACTTTATGCCCTTTTTACAGCATGCATGGATATGAAATGATAAAGGCATCCTAACTGCATGCATCTTGACCTGGCGATGAAAGAATTTTCACCAATTTTCTGCATGCTAATATCTCACTGAACTATTAACTTGTTATCATATCCCTACCCCCTCCCCATAGGACTATAAAAGGATGCATCATAGAATCATAGAATGGTAGCTGTTGGAAGGGACCTCTAGAGATCATCTAGTCCAACCCCCCTGCTAAAGCAGGTTAGCCTAGAGCAGGCTGCACAGGAATGCATCCAGGCGGGTTTTGAATATCTCCAGAGAAGGAGACTCCACAACCTCTCTGGGCAGCCTGTTCCAGTGCTCTGTTACCCTCACAGTAAAGAAGTTCCTCCTCATGTTCAGGTGGAACTTCCTGTGTTCCAGTTTGTGCCCATTGCCCCTTGTCCTGTCGCTGGGCACCACTGAGAAGAGTCTGACCCCGTCCTCTTGACATCCACCCTTTAGATATTTGTGAGCAT
>VZSC01004440.1:174856-211949 GCA_013398225.1 Steatornis caripensis
CACTGCAGCCAAGACAGCCCCCAAGCTTCACATCGCCAACCAGTCCTTCTCTGTTTGTTAGTATCAGGTCCAGGATCACTCCTCTCCTCGTTGGCTCCTCCACCACCTGTGTTAAAAAGTTACCACCAATGCTCTGCAGGAACCTCCTGGACTGTACATGCCTGGCTGTGTTGTTTTTCCAGCAAATATCAGGGTGGTTGAAGTCCCCCATGAGAACCAGGGCCTGTGACTGTGAGGCAACTTCCATGTATTTACATATTCTCAAACGTATTCCATGGCATTGCTGGGCAGTTGGGACAGCCTAAAGGTACTTTATTCTGCACAGATACTGTGTGTAAAGAGGTAAATAGAGGATCAGGCAAAATTATGGAAAGTCCTTTTTATGGTCTCCTGGGACGACACCATGATAACTCTGTATCACTGGCCTCTGAAGATTTGCAGCATTCTGCTGCTTCTGGTGAGAAAAGTAATGATGAAAACTGCCTGTCAGATAAACCACCTGGCACCAGAGCCCTGGGTTGGGAGATGAGAATCCGAGTCAAGCTGCAGACACTTTTCCCACTCAGAAAAGAGTATTTTTGAGACATTTTTTGTCTTTGAAATTAATTATTGTCTCATAGCTCCTTTCAGAAATGCAAACAAAAGCACCAAAATGTTCATCTGTGTACTTGGCTGCTTTGGGATCTAATAATTGTGCCTGACGTACTCTTCTTCTGTCTGTCTCTTCCTCTCCCTCCTTCCAGCTTTCACTGCAGTTTCCTTGAAATAATTTAGCTTTTGAAAACCGGAATCTAAAAAAGACTTCTATTGTGGCAAGTAATTGTTATGTTCAGCCATTTCTTGCGTTTACTTAAATTTAAACCTGCTTATATTCAATGACTTTTCCCCAACACTTTTAGTCACTATGAACTGGAAACTGCTTGCTTAAAGATTTTGAGTTTAGAGTTTCAGTATCAGGATCATAAAATCCCGATAAAACAGCAAGGATATCTTTTGTCCACAACTACTGTAAGATGACCTTCAACAAAAACAAAATAGCAGAGCATTTCATTGAGGGGCAGAAACGGTAGTGCTGGTTTGGTAGCTCCTTTCTTAACGTGTTGGTGGGACGCGGCCACGGTGCAGCCCGTTGCCACATCCTGCCCAAGCTCTCGCTGATGGCGAACGAGCAGAGCGAATGTTCGAGTAGCATTTAGAGATACTAACTGCAGAAAACAGAGCAGCAGACTGCCATGACAAGTCTAAGCTTCTGGCACATTAAATTCTTTTTAAAGGAGAGATGTGACAGAAGTAGGAATGGTTTTGAGAAGGATGATTTCCAAGACCTTTGTTTCAATGTACAACCAACCTTACCTGCCAAGATTCAAAACTAAACCACATCTATTAAAAACCCGGATGACAAGATTAACTAGAGAAATGGCAGATCCAGGACTCAAGAGGTTCATGCTTTTTTGCTGGCTCTGTCCCCAGGCCAGTTTGATCAACTTGGGCAAGGCACTTCATGTTCTTTTTTACTTCCATTTCCCCACCTATAAGCTGGAGGTGCTGTCAACTGTATTTATAACAAAGACCTACATCTTCCAGATCCATGGAGGAAGAGTGCTGTATACTTAGAAATACTATGTTTCTATAAGCAAATATAAAAACCTCTTATCCCATAATCAAAAAGTGATTATCTGAAAATACTAATCATAACCTAGAAAGCAGTAAGTAAACAATTTCATAAATAACGAGAAAGTACTCTTACAATTAACACAGATCTTGTTTTTTCATGTAGAACCTTCAATTTGAGTCATATATAGAAATAGCATACAGAGGATTAGGGAATTTATTTTTCCCAAACCAACATCACTTACAGCTGTAGCCAGTCACACTGCCCTCACAGCAATGCAACAATTTTGCATCTTGAACTTAGCACTTGGCCAGGTCAGTACTGAGGGACACAGTGAACGCCTCCATTACAATTCTGCCAGATTTGGGAAGGATGCAAAACCTTGACCGCACTAAATGCTGTAGGCACATGTGTCTCTTGTCTTGAAAAATCACATATCTACTCATCATCCACTTATTATCATGTTAATTGGCACATTTTCAACCGCAGAGTGATGCTATTACAGTTCATCCACTGACTGTTTATCTCATAAATGAGAAAAAACCACCGACAACTGGTTCATTGTAGGACATTCAAAACAACCGATGAAAACAGAGCTTCAAAGTTGGCCGTGCTCCATGGTAACTGGATCCAGTAAAGCCACTATCTTACAGGGGGACACTATGTTTTGCCCTACCACCACAGTACAGAGGGGGAAAAAAAAAAAGAAAAAGCAAGCAAACAAATAAAATCACGAAAAAAGAAAAAGCTCCCTCCCAGATCCAGTGCCTTCCCCACAACCACAGAGCAATGCAGCATCCATCTTGCTTAGAGGTTAACTCAAACTGTTCTTTTCCCCAAGCTCTCCCAACTCCTACGTGTCACCCAGTTCATAAATGCCTTGAGCTGGAGGGATGGGATCCATTTCCAATACAAATTCTCATTATGTTCACTACAGAACAAACATTAATGAGAAATGCTTAGTCTGTCTCATAAGGCCTAACATAATTGTTCATTTTAATGAATAAAGTAACTCAATATATATATATAATTTAAACATTGCTGTTTTTCTTTTCACTACCACAAACATTTCTGTAATAAGCTATTTGTTCTGAACAAAATTATTTCATGCAATGTTTGACTAAAATAAAAATCAGTACAAAAATAATTACATTAGTGATAATTAGCCTACTCGGGGAAAAAACCAGCCACATTTCCTGATACAACTTCCATAACAACTGTGCCATTAATTTCACGGGCACATTAGAAAACAATTGTGGAGGATTGTGCTCAGATTTATTGCCACCTTTACAGATTGCTTTTAGACTTCAGTTACTAAGTCAGCAGTTCAAACAGTTTTTGTATATTCAACTTTACAGATAGCAATATTTGCATGACTTAGCTCTTAGGGCTTAGCTATTAATGTCTTGTAATTAGTTTCTAAATCCAGGGCTTTAACATACTAATGGTTTTAAGCTAAGAATATGTCAATAGCACATAGTCAACAGAGCCTTCTGCAAAATATCAACTAAACTCCCTTCAATAGATAACAGCAACGATAAGCCAAACGACCAAAGGAAGATGCAAAGCTACTCCAATAACTTGCCCAGACACTGCAAATAAGGTGTTTGACCTCAGACTGTGAGTTATTTTAATTACACTGCTTGCAGGGGATTGACAGAAACCCCTTAAGACGAGTGCGAAGCCTCCAAGGCGATGGAGGCAAAAAATCCTGACAGTTTTTGCTCGAGATGAACAAGTCACTGCATTCTGAGCAGTGCAGGCTTAATGCATTTTCAGGATAGTGCAAAAAATCCCCAGAAACTACAAAACCTTTATATAAACAGAATGATCGTTTTCGCAGCGATGGCATACCAGCTCTGTGAAGCCGCTGGTGCCTTCCCCTCCCCGTGGGGACCGAAGCCGTGGTCCCACCCCAGCCCCTCCACAGGACCCGACTCTGCTTGCCCTCGCATGCCCTGGCTCGGGCGTCGTGCTCTTAACCTGGCTGCCCTCAGCACGGGTTTCAGCCTAGTCACACCTCGGCACCCCAAAATTAGGTAAAGACTGAGCTCACTCCCGCCTCTTCATTTTCTTTCTGTTTTCTTGTTTTAAATCAAAGTCAAACCCCAGCTACTTCAAAGCAGCATTTAAAATCCGTGCAGGGCAGAAGTAGGACGCATTAACTCGCAGCCCCCAAAACCCAGAGGTAACAGTGTCTAAACCTGATCCCCGGCTGCTCTAAGAGCATCTCTGCTGGGATAGGGGTGTTGTGGCCCCGGCAGAGCCCGCGCACCCCTGCTCCCCGCAGGGCACCCAAAACCTTGGCCTGAGCTCTGCAGCTCGCCCCTGCCTCGTGACAGCTATTTCCCCCCCCTACTTTCAGAGCTGTTTCACAGGAACACTTCATCAGGGAGCCCAAGCACCAGCCCAGCGCTGCCTTCCTCCTGACGCCAGGGACGACACGGTTTGTGCTAGCGAGTGTTTTTAGGTGTCTTGGGACACTTCAAAAGAAAGCTCTTTTAGAGGAAAAGCAAAATCTCTTTAAGTTTTCCTGCTCTGCTGTATTAATTATCTTAAATCCCTCCAATTTATCTTCTTTATAAACAGAAGCTATGTGTCCTTATATATTTTTTGTTCTGGTTTCTCGTACTGATACCCTTCTTGTTTCTGCCCTAATGTAACAGTGACTGCTGCGGGAACAGCATCCTGTCCAGAAACACACAGGACGAGCAAATCACAGCTTTCTAATTGAAGGTGATGCAAACTCATCGTTTCTCAAAGTCTTCCAGACAAAAAACTTGCAATTTTTCATTGCCAGCACAAATCAGAAACGTTGTCAAGAAAACGTGACAACATTTCCATGATGCCAGACCCACATCTTCATACCTGCTGATTCAGATACCTATTAATGAGCAAAATGCCCCCAGGATCAGTCTCACCCAGGAACTGCACAGCTCCAATTTCTTCCTCTCATTAATGTCGTGACAGCTCCTGGGAAGCCCTGGCGTGGGCAGGGATCCCACAGTGCAAAGTGCTGCATGAACGTGTGCAGAAAATAACTTTCATTAAAGCTTTCAGAAGGTGTGGGACTCGCTCGCTCGGTTACTCCCGTGGGAGGAGGATGGGGCTGCTCTGTGGGCAAGAATCCTGGCACGCTGTGCGGCTCTGGGAGACGTGGGGATGCTGTTGGACCAGGCCTGGGGATGCTGCCTGGGTTTGCATCCTCAGCACCGTCGGGGCCGGTGCACCAGTGTTTCACTGGGTAACTGGTGGCTTAAACTGAAATACTGGAATTCAGTTGTCTATCTGTATTTTTTCTCTAGTAAGAAAACTCTTGATTTCATTCTAACACCTTTAATACCTGTAGGTGCATCCGGGAGAGGTTCTCTCCCACTCTGCTCTTCTTGCACCGAATGTTCAGCTGTGTGTTACCCATTATGGGTAAAAATTCCCCTGGCGCTGGTTTTGCCACCTAGAGTAAAGGACAGTTGGTGTTTGGGTACAGGTATAAAAATCTGCATCACATTTTATTTAACACATTTAATTAATTATGATTTAAACTTCAACTAAAGACATCGCTTTTGTTCCTACTCTGTAAATCCTTTTTGGTGATCTCATAATAAGCAGTTCTTAACCTACATATAAACCTCATTTATTTTGCTCTTCCCTTCCCTGATCTTACTTTTTCTTTCATTTAATATTTGTCACAATTTTCTACCAATCTTACTCGCTTTAAGGACACCAGAAGCAAGTTGCACAGAGCACTCGTAACATCGTTAATGAGATCCAAGAGCTATTTGTTCTACATTAAACCCAAAACATTTTTAGCACAACACTGACGTAGAGAAAAATGCTTAATCTACAATTTTTGCAAAAATGCTTATTATCATACATTTCTGTTGACACACAATAAACCTGGAAATTAATTATTTTAATGCTTTTATATCTCGCTACAACTTTATGTTGTCTTCTCACTAATGGAAGGGGGTGGACCATGCATCTTCACTATCCATCCTGCATCCCCTGCATATTTTTTTAATTAAAAAAGAGCATGTGCTTCCAAATGTGCCTTTATAATACACAATTCTTATCTATTTAAGTTGATAGGCTAGAGCAAATCTACATTCTGAAAGCAGAGGTAATCTAAGATAATTTTTTTTTCCGTAAGTGGCTTAGAAGGAGGGTATCTGTAACGAGCCCCAAGCCAAGGACTGAATGATGCAGCGTTTGGGGATTTATGCAGCCGCCCTTTGTGGTATGCCCAACATTTCGTTCCCAGCACATCTCATTGTCAAACTGGTCTAAAGAGAATCCAGTCTAATAGTTGTCTCCCGTATTTCACAAAATAGGCTAAGCTCATGGTGCCCTTAATATTTTACATGTAGAAAATAACATCTCCCACATAAGGAGTAACCCTGCCATTCTTACACGCTGGGCTTTATTTCAGAGTATCATGTGTTCATTTGAAAATTAAAGCCAGCCCTTTTCTATCACTGTTCATTATGCTGCAGTCATTTTTGTCCCCTCAACCAACAATGGAAACTTTTAGGAGAAAGTTTTGTCTCCCAGTACTTTCCTGCAAGTCCCTCTACAACCTAGCACAGTGCAAACCTGTGTAGTGTAAATTATCTGGTTTTTTTCTTTTTTTGAAGGGTACTCTAAAGCCATATGTTGTGGGGTCGAGGAGAGAAAAACTATTGCATGGCATTAAGGGCATAGTACACGTCAGATTTCAGCTTCATATGGGGAAAATGACAGCTCACTGTGTGAGCAGCCCCGAACACCTTAATGAAGTGACACCCCCACTGATTTTGGTTGGAGCTTTCCTTCAGTGAAGAATGACGCATCAGGATTTAATTATACCATAGATCACCTTGAAATCACCAGCAGGTTACTCAAGCTACACAGCTATGAGGGAGAATTCACCTGAAAAAGTGCTAACACACTTAAAACTTTTGGTGGGGAAGATCTAACTCATGTGGTGCAAGGATTATGAAAAAAGTTTGGCTACTGGTTCATACCTCATGGACCACAGACAGCAACCTGCCGATGCTTAAGTTTGCCAGGGTCAGAAATCTTGCAAACCCCATTTATCAGGTGCCTTACCCCACTCCCAGGAAGCTTCAGCTCTTTCCCGGCTCAGTTCCCACATTTCTGGCACCCCCTGAGCCAGGACCATGCTCACGAGGATGCTCCATGAAACCTGCCGAAAGGAACTCTCCGCTGAGTACGTGGAAAGTGTGATTTTTCAAATCAAGATTGATTTTAATGGCCAGAACCAAAGGCAGCTCCTTGCCGTGAAGGCCTGCGCACATCCTCGATTCAAACTAGTGCTTTAGCTTTATTCAGAAAAACCGTAATTTTTTCTAGATTGAATCTCAGAAACATGTAAGTATTTTTGACATTTTTTGCAACTGTTCAAAAAATATTCTTCTCGGATATCTGCAGAGAGGAAAGATCAATGATTTAAGATTGGCAGTGACAGACAGAAGTGAAAGCACCAGACATTTTTTACTAATAAGCAATACAATAGCCGTCATTCACAGCAGTGTCTGAAAGCTGATTATACAAGCAAGACAAGCATCATGCCTCAACAGCCGTCAGGCATTAAAGACATGCAGCACTCAGAATAAGAGCTGCGCAGGAACACCTTTTACGCATACTGTTTTGGTTCACCTTTACAAACTTGCTAAGTCAGGACTCTTTCTTTGCTTCAGTCTACAGAACTAAATATTCTAGATCATCTTCGTTCATCCTTTGGTATTTATACTAGTTTAAATATATCATTTAACTAATGTGCCAACTGAGAATCCCTGAACGAAACCAAACCAAAGTTAACCATGTTGTGCATCTACATGCTTTGCTCAGGAGGACAGAAACCCCTTGCAATCTCAAGGCTGAGAAAACTGCCATTCCCCTCTTACGTGATGTTTTATCCAAAGAATGCCCCTTAGTGCTAGATCTAGTGTCACTCCAACCCTTAGCACCTGCATCTTCAGAAGAGACATAAGGAGAACTGTGCCGTAGGTGCACATCTCCTAGCTTACACCCCAGCACGCTGTCCTGCGAGCCATGCTCCAAGAAACCTCCATCCAGTACGCTAGAAAAGAGCAAAACCACCACAGAGTGCTGAGACTTCTTCAAACTTACGTGAAGGGGCACTCATGGATTGTCACATTTCTGACTACAAAGCCAGCCCCAGTGGCTGAACCAAGCTCAGCAATTCAGCAAACTGGTCTGAGCTTCATTACCTTGTTACAGAGCTGCATCGAACTGCATGCACACCAGCCTCGTCAGAGAGCTCACGTCATACGGCATTTACAGTACGATGGAGATGTGAGCAATACCCACTGCACACTAGTGGCAAGAGCTCATTTTGCTTCTTTAAAATGATCAATCTGCCAGCTATAGATTTCTTAGAAAAACTAATTGTAGGATACGGGTCAAAACCAGTGAAGTCCTGACACATTATATTCCTGAAGCGAAGTGGATACATTTCTTCCTGATTAATGACTGCACAAACTCTGAGTAGGAATTAGGATTTCAACTCAAGAGGTATTTAGAGCAGATGTGCCTACATATATTCATAGGAATTTATGTAAAGCAGTGCATTAAACAGTATTAAGCCCTTTTAAAAAGCTGGATATTTTAGCAGACAGGACCAGGAACAGGACGATTGTGCCACTTGGCAAAGCTCAGAGGAGGTGTCCCTGGCAGAACTCGTAAGCCACGATTTCAGCCTGAAAAACCATCCACTCATCTCACTGCTCATAACCTTTTGCCAACTCCTGATGTTTCTCTTGTCATATATAAGGAGATAAAATTCTGCTTAATTAAAGGAGCAATTTACAGCTTGGCTGGCTACTAACTGGGACAATGAAAGCAGACCTATGGAGATAGCAGCCTGGACACTCCTCTCTTAAGCATTTAATGCTTTTTGGCACAAGCTGACTTGTCCTTTAAAGCCACGATCTTCAGTGAAACACAGCTGAAAATGAAGCCTGGCACCTCTGATGAATGAAAACAGCCTGCAGGGAGGAATGCGCTCCTTCGCACCAACAACAGGCCACCATGCCCAAATGACCATGGCACTGCCACCTAACCTGCCTCTAGGTCCACCCAGCTCTTAGCATCTGTTGTCACAGAGATGAAGCACCAGACTGTGTTGTGTCCCCAGCCACCCCGCGCACATCAGACGCCAGGACCTCAATATGAACAGTCTGATCGCAACAGGCTTCATAAACACTGCCATACAAAACAAAAAGGGAAAAGATGAAAGACTGCATTTCAAAGTGAGGTGGCCCAGTTACATACTTATATAAGAAAACCGGTTCAATATTTTACTGTCCTGGTGGAGAGAGCCTTAACAAAGTTCCCTTCAATCAAAGGTATTTCAGACTTTTATTTTCTTCTGCTTTTTAGGTCGGTTGGATATGTTGGCATGAATCTTATTTCAAATATACCCATGTTGCAACTAGAATTTAAATAAGATATTTAAATGTCATGAGGTATACAGAAAATAATTAGATAAGGCTACCTCTTGTATGACTCCTCACAGAGAAGGCTAAAATGGTCTAGCTGCCTCCCATGATGTTTTCCATCTGAAGATCTCAGGGTGGTACATGAATGCAGCAGCACACCACAAATAGGATGAAGGAAACCATCAGGTGTAACAAAGCCACGGCACAGCGAGCTGAGAGGCCAAAGCCACCAGCACGCTTTTTTAGCCACTGAGAGAAGGGTTTAAAGAAATTCTGATGTATATAGGGTTACTTAATGATCACTGTGCCTACCAGGGAATCAAGCTGATAAAGGATGCTTAACGCTTTGTTAACTATTGTGCAAGCTTTCCTAATAAGGACTAGGGAGTCACCTTATCAGCACAGAAAGTCCTTACAAACAGAACAATGGGGCAGTGACTAAGTGCAGGGTCCTGTCAGAAAAGCCTAAGGACCAGCTAAAAACCGCACCTGTGGTTTTGATAAAAGCCAAAGGGACAACTGAGTCTGCGCAAGAACAAAAGGTTACTAGCGGTGGCGAAGAGGAGTCATCTATCTTCATCGCCGCGACCACCGATGACCACCACAAGAAGGTACTGCGCAAGCACAGTGGGGAGGAGTCTACGGGAATGACCCCTTGGGACTAATTTTAATACGAAGCTGGATAGGTCATGCATATGTATAGACTTATTGGGAAATCTTATGAACATGTATGCACAATGTGTATAAAATTGAAGCCAAGCTACTACTCTGGGTGAGCACAACTTTGGTGGGACTACCCCCCGTGCCGCCCGGCGCTGAATAAACATACCTACTTTACAATCTTACAGATTGTGGAGTCTGTTTTCCGCACGTTACCACGCCGCTTTTAGAATGTGCCCTCTGACTCTACCAGAACTCCCCATGTATCTGTAGTTCTGTACTTGCTCAGTGCTCGTCCTACAGCATAGAGATTGAAGGATTTTATTGTGCAGGACAATGAGAAACCGTCAATCTATAGCACCTAAAATATAGCCCAACATTAGGGCAAAGCAATTGCTCGCACATTTAAGCGAACAAAATATTCAAATATTCAAGTGTTTGTTTCTAACTCCTTCACAGTGCTTGGCAGTTGGTAAGTTTAAGTCCTAAATAACAAGACTGGATGACAATGTCACATCTAGAAGCAAATACAGGAATTTTACTTTCCTCCTGAAAACTCCTTTTCTGAATTATTTTTCATGGTATAGCCATGACTTGACCTTACCCAAGTTTTGAGAAAAGTATTAGTCCTTTAGTTTTATTTATCTCTGCTTATGAGCTAATAACTTCTTTTTTTTCCTATTATTTACGATTGTGAAAAAGGAATACATCTCCCAAATCTGATTTACTACTTTTGAAACGGAAAGGGTAATGACTAGAGATGTACCAAATGGCATGTGTGTAATTTGGATAGCATTTATCTTGAAGTGCCTGCCAACCCAAAATGCTTTAGTTTATTTATCCTACTAATTCTGAAGCTGATTCAAAGACCAGTATTTGCTAGTCAAATTATTTGGTCCCAGTTTTCCCTTTTTAAAGAATCAGCATCAATGCTACAGTAATTTTCTCATCATGTCTAGCGTGCATGGCATAATGACACACAGGCCACGGAAGCAAGATGAAAGAAATACAAAACCCTGAGTGAAACTCAGTACCCAACACATTTAGGCTCTAATTGGATTGCTGCAGCATTATTAATACTATTACATTATCTTGCTCAGGTTATACTCAGTCAGTCAGTCCCTAAAAGAACTGTAGATGGCACACAGAAAATTAGGGTTGGCTGATGTGTCTCGGGGCCCCTCTTCCATCAATGCCACAGTCACATCACACTGAAGCTGAGCAGGGAGAGGAAGAAGAAATTGATGTGGTTGTGATGGGTGGTCACTGCAAGGGAAGGTGGCCAGGGGCTGATGCTGGCAGCTGCTTCTGCTCCAGAAGCTGCACGGGACACTGGTTTGGTCTGCACAGAACTGTCACGTCGCAGCAGTTAGACTGAGATGGCACAGAAAAAACCAGCAACATAGGTTGAAAATGAAGATCAGTCCATGGAGTAAATATTGAAATTAATAAGAATGAAAATACTGGCCCTCCAATCACACCCCCTACCTTAAATGACAATGGTATTGGTCTAGTTGAAATTCCACTAAAATTCTGCAAAAAAAAAAAACCCCAAACAAAACCAGAGGGGTTTGGGGTTTTTTTTTTTGTTGTTGTTGTTTTAAGTTAACCTTGCAAAGCTAAGGGATTTTGTGCCTCATCACGTTTTTGCATACTAAAGCAACAATAGCACAACACTTGACCTTTCTCTCCCCGCCTCACCGTCCTGTCCCTTTCCATCTCTTTGAAAAGTAAAAGGAGGGAATAAGTTACCAGTTCCAGTCCTCAAGTCGAGCACCCTAAATATTTAAGTGTAAGACATGCTCCCAGTTCTGCATTTCCCTTGCAGTGCAGGGAATTTTCCTCTCTACTCCTTTCCAAGAACAGGTTAATGCATTCATTGAAAGCACGGGGAGCATCCTGGCGCACTCTCCTCTCCCAGGGAAGTGGGGAGGTGGGATTCACCTCCGGGTGAGGGGGGACCATGCATAAAGATCCCGTGTCCTGAATGAACTTAAACCTCATGTAACAGTGATAGAGGAAAGAAACCTGTACCACCTTTTCCAGCGGTATTTTTGAAAGGAAAAGCGACCCAAGCTCTGCTTTTGCAAAGAGGTGTAAGCCTGAACTACCCTGCGCCAGCCTGTCTCAAGGACAAGCATTGCAAGAATGGAAAAAAATATCTAATTGTAGTTACCATTGGGAGCCAGATGATCGGATGCCACTTTTAATGGTCAAATACATATCCTGCATGCCATTAAAAGGTGCAATTAACAAGTAAACAAGCTTGTTTCATGGGAATCATTTAATGCAGTATTTTCATATAAAGTGTATGTTTTCAGATCAGTGGAAGAAGAAACAAATAAAACCGAAAAACAAAGCAAATAAAGGCTTCCTCTCAAGTTTTAAGAGCAGGCTAAAGACCCTTTTCAGCAGTTTGTTTGGGGCCATTATTGCCTATCATGTGAATGATTAGCTTGAGACACATTAAAATGCACACTATACGTCTGATATTATAGTCTTGCTGCAAACCGTGTCAATTTTACACGGAAATCAGTATTCAGGGATATTTAAAAAATGATTATTTTTGACCCACTCAATACATGTACTGTGTCAGGAACCTTTACACTTTGCTTAAATGTTGGAAACTCTAAGGACAGTTCACATGGTCCTGATGTGCGCAGAGCTTTTTAAATACCCTTTATGGGATTTCTTTCTCCCCTCTAAAGCAAACAAGAGCAATATTATGCAATCATCATAATTTCTACTCTACTATCCTTCGCACTTGCATCTGTGCGGCAGCAAAATTTCATTTTACAAAACACAGCTGGCTTATATTTTAGATCTACAAAAATAGCTTTAAAGCCGATAGTTCAATAGTACAATACAATACAAAAAATTACATGCAAACTCAATAAATAAAAATGGAGACAAACGAGCAAGCCTTCAGCTGCTGTTAATTGTCACAGCACTACTGGTATGACTGGAGGATGCCAGCCCACACCTGCTGACGATCTCCTGAACTAAAATCTCAGGCAGTAAAAGTCCAAAAGAAGCCTGTAATGCTGCTCATTACTCTGCCTTTCAGGTTTTGCACCTGGAAAGCATGCCTCAGTTCTCGAAACATGAACATCTCAACAGAAACCACTGTGTATTTCATTCGTTCTCTGCATATAAGCATTAATAATAAAACTTTTTTTTTGCTCTTTGTGCCAGGATGCATTGTTGATTTGCACCTCTCTGGAAGATTTTGCTAGAAGAGCGTGACAACAAGCCCTCAGCATGCCTCACAGTGCAAAGTGTGTGCTCTGCCTGCGGTCTGTCCTTGCAAGTCCCCACTGGCCCCCAGCTACAACCCGACCTCTGGAAGGGGAACACCAGGTACTCACACAGGCAGGGATATTAAACACAGACACAAACCACACCAGACAAACAGCAAGAGGAAATATAGAGCGGATAAGAAAGGAGATATCAAGGAAGGAAATGTGACAAGCGTCTCGGTGGCTGCCCTGCTGAGCTCGCAAGACATGAACCTCCACACTGCCAACCACTACCTCCAAGACAAAAGATTACACTTATTTTGCAAAGGAAAAGACAAAACATAAATACATTTGACCTAGAAGCAGAAATTCAATTGCTATTCTGCTGATTCTTCTGAGATTCTCCCTCTTTTCCAGGCACAGTCTTGGCTTGCCATTGCCTACACTGCCAATCATGCAACTCCGTGCACCTTCAGCCTGCAATTCAAGGACTTAAACAGAGATAATATTTTCCATCAAACTTCCTTTGCCAGTGCAAAGATGAGAGGCAAACATGAAAGCTGCTCCAGCATCACTATATGCCACTGGTGAGTATCCACACCAGAAAGCAGCCCTCCTTCGCCTGTGACTGAGGGCAACGGCAGCAGCTGCAAGCCACGGTCAAAGCCAACTGATGCAGCAGCTTTACAGCAGGAGTTATGGGGGGTCCTGCCAGACAGAAACAAGGGGGGAAAAGGATAGAAAAGTTTGGCAAAAGTACAGCTAAAGACCACAGTGGATCTAACTTGAAGTCCGAGTCCTTTACCGCGTCCCCGACAGGTGTTTGTGAAATACCGAGTGTTCACACACTGTTGGACAAGTTGTTGTATACTGCTTTCTACTCTCAGAGCAGCCAAAGAGTAGCTGCTTGGTGAGCACAGCAGCTTTGTTGCACATATGTAGTGTTTTTCTCTACATAAGTTGGGTGAACTTCTCCAGACATAAAACACACTCATCATTGAAAAGCATCTTTCCATTTTCAGGTATTAAAAAAAAGAATATTACATCCTCAATAATACACAAACTGATGTTATTATTCTTGCCAAAAGCAACCAAATCTGTTAATTATCCATATTTGCTTTTGAATATATTTGCTGACAAAAATGCATTAGACTTGCAAAAAAGGATTTAAGAAGCGATGTGCAGGAGCAAAACCATCACCTATTTTGAAAACACAGTGATTTATTTTTTGACCATTTATTTCTTACGTTACTCACTCTCAGAGCATAAGTCTGCCTGCCTACAGGCTCGTGGATGTTTAAGAGAACAACACAAGATGAAGCAAATTCTGAAGTCACCAAGTTGTCAGCTGTGTAATTTTTTTCCATTATAGCTTTTATGAGCTTCTTGGCTTTCTGGGTTTTTTCCTATGTTCGAAAAGATATTCAATGCATCTTAGACATTCTCTCAGCTTAGTTTCTCTTAGCACTTATATCCCTGCAAACATTTTACCTTGTGACATTCTCAGACCTGGAGGAAAATTATACCAATGCTCAGAGTTGCCAAAAGCTGATATAGCTTAATTCACTTTGCTTTGCCTAAGGTAGCACAGCTCACGCCGCATGCATTACTGCCTAGGCAAAATGGGTCAATAACAAAAAGGAAATGACATTTCACGTCTTTAATTCCAAGTCTGAGCTAGTTTTCAGAGCAAGATGTAAGATTTAACTATTGCATTCCTATTTTTATATAGCGAAACTATCTATATAGAAAGCTCAACTCATTGAATAACTTTTTTTAAAAAAAAAAAATTACAATTTTCATTATTTTCAAGTATGGCAAGTAAGAAACAGGAAAGGGGTCCACACTGATCTGGCTCTTCTCTTCATGGATTATTTTCTAATTCTGCAAACAGTGGTGACTGGCAGCTGCGGGTACTTTTTCTCCTGTATGGTTCTGTTACACCACTTATACCCAACTTTATCAAAAACTCCTAATACTTGAATTCTCTACGTTAGTTTCCCCATACCAAAAAATGCTACCCTAGTAGGATTTCTGATTCCCTTCATACAAGACCTTGCTGCAGGCCAATTGCACAGGTCTTCCACCTGGGTACCAGCTGCTGCAGCATACATGGCAACTATTTGGCTATGTTACATAACCCTCAGCTTTCTATTACATATATGTGGATGTTAATGCAGCCAACATCATGCTACTCCCAAGATTTTCTGGTTTAATGTGGCATTACATGCTAAATGTTTGGCACAAGTGTATTGAAGGACACTGAGACACGCTCTGAGATTCTCTGGATTACAACCTGCACTACCTGAGTTGTCTTTTCAAAGAAGGCACAAGTACAAATGGGATTATTTGCATTTATTGATGATTTGTAGTGAGTCATTAATTCTCTTCTGTGGTATGGAAGAAGTGCCACTTGATTCACATCATTACTATCGTGTATTTTGAGGTTGTACCTTTATCTGAATAAATATTACTTACAGCAGCCATTTCTAAACCTAATGCATCAAAACCATCTGCGGTACTACAAACTGCATCGGTTTTAGTCCAAGAGCACTTACCAAGTCAGGCTGTAATCACAGCTTGTGAGCAGGACCTATGTGATTTCAGTCCCGCTGTCTGCTAGCATGCACTTTGGAGACTTGATGGAGGACTAAGGAATTAGCATATGGTCATTCAGTGGGCCAGCAGTTTGAAAAATTCCCTTCCAGTTGGCTGAAAGTTAATTCTGCAAGTTAAGATAATTAAAGGTATTCATGCAGGTCATGGTTGACATGAGCAATGAAAGATTACAGAATCTAATGATGGAACAAAATAAACAAAGTCTATTACTATAGTATACATTATAGCTATTGACATGTTGGGGGTGATAACTCACTAGCCAAAACATTTAATTGGGATGTGTTTTAGTAACACTGATGTAATTATTCACCTTTAGATTTCTAAGTGGACTGCCTAATGCAGACTGAGCCCAGAAATGCCCAGCTATGGCAAAGGGCTTTGCAAACAGGCTGTAGACCTTTCTGGAAGGACTTTGCGTTTAGTGCCCTTTGTGCCGTGAGGCAACTCCTACAGAGCCTGGCATGCGTGGCCCCATGAGCAAGATTGTCACCGTGTGTCACCCAGTGACTGATGCGACACCGGAAAGTGGGTGGCGATACAGGACCAGGGTCAGGGAAGCAGGAGATGCAGAGTGTCAGTGACAGTGCCACGGAGGAGAGGGGCTTCAGATGGGATCACCTCATCTCCATTGGGTATAAACGGCTGAAGAAGCAACCTGGAACTTTTTTATCTAATGCAAAACTAGTTATTTTGGAGCAGAATAACATTTCCAAAGACTGCCTTGAGAAGATAAGGAATGTCATTGCACTTGGATGTCACCCTAGTCGGGACCAGAGCTAGCAGCAGTTGCAGTTCACCAGGAGCAGCACAGGCTGAGCAGGATCTCCATGAGAAAGAAATAGCCCAGACTAAATTACTTTCCAAAAACATCAGTGAGGTAACAGTGGCTAAAATAATGCGTATTTTTCAGCTATAGGAAACCCAGTTACTTCTGGTTACAACTGCATCTCCATGTGTGCCGATATGCTATAACATACAGCTAATTAAATCTAAGGGTTTAGCCATTTTCATTAAAAATGTAAACAGTGGTAATTTTCAACAAGTAGCTGCATCGGCTGAAAGCTCAAGGTTCTGCACTGACATATGAAAACAAAACACACTAATCTTGCTTAATACTTAAAATCTTAATTTTATATAACACCCTGACCTCATTTGCTGGATTTGTTTAATGAGACTGTCTAACACCTGAATAATGCATACCTCCTGTCAACCCATCAGCTCACAAGATTTCAGGCTCCAGGTTGTAATACAGATGTATCGTCTTTGTACCAGCTTCTCATTACAGTCTGTAACAGGAATAGGAAGTGACACTACAAGGGCCAATTTATGTGACAATAACTGAAATGAGAAAGGAAATTGATACCAATTTTTATCTATCTTGATGTAATCTTTGAACCATCATTTTGAGCTTACTCATATGTTGCAAACCAACAGAAATCTTAAGGATTATATCTTGCAAAGGTCTGTGCGAGTATATCCATCCATCTATATATATGCATAAAGGTATGTAAACACACTTTTATTTTTATATACATACTTGCAAATAAGGGTTTTGGGATCACACATTACATGCATATAGGAGTTAGAAGCAATAATGCTGTCAATAATTACGCTTTCAGTTACACACAACTTCACTAAGGTGAAATTGTTTAAGCCGAAATTGTCTAGGTTGGGAAATGTAAAATTTCTGTTTTCAAATTTCAGATAAAATACTTCCAAATACTAGGTCAAATACGTTCTTTTAAAAGTGTCTAAAAATCCCTCAAACAACCCTACGGTCATTGTGGTGAAATTCTCTCATCCCTTGCTATTTGAAGCAAAAAACTTCTAATTGGCTAGGTATGGGCCCTTTTGCTCTCCTTCTGCAAGAAACTGGGGAAATCCCAATCTTTCCAATAAAATGAAATTTGCACATGCTCCAGAAAGATTTACCTTTTGCTTTTCAATCCATCTGCTCTGAAAGTGCTCTACCCCCAAGGAAAAAAAACCCCAACCAAATAACAACAACAAAACCAAAACCCAATGAACAGAAACAAATTTGAACGCATTATTTTAGAAAAATACCATCTGTTGGCAGAACATTCCTGAGCATCAAACTTTGCTGAACAGTTGCTTGGATCTAACTGCCATTCTGAATATTTTACCAAAAAGTCAGGTACATATAAGTCTCTTGCCAGAAGGTTAGACATTTAATTACTCTTTTCATCAGCTTGCTATTCATAACATTTATTTCCAAATTCCGCAACAGAGACATTTATGGCACGTAAATAGATTAGTCTGAGCCCAAACAGATTCAGTAGGTGTCGAAGTGTGCAGGATCTGCATAAATTGCACAGACAACGATGAAGTTACCAAATATATTTTTGTGGGCAAAGAAGAACTGCAGCACGGAAGTTGCATCATTGTCTTTGTCAATGTCTCGCTTTGACACCATCCCTCCCCACTGTCGGGGTCAGCGATGGCTCCCCATCCTCTGTAGGGTGAAAGCTACCCCCAAGCCATACACACTCTTTGCTTGCTCCAAGACCAGAGACTCTGAGGTACAGGAACGTTACTTTCTCTAAAGAAGACTTTTTTTCCATTTTTCATGCTCCTCTAAAATACAGGCCCAAAAACCTACAGTGAAGAAAACAACTTAATACAGCTATTTCCCCAAGGAGGAGGGAGTTATTAATAAGCACACAGTGAGTTCCTTCACACTATATAACATGAGTCAGGATTTATAAGGGGAGTTAGATCCATGTAATGTACATGTTTACGGAACCACATTGATAATTATCAATACTATTCATCTTCTAAGCACTTGTTTAGAAAGATTGCAGCAATACATCACTTATTGCTGGAGGAAATTAATAAAAGCGTAAGGAATTGTAAGCATCCAGCCTTCCCGATGCTGCATGCAAGACTCCATCTAACTGGCAGTCATGTTTCAAGCTGCATGCTGCTCAGTGCGACTGAAAAATTTACAATTCAAGGGCACATCTATAAAACAATACAGGGTTTTTTGTTTATCTCTGCACACAGTATATTTAGCTGTCTTGAATATGTATTTGTTTCTGTTTGCAAACAATTAATTATAGAAATGTTGTATTTTTATCTGGAGCTTACAGTTAACCCTATCTGATGCTTTGGAAGCGAAACACGTTTCAAGTAAGAGCTACTTGAAATCTCTAGAGTGCAGTAATGGACAGGATGTTACATTTTCCATCATTGCTCCGTATCAGTGAAGGATACACCTTCTTCAGCCATCCTGAAAATGTGCTGCAGCATCTGATCAGAACCCGAGTGCCCAGCGGCACCTTTATGAGCCATAACACCGAGCTGGAAGAGAGCACTTGACAAGTTGGGAGATGTTGATGCAATTAAAACAACATGATGCACCCTATGCAGACACTAATAGGCTAGAAGTACAGCATTAATTAGACAATCAAACTGAAAAAAAAAAAACCAACCCATTAGCTTGCTCTAGGGAGATATCCCTCTCTAATGGCAAAGAAATAGGTCTCCTGTAACCATTTCACTACTCACCAAGACGAAGATGAACATGAAACAGGGTGTCGTGTCCACCACCACATAGCAAGTTGCAGAAGGATGGTATGAGATGAACACCACATCTCAGCAGGGTGCTCCACCACACAACGGAGGTGGGATCACTTGCCCCATGGAGAACTCCCTTCTTGGTATTCAGTCAAGATCTCTAGTCCGTCACGCAGGATCTCAATACCCCAACTCATTTGCTGCTATATCACAGAAGGCAGCTAGCGTCCATACGCAAGAGCCCGGACAAGTTTCTCCAGCCTGCTCACGGATCAGCCTCGGCAGCACTAACATATCCAAACCAGGACTGAGGCACTCAAACTGAAAACTTTAAATGAGCTCAGCCTTACAATGATCCCCAAAAGCTTGTTAGTATGAAACAGGAAAACAGGGTAGAGATGGAAGAAAAGGCCAAAACTCTGGCTTTTCGTTCAAATGCAAGTCTGCCGCTCACTTCAGTGATACAAGAGCTTGAACTGGTATGCCTACGTGTCTAAACCCAATAGCAGCCTACTTACTGGGCAATGCTTTTGTGTCAATCACATTTTTAAGAAAAATTATTAACAGCAGGACTAGCTCTACTTTTCATTCATTCTTCATAATTGTTGGAAATTTCTAAATTCTGCTATCATTTTTAGAAGAAAATGTGAACCAAGTGGAACATACACATGCTCTGTCTGCCCACCCATCTGTCCCTACCAACTTCCTTCCTAATAACTTTTGGACTTGCTGGCCAATTTGAAGCACATTCACTACAAGCAAAGATTTCTGAAGGATGTGTCTGTAGGATTGCTAAAACTCAGTGGACAGTGTGAAGAAAGATCTACCAACACTGAGGATTTCATGCTTTTGGTTCGGCCAGCCAGCCAACCAGTTGGCATAGGTGTAATTCAAAGACAGCCACAATACAGGCTGCTGCTTGCACGGCAAGCGATATAGGGATGTGGGAGGGAGTTCAGGCACTGCAGGGAAATTGTGGAGATAACTACGGGAAGGAGGTACAGTGAATGTGATGGAGAATGCTGCTGTGATAGGTAATGCAGAAGACTGGAAAAATACGATTCAACAATTTCACGGGGATTGTTTTCTTTATTTTTTTGATGTTGACAGTTCAGAGATGCTTGCAGAGGTTTGGATGTGAAAACATAATAAACCTAGGACCTGCTGAGTTAACTCTATATAAAGAAAGAGAAGCAATATCACCAAATTTCCCATGAGAACCTGCAGCTCCTCTAGGAGTGATCCATTTCTTTCTCCTTCAGGACAGGTGCATTTCTGGTTTTGTCAGGCACTTCAAAGCTTTGGAAGCTGCGTTCATAGAAGCCAGGCAGGTATCAGAGCTGGTCAGCCAGCTCCTTGCATTCCTACAGTGCCTCCTATTGAGCACCCTCAAAGTGCTTTACAGAGACTAAAGGCACACATGTCAAGAAGAAATTTCTTATTATTGGATCTATGATGTACATGGGATAAAAACAGAGCATGGAGAGTTAATAACCTTTCTAAAATTCAAAGGGAAACATAAGGCACAAAAGCAGAACCTCCGCCTTCATGCTTAACCCAATCATTCTCAGTAATTCCTATTGCTTGAACAGCACAAGCATTAGAGATCTAGTTATTGGTGAAATAAAAAAAAAAGTTACCCATTTGAAAAGTAAAACAACCAAAAACCAGCTGGTACCTCACACTCCTCCTTTTCCCCATTGCAGATTTCCTCCTTTTCCCCACTAGCACTTCTCACTTTTGAAACACAACATTAAAGCTAAATACAATCAAAATAGTTCTCCTCATAATGACGCAACTGCCCTGTAATGGATGAGCGTACCCTCAACACTAGCATAGCAAAATACAATCCTGGTTTCAGATGCTAATATTACTGTGGTCAACAGTTTTATTGTCTAATTGCTTTAGCTGTGTCTTTGCTATTCAACAGGCTGTGAGGGTCACGATACCAGATTTCAATGGGGATGCAGCTGGCCAAATTTCTGACCCCAGAATTCAAGGCAAAGCATTTCAGACAGCAGGAGGAAGTGATCTATAAATATTGCAGACTAAAGCTGCACGCAGGGGGCCAAAATGGGGCTGACAGAGCTTGACATCATTTTCATAAGAGAGAGAGGCAGGAGGTGATCTTCCATGACCTCTTAGGGGAAGTGGGTGGACATCTTGTAATCACAACTTCACTGCAGGGAGACCAAAGCACTGCAACAGTTTTTCATGGAATACTGGCCAAGCCGTTTAAAATTAGACATCTGCTCATTTTATCCTTGCATAGATATCTGTGAAATACAGCCATAATTGTTACTAAATCATGCATCGAGTACTAGGCTGTGCCAGGTCGCCTGACATCAAGCAAGTAAAAGAAGATTTGGTGATTATACTGGCCTTATGTAAAAACTACATTACATCCCGTTTCCTACAGTGAAAAGTCATAAAATACTTCCTTGGTTATTGACCAAATTCTGACCTCAGATACAGAAATGTAAATCCAGGGTGAGTCAACTGCACTCAGAGAAGACACTTCACATACAAACTTGCCAAAGGGAGAGCAAGGTCTGGCTCCTGTATGCGTAGGGAGCAGACATCAGCCTTTACTGAACATTTCTGCCAGATGTAAAAAAGCAAAGGTGATACAAGGATGTAGAGAAGCAATCAGGATTGCGAGAAACATACAGTCAGTCTCAAGCATTTTGTAAAAGCAGGTTTGTAAACTCATAACAACAAAAAGTAAACTGACATGGGGTATTTTAAGACTTGCAAATATGTTGGTTAAAGACCTCTTCAGTCTATCTACTGTCTTATGCAACAGAAAGAAATGTGAAGAGAAGTTATCCTGTATTTTTACATTAAAAAAATCTGATAGTGCTATCAAGATTAATCAGCCCTGTGCCCCCCTGCTTCTGCCTCTCACTCCAGAATACTGTGAATGGGAAGGTGACAAATACCATTGTAGATTAGACCGACGATAGGCTGAACAGCAGCCCTACTTCCAGGGAAATAAAATGGCAAAATGTTCTTGCTCCTTATTTGAATGAGGACAATGCTAAAGAAGAAAATATTTACTCACCTATGATGGTCTTCAGCACTTGTTTACCTACTGCCTTTTTGATCTGGAGTGTCCTTACCATTAAAGCCTGCATAATAGGGCAGAACAACTTTTCTCTTTTGCAACTAAGGAAATTCAAACACACAGAACTAAACCAGACTGCCCAAGACGACAAGTCTCTTGAAAAACAAAGCATCACTTCAGCATTTTCTAAATTAAAATTAGCACTCTCACCAAACATCCTTTCGTTTCCCCTCTTTTGCTGGTATTAAGTGAAATAAGAATTGGGGAAATATATCCTGAAGTGTTATCTCCACAATAATTATTGAAGGCAAATTGTAGCCTTTGGTAGTTTTTCCTAGGATATATTTAATAATAGCTGTTATTTTGGCTGTTATTCTAGGGAATCCTTGACATCTCTAAACTCCACAATTGTCTTAATTATTGTAAGAAAATACAAACTGGGACTACCGTAGTAATGCTAATCCTGCTTGAGAAACAAGGACCCGTAACTGAGTAGAGGGAAGTTACTGAGAGCATCTCAACTGCTGACATAACCCTGCAGCCGTGAGGATGTGAGGGTGAGGAAAGTGTACTTTTTATGGAAACATTTAACACAACAACAGGAATACAAATCAAGCCCCATTAATTTAGCTTTAAATTTTAATGAATCAGGATGTGTAGTTTATATAAAGGTTTTACTTAATAAAATATTAATATTTTTGCTAAAAGAACTATAAATTGCAAGTTAATGTAGTTTTCCTTAAATAGAACATCAAAAGTTGAAAAACATGGAAAAACACATCAAAATGAGTCAAAACCCAAGAGCAGCAAAATATTATGGTCAGTCTCAAAGACTGGACCCTTGGTAATTCACATTAATTACTTCATTAAAACAAAACATGAAAACATTAGAGAGAAAGGGTCCTGCATTCGGTCACCCTCCAAATGATGGTGTTTTGATCTACCTAGGTAGCCCGTAGCTTGCATCCCAGCTAAAGAGCTGCATTGCTGGGGCAGTAACTTAGATCTCTCCACAATTAACAGGTCTCATCCTCTGAGGGCACCAAGTGTTACGCCAGCTTCACGCGCAGAGACCCGAGGCATGAGCCACAGTTGCTGTGACCACATGCTGTGTGCCAGGTATGTCCTCCTGAGTGTGTATCAGGACTGGACCATGCTCACACAGCCTTCCCTTTCACCTTGAACACTATTTTAAAAGGAAATCCAGCAGTACAAGCAGGCAAGGAAGCCTGAACCCAGATCTCCAGAGACCTGTCACAGACCATCCTTGTACGGACGAGCTGACACAAGAGTCTCCAGCTTTCTCAGTCCCAAGTTCTGGGGTTTTTCTTCTGGGAAACGTCAAAGTATCTTGGGGGTCTTTGATCACCTGCTTTTACGTCCTTGTTTTTCTTCAGGTGTCATTGCAAAAAGGCCATCTCATTCATATACGTATCTTTGCTACATGCTTAAAAGTAACACTGGAAAAGTGAGTTACTAAAAAAAACCCAACCATTTTGTTTTAGCTTTCCTAAAACTAGAAAAACTGAAGAGTATGACTAGGAAAAACTGAAGAGCATCTGCAAATGAAAGCCCATTTGTTTCAAACTACAACGTGTTACTGCTTCGTTTTCCAAGTTGGCAACTAGGGACTTCAGATGCGCAAAAGTAATAAAATTTGCATCATCGTCTAATGTCTCGATTAGTCTGAGGAGCTTTGGTACTCTGAATACAGAGAAAAGGTTGCAGGCCAGAGTAAAAGAAGATACTACGTAAAAAAAAAAAAACCAGTACGTAGCTGCGAACAAGTAAAGATCCCTATAATGTTTGCAGAATGAAAAAAAGCATTTAGTGACTATACTTGACAAAAATGAGCAAGCAAAGAATGAAATAGACTCACATTGAGCTGGAGGTCATCTGTCCACTGGCCGATGAGGCGGTAGCCTGGGGTGCTGGTGTTGGTGGTGTGGTACTGGAAGATGTCATAGCGCCCTGGGGCATCACCGTTTTTGTTGAACATCACTGGAGTGCCAGCACTGCCTGGGGGACAGAAACAAGACAAAATCCGACCAACCAATGCCAAATCTTTACAATATCTATTTTATTTAGTCACGATTGAGAACTTTCAGGCTGGCAATGTGTTTCAGGAAAAGGTGATCTATCACTCCAGCCATCTAAACTGGGTACTTCAGGACATAGTGGCATCATCCTAGCCCTCTTGCAGAGATTAATTATGACTGCCCAAACCCACTGACTAAAAATAAGACAAAGCAAAACTAGATCAACCTTCCTTCACTCTAGCTTTGCACAAAACAAGAAATATCAGAAGGCTTTTCTTCCTGCCCTCCAGCCTCCCTCCCTTCTCTCTCTCCTCAGGGAGTTCTTCAGTGAAAATCACTCCTGTGAATGGAGCCTCTAAATGATATTTTTTTCCCCCCAGAAAGTGTTCCATCTGCTTTTGAGAGATACTGCTGTCAGAAGTCAGCCCAGGTCTAGTGAATCTTGACTAGCATCCAGAAATAGCTTCCTCCTCCACAATATGTTCTTATTCCCATAATCAGAATGCAGTTGGGATGGAAAAGAACAGATTAAGCTATAGGAAGACTGTTCCTGTGTACTCCCTTATTTAGGCTCTGTGACACTGACACAGGCTGAAAAGTATCTCAGTCAGGAACAGTTCAGGATCAGGCTGCTGAATTAACTTTATTTGCCATATACTAAGGTGACTAGCAGAGGTAAGGAAGTGGAGGGCAAGCAGCAAGGCAAGGATATCCCCACAATCCTTCCTTTCTGCCTGCTGCTGAGCAAAGCCCAGCCTGCATCCTGGAGGTGCACTGACAACTGAGCCATGGGACAGACAATTCCTGATCCTCAGGTGAGTTCTCACTAGAACATCTGCATTTTAATTACCATGGCATTAGATGCGAACCCTTTCTTGGATAAGAATTCAAAGCAGTGTTGCATTTCCTCAGATCTCTAGGTGAAAACTTCTAAGGGTGACATTTACTTCAAGACATATTAAAATAGATTTCAGTAGGGTAGAGTAATATTGTGTCAAGATTGAAGATTATGACAATACCCCAGCATATCTATATTCAAAGCTTCCTCCTCCTGCATAACTTTTTTTTCCCCTAAAGCAATGAAAAATCTCTCCTGTTGTAGCATTGAACTTTAAGATTATGGTTTTCTTCCTGATTCCCATTCTTCATTGAATTCCAGTGAGTCAAAGATGATTTGAAGGAGTGAATTAGCATAGTTTCTATTCTAGCCCTGGTAAATTGTTTCCTGTCTATCCTACAATCCTCTGAGATCACGTACAGATTCAGTTCAAAGGCTGGTACAGAAAATCTTCCACTGAAATCTCTCCTCACTGGTTCCTTATGAGCGCTAGGCAGATATTTAATTGTCATTACAGATTAACGTAGCCAGAATACACTTTCAGTGAAAACACTTACAGTGAATAAGAAGAAATGGCTGTAATTCCTAGGCTTCTTCAGAAAGTCAGGACAAATGGTAAATGGGATTTAGCTAATCATGACTCTTAAAAGGCTGTATAGTACTACTTAAGCTCGGTTTTGTTACAGCTGACAAAAAGTACATTTCAAAGGGTAGGAGCTCGAGTGAGACTCAAAATGCAACATACACATTTTTGGATTCCCCATATCCAAAACTCCAGCATGGACACAAAGAAGTGTCCACATCTGCATGTCAGGAGGCAGACCAAGAGCTGACGCCATTGTCACAGTCATGCCAAAGTCAACAGTGCCGAGACAAGCTCTGCTGTAGGCCGAGGGGAAGCAGCCAAGAGCACGTTTATGGTCACCCCCATGGGCCATCAGGAATGTTGCTCAGAACCCTCCTGGCTAAGCCACGGCCACACCGCCATGGTGCATGGGGTAGAGTCAAGCTTCTCCATTCCCCGGCTGCGCACCCGGAGCGGGTTACCCATCTGCCTGCAGACGATGCTGACATGACCCCCGTTCCCTGCTTGAGGGGCAGGCAGTGGACAACAGGGTCGACAAACAGAAAACCAACATGAAGGATAAGTGCTATTATAGACCTAAGAGGTCCTAAAGTGAGAACGTATCGGGAACTGTCACTCCAAAATGAGCCATTTCTATGTTTTGCAGAAGCAAGAAAACTTTTTCTAGGTTACTGCTAATTGCTGTTTTGCGTAGCTGCATGCAGACTGCTTTTAAACACTGACGTTTAAAATCATCCTTCAGATCAGTGGATGCGCTTGGATGCTACAGGACTACAGACTCCACAGCAAGACAGCACGATACAGCACTGCCTGCTGGGTCACCTCCAGAGGCCCCTAAAAGCACAGTCCCTTGGGACATTGCCCTCATGCACGGGTATGGATACTTGATAGCCAGCACTAAACACCTGTTGCTATTTTCAGGTACATCACCATTTATGCATTAAAATTATACAGAAAAAAAAGCTGTCAAAAGTCTGCGATCTGTAGGGAAGACAAATATCTATAGAAACACAAAGAACCGACAATCTCAGGCCATAAGTTGAGCAGAAGCCTCCCATTTCTTGACTTTGAAGTTGGAGTAATCGCACTCCTGGCCAAGGATCTACTCAGTAAGTGCAAGCCTTCTTTAACCTTTGTGTGGGCTCTGGTGCATGCTTTGGTGCCCTTTTTGTACCCTTGGTCTGTAGGCACCTGTTAGTCCTGTTTTAAATTGCTACAGCATTTCAGTCTCCACTTGCAATTCAAGTTCCTTTGTGCACTTATGAAAATAATAAAGACTAATGTATGAAAACTGCATTACAGAGAAGAAATAGTATTTTCAAAAATGATCCCATTTGTTGTTTGACTTCTCAATCTTCTAATTTTTAAAACATATGGCTGTTTAGTCATTTTTTGATAATTTGGGATTTATTTTCCTTCTATTAAGATTTACAAGAATTTTTCTTAGCCCCAGAGAGCACTTCAGAAACTGAGTTTTAGCCCCTAGGATGCAGCTTCTTGCTCATTCAGAGGCTATGACAATTTAATCAATCTTCAGTTCCCAACAAATAAGCTGTCTTCTCACTACACAGACACCGAGAGCTCGTGACAATCTTTCACCTGCAGAACGCATTCAAAAAAAGACACAATCTGACTGAATTTGTAGGATTTTGATCTCTTAATCACCACAAGATGAGAAACGAATTAATAGGAGAAGGACAGCGTGCTAGACAGGTATAACCAGCTAAGGTGCTTCTTTATTATTCAGTTCACATTTATTGCAGTTTGAAGACCTGAAGGGCTTGTATGAACAGGACATTTAGCATTTTTACTAGCAAAAATACAACCACTTTGCATTTTGAGATTTTCAGAATCTCACTGCATGAGCACTTGAGGTTTTAAGTCTTTCATATTTTGGACCTTTACGTTCTCAAGGTAGTGTGATCATATCAAAATTCATACTGAGCTCCTAGTACAAATCCAGTCTCTATTAAAGCATAGCTTGAGCTCTTGCTGCATGAATGTCATTATCTTTGCAAGGAAGAAAAGACTCCAAAAGCAGGTACAAACAGGATGATTTCAACTGCTGGCAACACGGAGATCTATTACATGCAAAGAGGATCCCAAGCTCATGGGCTCAGGATGCTTGAAAACGGGCTACAGTTTTTCTCTCTGGCACACAGTTTGGACAAAGCACTCCCACTGCTCTAATTTCTGTTCTTGCTACAAACTTAGGTAGAAGACTGGGAGAATGGGATTTTAAGCATAGACTAAATATTGCTTTCCACGTTCTAATCTTCATCAGCTGGAGTCGCATAGCTGCACCAGCAACTCAGGGAAGGGCAGCTTAAGCTCAAGGCTAAACCCAAGACAGCTGGCACAAGCCCAGCAGTACAGTCCTCTGTCCCTGCCATCCCAGCCATGACATGATGGCCAACAAACACGTAAGGCTCCCAGGCTTTATCAGCAGGAATAAACCACCCAAACCAGCCAAAGCCTCCCCCATCACTTCTTCTATTCACTCATCCCTCTGCATTTTTCAGGCTGGCTTCGTGTGTTTGTCAAGTTATATGATAGTTGTTTATCCTGTGCCACTGAGAAGACTCAACCAATCCACAGCAATTCTGGGAATTTATTTTTCTAGAGTACTGGGAAGAAACTGCCTTCAGAGCATCTTTCCATAGCTTGAGGAACGAGCTCTAGGAGTGTCACAGCTGACGGTGAAGCCTGGGCACAAAAACACATGTGTGGTTATGCACTATGAATATTACAAGAAAAAGCTAAACCCTGCCCCTAGATAATGAACCTTAAAGGGAATTGGTTCTTCTCCCATGCAAAATGCCTGCACCCAGATAGCCAGGAGAAATTAACAAGGTTTAAAGTTATCTTAGTTTTGCCACCATTCTCCTTCCCATGCTTAAAAGCAAACCACTGCTTCAGTCCCTGTGCCGGACATGAGTTCCATATATATATATGGCCATGTAAATCAATCACAAATGGAGGGTAAAAACTAATCTTTTAGAAGTCTGACCAAGGAAACACAAACAAGGTAACGGAAGTTAGTACAAACAAATTCTTGGAGCTGGACAGTAGGCAACATTAGCCAGACACTTAATTTCCATAAATTATTTCTCAGTTCTATTAAAATGATTAGATGACTGTTCACCATCTTTATATGCAAGAACTGTCAGTAGATGACCATGTGTGAGGGCTTTCCAGTACCAAAATGGCCCAAGTGCAATACTGTACATGTATGCTGTACTACTACAGGAGCTTCGTCCTTTGTAATTAACCTTTAAAGTGAGGAAAGTAGAAGTCTCCAGACCTCCTCAGATCATTCATCTCAAAATTTGCCCCGGCTGTAGTTAACACTGCTTACTTCAAGGAAAGAAATTAAAATCTCCTCGTATTCACCTTGCTGTTTATAAGAAGATTTATACAGGAAGGAAAAATATCCTTGGCAAAAATGACCAAGCTTGGCCATGAAATACCATCTGTGTTCCTACCTTTAAATCTCTCAGGCCCTATTGGGTATGTGTGGGTTTTCTTAAGTTTATTAATGAAAATGTTTATTAGTAGATCACAGCAGGGAACACCTCCCTGGGCTGCCCAACAAGAACATGAATCTTACTAAAACCCCTCTTCCCAGGCAGCAACAGCCCTGGCTGCCTCGCACACCTCAAACGGATATCTGTTCAGTACTTCCCTAAATCTGTTCTAAACATGGATTTGGAGGTCTAAGTTTTGCCTCCTGGTTAAATCTCCGATCTTTATCTTATACACAGCTAGGGCTTACCTCCTGGTAAGTACATTGGCAAGGTTTAGGAAGGGGAAGTAACATCAGGTTGCTGTAAAGTTACCTGCTGCAAGTGATCTGCTCTGATGCCTCTAGGCTGGTTGTAGGTAAGTATTTGTTAACGAAACTTATAGAGGCAAGGAAATTTTTGTAATATTAATACACTGCAATGAAGAGAAAAATGCATGAAAGCCCATCGTACTGTATGAAACAGAAGGCTGGTATTACAACCATCGCTGCCGTGCTTGGGAAGTGCAGGTGGATAAGTGCTAGACAGACAGAGATAAAATTCTCCCATTCACATTCTCAGGATGTTCCGTCTCCTCTGAAGTCTCACTAGAGGAATGAAGGTTGGAGTAACTACTCTGCCTGGACTACTTAGTTCTGGCTCTGCAAGCGGACCTGGCCCTGGAGCTGTCCTCTCCCTTCCCTTGAGCATGCAGCTACGCTGAGCTCAGAGTACCAGAATTGCATCCAGTTAGTTTTTGCCAAGTACAGGAAACAATATAAATAAAGAGGAAAATGATGTGTTATGCTAACAAACTTCTGGGGTTTCAACAGGCATATTTAGTCAGAGACAAGCTCAGGCTTTTACCCAGCTATTTCTCCCATAGGAAATCAGTCTTCTGGAAAGCATCCTAAAATAGCAGCAGTGATTTCTGTCCTTGGACAGTAGTAGCTTATTTGCCTTGGCTAAAACATGAGGTTTGCAAATAGATACTAAACAAGCATGGTCTTCTGCCACAAACTAGTGAAACAATTAAAAAAGTCTTGATCTGTATTGAACAAAAAAATAAAGTGAAATTAAATGGAAAAATGCCACGGGAGGGGGTAAATATGCTACTGCAGAAGCAGTTTCAGCTCACCATTGAAGTTAACGCTGCGTATGTACTTGAGCAGCTTTTTGCCTCCCGCATGCTCCATCTCGGGGCAGACCCCCGGGTAGTCGGCACAGAGGTCCTTGTTCATGTGGTGGAGCGCATGTGCCATGGCGTACACAGCATCGATCACAAACTGGACCTTCCCCTCCTGCTCATAGTGGGAGTCCTTGCCAATTCTCTCCTGTCCTGCATGTCAAAAACACACACGCACACACACACAAGGACAGTAAGGAACAGTATTTTCCTGATATCAAATACAAATGAATCCTTTCAGAGCACATTAAAAGAACTGCATGTTTTAGTCAATACAATAAAACATTTTGAGTTATGGTTTTACTATTGAAACCAAAACCAAACGTTTTTTCTTGATAGTAGAATTGTCAAGACTTCCTGCAAGTTATTCTACCATAATCCAGAGAACCAAATCCTACCATAATCACAAACTTGAAACTCTAACCTACAGGGACAGAGAGAAAAACCACCAGACTCTGTACGCTCCCAAAGTATGTATTTGAAACAAGAAAGCATTTAAAATAAAGCACAGCTGGTATTTTAACGTCTGATGTTTTGTTCTGTTGCAAATCCCAGTCTCTAATTGAAAGACAGAGCCAGATTGAGGGAAGAAAGAATCGCTTCAGATGCATCCGAACGGGTGCTCCAGAGAATTGAGCAAACATGCCTGCTATTAACGCCACCTCAGGAAGCTCGGGATGTTTGCATTAACTACGCATCCCCCTTCTCCCCAGCTGCAGACACTGAAACATCCTTCAGAAGCCACTGACTGCCTTTAAAATATTTTAGCAGGCAAGAACTTAAGGAATCCAAATGCTTAATGTCACCCCAACTGCAATGGGGGCAAAGCAGTGCTTTGAAATTATTTGCTTGATCGCCACAGTGCCCAGCACGTTAGAAACTACAAACTCTCTGCCTCAGAGATCCTCTCATCCGACAGGCCGAGGCATAAAAAGTCTGAGAGAAGGGAGGCACTCTGCAGGTGGAAAATCGGAACACAGAAATGAAACCACAAAGAGCCAAAAGAACTCAATAGCAGTGACGAAGAAGGTGAATCTAAATATTTTATGCTTTAGGCTTATGCCTTCACCATTCTCTCCCTTTCAGACTTGAAACGAATATGGAACGCGGTGACGTGACTGTAAAACCAGACAATAAGGTGGCCTTTTTGCTTTTATGGTTGTGTGAACTGATAACTGAGTGTCTCTGTAATTAAGCAGCAAACCAAACTATATTTAGAGCTTAAAGCAAGGCACAACAGGTTAAGAATCAGGATTTTTTTTTTTCTGAAGTTGTCCACTAGCTTCTTGTTTTACCTTGGCCAAGTAACACCTTTATGATCCAATCTGTCCAGCTGCAAAACGTGTGATTATACTTACCTGTCTCACCAGGGTTTCAGGAAACGCAATTACTGCTCGTGAAGTGTTCTGAGCTGCGTCAATGGAAGCAGCAGAAGTGTAGATGATTTTCTAAGGGTGGCAACACGACATCCCTATTGCTCCACCTGCAGCATCACGCTTCTTTCTAACCTCACATCGGTCTCAATCGCCTTCCTGCAGTACCTGCAGGTTGGGGTACTGCCAGGAGCTCCAAGAAACCAGCCCTCAAAGACATCTCCTGCAAATATTTTAGAGACTTTAAAAGTAAACACTCAGTTGGAGGATACAAGTGGGGAAAACTCCTTTGTTAACATCCTTAATTAGAAATAGGGATGAGTGAATTTAAATTAGCTGGTTGATAGCAATAAGGAAAGGAAATCAAGTTGTTAATGACCGTGAGAACTAAAGATTTTTAACAGAGGCAAGAAGCCCATTTTCCTGTTGCTGCTCAGCCAACAAGTTTGTATCTCTTGCTCCTGTGCTAATCAACGGCAGCTTCACCAGCAGCAGACCTCGTAGTCCCGAGCCAGCTCAAGCCGCCTCCCTCCACGGCAGCACCGGGCTTGCAGAAAGCCATCATCAGGGAGCAGCCCGGGTCTTCTCCAACCCGGCTTCCCTTGGGGCACCATCTATCACGCTGAATCATTTTCTAGCGAGACTATGAGCAAAGGTTTCCAAGGGTTTTTTTGGCTTGTAAAAGGAAGGCACATGGAGCTGCAGTCCCTCCCACAAGTCACACTCCAAGAGATCCAGGCAGTTTGCAATAAATCCTGCTCATGCATCTCACCCCTTATCCTACCCTTAAGGTGGCTTCGTCTAGAAAGTTTACACAGTTCTGGTACTGGCAGCTCTTTCTATAAATACATCGTGCTCTCTTTATAAATGCATATATTACATATGAATATTTAAATTTTAAATGCATATTTAAAGTATAATTATTAAAACATATTATATAAACTTAGGATTTATTTATAAATATATATGAAACACATTGTATCCACTCCAACAATATGGCTCCCAATCCCACAGTGAGGGTGTAGTTAATACCCAGTGACTTCAATTAACTTGTTACAAGTGAACAAGGGTTAGGAAATATCCCACTTTCTATGACTTACGTACGATAGCATCATATTTTCTCTATTCGATTCACTGAAAGATTAGACACCCAAGAGACAAAGTGACCTACATCAACAGATACCCATCAGTCCCAAACAATCCTTTTTCTTCTTTGAGAGGAAAGGTAGGGGACCAGAATTACAAATAAGCACAGACAGATCATCCCCTTCTTACAGAAATTCTACAAGCACAAAGAATTTCCACATATGTCCAAAGTGATTTGCTTGAAGATAAGTAAAGATATAAACCCCCTATAAAAGCATATTTAATTATCTATGCTTTTCCCCCTTTTTTGTGTCTCTCCCTAATTACCAAACTGCCCCACTGATGTCTGATCCACTCAGCTTATGAATTATGTTTGAGATACTCTCTAGGAAAGCTTCTTAATTTTAAATCTCAACTACACTGGAAACATTGGAATCCTGCAAATAATTCAGCAGAGTAGGAGAGCTTCCAGACTGTGAAGATCCACGTACTGTCCTTTTCATTATTTCATTCCCCTCTCATTGATTACAGACCGTATTACATTTCCAGGCCCTGACAAGGAAAATGCTTTTAAGTGGCTTCAGCTCAGCTACATAACCAAATTAGCAATGCAACAGAAATGCATGCCAAGGGAAGTGAATCGGGGATTGAAATGCTGCACGCAAACAATACTGATTAGGCGTATTAAGGTCGAGAAGCGTGGTTAGCCAAATGCACAGCAGAAAGGAAACCTTCAGCAGTGAAGATATCTGCGAAAGGAATCTGAGCAAAATCCACTTAAAAACTCAAGAGTAATGTTAACAGTATGAAAATAATAAAGATTTGAAAAACTTAATAGAATTTCCAGTGACAGTAATGTTTTCCCCTACTGAAAACAGCCATTTAGTTGAGTATTAAAGATCAAGATTTTGTGTACAGTAGAGTCCAGGTATGGAGTCAAATGTAACTACCCACCTAGAAAACATGCACGAATTCATACAGTTAGAAAAAGTGTGCTATCTTTCATACAAACATAGCCTGAGTTATCTTTTCAAGGGGCTGTTACAATTAGAGGTTTAGCCCAAATTTGAACTAGCAAAGCAATTGCCATATTTGATACATATCAAATAGCGTTCTGACTTACAACACTAAAAATAAAATAAAAAATATCCAAATCACTGCAGCTGACTGAACAGAGTGTTCCCTCTAGTCCACATCAAACTACCACTGTAGTAACTCAGTGAGCAGCAAACCAGGCCCAAAGTCCGTTTTCAGACAGGAATAAACCTAAGCGATAGGCACAATTCTAATTCCAGCTTCAATATTAGTGTGGCGAATATTTTGCCCTCTTAGGTTTAGCTGAAGAAGCCAAGCAGAAAGTTTTACCATGTGCTTCAGGAATAGCTCCTGTATATATGGGTGTATACAAATTCAATTATTAATTATTCCTGGAAGAGAAAGAAACCCACACAAGTCATTAGCTTCTTACAGATAAAAGCATCGATACGGATGTTGCGTGCACCTCCTGACAAATGGGCAGTCTTCAACCCCCAGCCCAGCCATGTTACGACATCGTGGGGGCCTCAGGGGAGTGAAGCTTGGTGCAAGAGAAAGAACCAACAGGCGAACCCGGGTGTTGGGTGCAGGAAGAAACCATGCAACCCTTCATGCTGTTAGAAGACACCAGAAAGCATAGAAGGTAAACATAAATGTGATGTGCGAATCTTCTGTTCTTCTCATATGCGCCTGTTCTGTAAAGGTAGCTGCCTTTTTTTTTTTTTTTTAACTTTGTGATCTTCAGGAGCCATACAATAATACTATTTTCTTCAGCAATGAAGTAGCTGACACTCCAGACACATGTACACAAAGTGATTTCAAGACAACACACTTTTGTACCACAGATTTGGAATGGAGTACCTTGGGATGTCAGGAGAAGGATGAAACACAAAAGTAATTTATTGACATGAGCATTTTTTGCTTCCAAAAGATCTATTTGAAGGTGATGACAAATAATTTAACCTCACTTCCTACTAGAGTCTCAAGTGCTCATCATCGTGATTCCTAAGAGACAGAGCAGCTAGGTCTCTTGCTTCAGGCAAATCTTCACAAGAGAAAAATACTGCAACAAAGAGAGGAAAAAAAGCCCCAAACATAGAGTAGTGAGAATGCAGAGAGAAAGAAGTCTGCTTGTACAATCTCCTTCAGAGTATAGTAATGAAATGCAAGTTGAAGAACTCCTGGTCACACTTTTCCCATCTCCATAAAGGCAGTGCTTAACGCTTGCTTGGATGGAAAAGGAGCAGACAACATCATTTTTCACATTATGTTTTCTCAACATCTCTCCTTCAGTTGATTTTTCTGGACTTGTCGTTGATCATCACATAATGTAGGGATATGTTATGATGTACAGTGTTGCAAGGACAATTTTTATGGCATATAATTCAGACAGACATCAAAACCCCACTTCATTGGGGCTTACATTAGATGAATTCAGGTACCAGCTCAGTTTCTGAAGGATTAAATGCATTTTCAAAGGAACTTACTAATAGTAGTGCTGAGAACCTGGTGACAGTAATCATTAACAGGAGATTTAATTTAAAGATTGCAGAATGCTCACAGTATCAAACAAGCAGCTATTATTTGTAGAAGTTAGAATTCAGCAGCTGGTTAAGCGCTGACAGAAAAATATATACTCTTCATCCATCTCCAGCAAATGTAGCGTCATTAGAAACATGATGCCTGTGAGCAAAGAGACATCCATGATGCAACAGCTACAATTATTAGCCTATAACAGCGTAAGTGCCCATATATGCTATTCTATAGCAACACTGAAGCTTCCTCCAGCGGCACACGGTGCAGAGAGCTCAGCCTGCGCAGCTGCAACGGCTGTACTCATGGCACTCCAGAAACATGCACAACAGCACAAAACAGATGGATCCATCTTTAACAGACAAGTACGTATGGCCAAGGCTCTCCAGAATAACATCAGAACTATTACTCTTTGGATAGTCATTCATGGTATAGCACTGCTGTACACACAGGAGGTTTAAAGTCTGAAGGCTTCCCCAAATAAGCTCTTTATTTGAAAGAAGCTGAGTACTAGAGCTTGAAAAAAACAAACAATAAGCTAAAGTAAATATTGTAATTTAAGCAAGCAGAGTAGGACAATCAGGCCTCTTTGCAATATAATCCATGTATTGTCATGCTACAAAGAAATACAAGATCCAATAATACAGCTATGTAGTTACAGTCATCTATCCAGCCCATCCTAATTCAGAAGATCTCATTATAGACAAAAGCTTTTATCTCAAGACCATCAATCCAATCCCCATGGATTTTCTTGGGGAAAGCAGATGAACTTTCAAGTTTTTACTGCTAACCGCACAAGAACATCCTTTTGTGCTAGGATAAAATTTCATCCTAAACATCATCGACTTCAGGCTATGGCGAGCTGGCAGACTCAGGGCAGCAGCACAGCCCAGGAAGGGCAAAGCACCCACCTCCCTAACGCTGATGCGTGCCATTTCTGCCTTCTTTCTACTGGCTAAGGAAACCTCTCCCTGATCACCTCTGCAGCCTTCACTGCCAGTATAGCTCTACAGCCTCCTGCAACTCCAATGGAGTTCATATGGCACTTCAGGTGGCACAACCAATTTGGAAATTAGACGTATTGTTCTATGCCAATAACGAGCAGAGAAGCCTTTTTTAACTAGAAATGATTTTTTCTTAAGTTGGTATACACTTGACCCATAGTCAGACATCTGCAACAGTAGATATACATAGACAAACAGATACTTCTGTACTGAGTGACTCCAGTAACACCACGAAACCCCACGGAAAGCAGACGTAGTCAGCTTTAACTGTGCCTAATTGTCTAACACTCTCTAATCAAATTCTGGAAACCAGGATCTCACAATGTCTTACAACATATTCCTCGTCTAGGAGAGCAAACAGAATTCCTGTACTGGAACTAGTCTTCATTTGTGTGTGTTAAAGTAAAAAACAAAAGCAGCATAGTGCGGCAGAAAGTCCTACTGAAAATTTGCTATTCCAATACCAGAAAAACAAATATTACCTAGTAAGGATCATAATAATAACAAATCAGCAGTCTACAGAAGGCCTTGATGCAATGAGTTTTGTGGAGCTACATCCACTTCCATCTGTCAGACAATGATTTTTTTTTTTTCCTCAATTACACTGGTTCAGCCCACCATAACAGTTTCTGTTCTCAGGTGTGTATAGGTATCTAAAAGAATAGATTTTAGATTAGAAAACTGACCTAATTTTCTTACCCGAGATGTTTTCT
>VZSC01004440.1:212115-227333 GCA_013398225.1 Steatornis caripensis
TTTTCTGTGCATTCAACATTCTTATTAAAACATAGGAAATAGGTCTCATTTATATTCCAATGCTGAAGTACTACAGTCATAAAAAAAAAAAAATCGGCACCAGGCTAGCTGACACTCATGCAAATCACAGACACTTTACAGCTTTATATTGCTAACGTGCAAATGAAGAAAGCTTCCTGTAGCAATAATTGCCAGTGAAGACAGTGATCAAGCAAACGTATATAAGACTAGGAGGCCTAAACTGGAGCTATCTGTATTTGAGCACTGAGGTAAAAACGCAGTTTGCAAATAGAGGAATATGTATGTAAATAGCAAGCAGACAGTCATTGAATCATGGGGCTTTGTGTAAATAGCAAGAAGACATTCACTGAATCACGGAGCTTTGTTGGCAAATCACCTTGGCAATCTAGAAACATAAACGATTCTAACAAATGTATTTCTGAAAGATAATAGAGTTTAGAAATCCATAAAACTGGTTTACTTCAAGAATAAACTCTTCAAGGTTGGTTTAATGTTAGTTGAACCAATCACTGCAGGGTTCTTTTAGGAATTTCAGGCATATATATTTTCAAGTACTACAATGCTAAATGAGATTAACTTTTTGAAATAAAAGCATAGAGGTCATTAAGCTACAACGCATACTTGGACAATTTGATATTATATGGAAAATATTTCGTTTAGAAAGAGTTGCACATAGACAGTTAACTTGCAAGCTAGTGTGTAACATAGTTCATTTGCTCTTAAACTTGCGCACATCTCATATTTCAGAAAAAAAAGTCAACTTTTCTTTCTCACAGGTGTCAGCTTTGATGTGTTTATGCAGTCTGAAGATCCCCGAAGTATTTGCAAACTAAGATGCAACGCAGTCTAGTGAAAGAACAGAGAACTGAAATCCTGGGTTTCAAATTTAAGTCAAACATTGGCTAACAATGCTTCCTCACATGAGTCTTAGTGTCTCTGAGCTACGGCTATAGCTGCATTGGCCCAGAGAAATTAGAGGAGTCACTCAAAGTTGAGCTGGACTTGGTAAAAACTGCTTTATTGGAGAGTGTATGTTTCATTCATGACATGCATCTTGGATTACTTCCCCCCCCACACACCTTGAACACTGCAATTTTAGAGGGAGCCTATAACCAAGATCACTGACAACTTGAAAGACAACCACCATCAGAAAGAAAAGAAAAAGCAGAAGTTGTCACTGGAAATGTGTTACAAAAATACAGACCAGCCACTCACTAGCAAGGAAGCATTATGTAGAGATACTTAAGAAAGAAGAAAGGAAGAGGCAGGCCATACTAGCAAAGCAGGAAAACAACTACCTAGACCACTTACCTGCATCAGAACACGAGATGTAATTGAGAAGATAAATCTCCCATCCTGGCCTGCCCTTTAACCTTATTTGTAGCTTGCAGGGCAAGCAAAAGAAGATAAATTTCAGCCTTTACCCTTTCTGCACTGAAATATTATATACCTTCATGCACATGCATTAGCACACATTTCATACCTCAGAGCCTGGAGGAGAAAATGCACAGAGCAATCTCTGTAATAAGAGCTAACCAAAAGCTTTTTTGCTCCTGCCTATGTCATCAATCACACACCACAAAATCCTGGGCGAAAATCCACCCTGAGTCACAGGCATGCAAGTCCCGCTGCGTCCAGTGGCAGCTGAGAAAAGGTATGTGAGCTGAGTATTTGACTTCCAGCAAGTTATTTTACAATTCGAATACAGCATTCATGACAGCCAGCCTTACGTTAAGCATTTCTGCATGTCAGCACCTTGACTAACCACTGCGTAGGACTAGAGTTTAGGACTACTGCCAGGTAGTCTTCTTATAGATGACAGCAGCGGGCATTAACAAAAGGACTTCCTTGGTCAGGTAGAAAGATATAATATCATCGGCCAAGATCTGGGGGAAAAAAAAAAAAAAAAACCAACCCAAACCTTCTTTTTTTTTTTAAGCTTGTTCTGTAAAAGAAAATAGTAAGAGCGATAGCAGCAAAGCCTGGACCTCCACAGTTTCAGATGCTCAACCACAGAGCTTACAAGCCAGTCAACCTGCCTTTGCGTTATGCACAGAGATAATAAGGTTCCTCCACTTTTATAAAGCACAGCTGCAGAAAAAATTCATCTTGACATACAGAAAATTGACTGATAACTAAATGGAGCTGACTGCACCGCTCAGCCCCTGTGTCTCCTTGAAAGGCTTTTCAAGGTACACTCGTGTTGAGCACAGCTGCAACAAGAGAGACGGTTTTTCAAACTGCAGGTTCTTGCACTAATGAAAAATGTATTGTGGATGGTTTGGACCCTCCTAAACCTGCTTTTTCTGGAATTCTGAGGAATTCTTGATATTGTTGTAGCACACAGATACTGTGATACTCACAAGCATCATCACAAATAGGAAGTGGGTGCTGAGGAGAGCCGGGAGCAGTCGGTCACGCAGCCCTGCTGCTGCCGCCTGCGAACACCGGCAGCTTTCTGACGGAGCTCTGGTTTCACCCACGCATCATTTGTATAAACCTGCCATGCCGAACCTTGCACAGCGCTGGAGATGGAGCACCTTCTGCACTCGCAGCCCTCAACACTGTCAGTGGGAATCAGTCTAAATTTAGCCCCTCTTCCTGACACGATTTATATGGCACTGTGAACAGTTAAGGTCTTCTGACACCCTCAAGTCCAACAGGTATTCATCCTAATGAATACCACAAAGCTGTTCTCATAAAAAGCGAATCACGCACTCCATGGCTCCTGGCATTTTTTTAAAAAAATGCTTTAGATATTGGCCATCTGCCATTAAGTTGCTCGAAACATCTCAGACAATTTATTTTTTCCCCCGAGATGAGAAATTTTGATAGCATTTTGAAAACTATTTTTCTTTCCTTACTGAATTGAACTTTGCAAATCTATTAATACACTAGATCACTCTTTGTATCAAATTATAAATAATATTCTGATATCTGCAGGCGCTGCTGTTTGCTACATCTTGTGTTTCTCATTATTTTTCTTTCCCTAACATATGGCTTCATAGTACAAGCCATCTTGACTGCTGGTGAAAAAAAGACAGGCTATTGCTATTTGCTTCCTTATCCTCTAAATAAATAACTACATCCCAGCTACTGGTATAATTTTAAACCAAACCACAGGTAATGAAGTGGTTTGCAAAAATTATCTGGGCTATCTTCCCCCACCTCTCCTTCTCCATGGCCGTGAAAAACTGTGCTGTGCCACAGTTGGGGCGACATGCCAAATCCCAGGTACCCAGACTTGGGCCTCCAGCATTCATGATACATTTCTCAGAACCACCATTTACTCTGAGACAACCCAGGCCGAGCACAGCTCTCGGCACTCGGTGTTGCTTCTTTCCTTTCAAAGGGTAAATCCTCTCATAAAAAAAAAGTTACAGGAAATTCTGACAGAAGCATGGCACGTGCAGCACAACTTCATTATCCTAGATGTTTATATTTCTCAACTATTCCTTTGCTACTTTAACTTTCCCTTCTAGTAAATGGAAATCCGACCTTTTCTTCCCTCCCCAAACAGCGGTTGTATCCAGAGCACACAAGTGCAAGGCAGGACGTTGCCCAGTCTGCTATCAAGCCTCTGATGCGCATCAGAGCACAAGGTATTCTCTTCCCAGCTTTAGAAACAAGCGTGTGTGTATAAACACATACTCAAATTACTGCCTTTAAAAATCATTATTTTTACCCAAGACACCCCTGTCCTTCACTGACTTTTAATCTTACCGTGTAGCATTTTCAGATGAGAAACTCTGTCCTTAGAATAGCCTTTCCTGATTGATGCTCCTTAGATTTTAAAAGGGATTTGGCCTCTCTGAGCCACCAAATCTTTGCCCAGCAAAATCCTGCTGACGGGGCAAGCCCCCGCGCAGCAGCATCCCTGCAGCGGGAGGATTCAGGAGAGCCCAGACACTGCTCCTGCCTGTTCCACACCGCCCAGGAGGGTGAACCTGGGTCTGTTTGAAGTATTTTCTTTTGTTCCAATTTAAATTCTAAACACAACCGTCCCTCTTTTATGAACCCTTTTGCTGAATTTCTGTCACTTTGTCTTGCAGGGAGCTTTCTCCCAGCATTTTCTTCAGAGCAAGTCATTGTCTGAGCCATCATCTGGGCTGTACCTTCAGACTGATTAGACTTGCAGATAATTAGAAAAGCTCTCCCAGTAATCTACATTCTGATAAATGACATCCAAGGTGACATCACTCTTATATCACTTCATTAAGTCTCCTTGAGTGTAAAGCTATCTGAATTAAAAGCTACATTTAATAAGTGAAAGCAGTCAAGTGTTGCAATTTCCTTTTCATGTAGTTACCCGCCAAGGAGGCGGGTCGTTACAAACGCAGGCGCTCGCAGTATAGCGGATGCCTCCATGTATCCAAAGTACTCGCACTTCTCTGGCGCACACCTCTTTCTGCCGCAGGTGAGCGCAGGTGCTTCTGGCAGAGCAGGAAATACTCCGCACCCACACATGGAGACGTGCCTGTCAAGAACCCGGAGCACCCGCAGGGCGACCGCGCTGATGCTTGCCGTTCGCAGAGCAACCTGCAGGCACGCTGCAGCTGCCTGCGCAGAGCTGGTATGGCCCAACACTATTAAATACTCAGCTCTGCGTATTTGATTTCAATCACCACTTTGAAACTTATGAACAACTTAGTAGATACACAAAAACCTTGTTTTATCACCTCTTAATTCTAACTCCCTAAATCTCATGGCACTGCCCATACTGGTACCATGTGGTTTTGTACAGTGAAGCGTCTTCAGCTGAGCTCACAATCAAAGCCCAGACCCCACCCCTGCACGCAACGTGGTGTGGACAGAGCATTCGGCATGGACCCCTTTGTGGAATCACAGCTATGAACCACAGTGCTGTTCTCTTCTGCAGAGACAGTCATTTTCTACTGTTAATCCTTTTCTATAAAAGCATGTTTTTACCATAATGCACGGTACTGCAAACTACTTTTTCCAAAAATATTCCTACGTTAACCTGGTGTGGCCTGTCATGACTGAAGTGAATCTCTCTAATATTCTTAGACGCAAGCAGCAAGAAGTAAAACAATGAACTGTCTAAAGCCAATGCTTGTTACCATCATGCTGTTTCAGTGATTGCTTTAGATTCCCCATATAGTTTGATGAAGCATCCTCAAAAGCAAACCACAGCGTCCCCCAAGGGTAGAGCCAGCAACTCCAGGGCCTGGGCAAGCACGGAAGGCAGCACCCTGCTGAAGTTACGCCACTTCCGCATAAGGAACCGATTCCTCTCTAAGGAAAAGCAAGGGACTTGGCTGTTTCTGCCACAAGCGTACACACTGCTTTGAAATGGCCTGCATCCCAGCAGAAACTCTCTGCACAACGATGTAGGTGTCCTTGGCAGCAGTACTGGACCTGAACCATGCCAAAATAAGTCAGTTGCCAGAAAGAGCATTATTACTTACAGTGGTGTGTTGTATTTAATCTTGCCTAGAAATAAGGTGGGGTGGGTTAATTGTATTCTCATTTTCTCATTCCACATCTTACCCATCCCAATCAGGGAAAATTTTCCACGCTTAAATAAATGACATTAATGTAGAAGTTCTACACATAGAAATATTTTTCAGAAAGTTGCGGTACGAAAAGGTAAGTTGCCTGCAGGGTGCCTTCTTGGAGCAGCTTTTCTTCTCGATCGCAGTCTGTGGCCACAAGCACTGAGCTGCTCCCTGCTACGTGCAAGCATCTCATTTGGAGCAATGAGCCTCCCACACCTCACGCCGGTGCTCAGGAGCCCTATTGCTGTCAGAAACCGATGGCCCGTAGCCTAGTACCTCGCTGCATTACAAATTACCAATCACATTTTAAAATAATGATGATGATCATTCATAATATTATTACATCAGTGGGACATTACGACTCTCATACTAGCAATATAACTCAAAGCTAATGCTTTTTCTGATGCACAATTTACTTCGGTTTGTAGAAGAGAGAAGGAAGATGTCAGGGTATGTCATTTGGTACAATATTGAGCTATAACACGGCATTTCAGTTCGATAGGGTAAGTTAGCTGCCGAAAACAAATGTTTCTGCTGAATCTTTGCTGAGGGAAGGCACTTTTACATTCGCATCAGAAAGCACAGGCTGTGAGCAATAGTAATAAAATAATGACATAAATAATAAGGGTGATAAGACACTTTTAGAAATTATCCTAAAGATCTTTTAGGAATTTTTAGTCAAATTCCAGCCTTCGGGGGAGATTCCAAATGCCAAATTTAACAGCAGTGTATTCCCAGTGGTAACCGCACTGTTTCTAAGCTCAGCACTCCTACTCTCACCCATGAATTGAAACCAAAACCAGACGATATGAAATATGGAACGTTTTCATCAATTTTCAATCAAAGTAAAACATCTCCTATGAACTAATTTCCTTTGATCAAAATTCAAGGCAATTATTCAACATAACACGTTTAAACTGCTGCTGCGAAAAATTAAAAGGAGAGGGAAGGAAAGGCAAAGGGAGGCAAGGCGGCTGTCAGACGGCGTTATTGGCTTTACCGTCTGTATCACAGGAGATACGTTCTGGCCGAAGTTTATCCACTGCATTTTAAGCCCCGAGCCAATGCCCCATCCCCACACTACAGACGTTCACACCACAAGTGCGGGCTCACCAGGGACCTGGCAGTTTGAGGGCAGACTCCCTACGTTTTTAAGTTTTAGAAATAGCTTTTCCAGACAAGTGCTCTCAATCTAATACCTTAATTCAGCACAAGATCATTAAACTGGCAATGCTGCTATTGCCCCTGTGGATCATCTGGTAGCACTCCCAAGAACATGCACGTGTCTCCCATCATTTCCTTTCAAAACAAACACTTCAAGTTCAAAGAACTGTATTACCTGGCGTCATTAAGATGGTTGTGCTGAGAAGTGCATAACTCAGTTAAAATGAAATCGCACCCACTGTTACTTGGGCATCTCTGTAACTAAAAATAATTCCTTGAATCTCCATGTGATCAGAAACAGAAATTCCTGGAAAACATGATATTTCAAATGGTGGGCAGCACCTCATAAAAGGAAGAGAGGAGTGAATCTGTTAGCTGCCAGAAAATAACAGAGGTCAAACAAGATGCTACTAAGGGTCAGGAACCTCAGCCACAAATACAGAGTGTGCGTTTGCTATGATGCTGAGTTGAGGCTGCAAAAATTTATGTAAACCCAGCTTCTTAAATAACGTTAACAAGAACAAAAATCTGATCAACAACTTAATGCTGCCTAAAATGAAAACATTTAATTCTGTGCTAATACTTTCCTACAGGTGCATTTCCTTCAGAAGCTGAATTCAAACACACATGGTTAGTACGCGACCGTGAGCGGACGGAGCTTTGTCACAGCAGGTGGTCAATTTGCGATGTGCAGATGCGTGACAAGGCACAAGTTGTGGAAATATTCTCCATCTAAAACTAACAAAAACCCCTCAAGCCACCCTGCACTCAAACAAAAGCACTTCTGGGTCCCATGGAAAACACGGTATTTTCCTACTGGATGGACAGCCGGGAAAAGGAAGACATAGAAGAACATGTTTTTTGACTCTTTCCATCTACTTCTCTTGTCTCGTAAAGCTGACGCTGTTGTTCCATTTTCTCTACAATCTACAAAAATTCAATTTATTTTTTCAATCTGTCTCCACTCAAGCTTCCTTACGTCAGCTGTGCAGTCATTCCACAGCAGCCCACGTCCAGCAGCACGAGGAGGATGAAGTGAGCAAAGTTACCTGTGCATTTACGGTCCGTGTCTTCCTTCTTTGACCCACTGATGGTTAACTTGCAGTTGAAGTTCTCCTCCCAGTACTCTGCAAACCACACGTTCCTTCTGTTGTTCTCCAGGGTGCGGGAGGTAAAATAGGCATCGAACCCTGGAGAAGGAGACAGGTAGAAAGCTGAAGTCTAGCTCATCCTGCACGGGAAATACCGCAGCCTGAAAAACAAGTACTCTGCTTATATCTTCTTCAATATCCAGCACATGTTCACACCTCTATCTGCGTGAGATGATCGTGGAAAGAAAGGAAGCCCATTGCTCGTTTTGTCTAATCAGCTGCATCTTGCAAGTAAATTACTTTGCTAGTAACTGTGAGGTATAAAGCTAGGTAAGGTACACGTAAAACAGAGATTAATATAAAAGAGTTAGAAGTAAAAGCATGGATTAGCTATATACTAATAAGGAATGAAAAAAAGTTATATGATGCAGCCGATATTAGGCTGAGCTCAATACAACTCATATTGTAATTAACCTCTCCAGAGAAGGCAATTTCATGTGACTAAACCAGCCGCTATCAGGGCATCTCATTGTTTTCGTAGCATGTATTTTTCCTTCATTTCCTATCGCAGTAGTACAGATAAACTGAGAGCAAAACTTGTACAAAGTAACCGTGAATCACCATGATTTACCAGACCCTTGGATTAGATATCCTGAAGAGTGTGTGTGTGTGTGTGTGTGGGGAGTTTCCTTCCTTAAACCTGTGAGATTCACTTCGGTACTGAAGCTGCGTAGCCACAAACAGCTTGCAGCTCTGCAAGAGTAAAAATGACATACAATTCTTGCATTAAAATACTGGGGAGGAAAGAAGTATAATTTTTAAAAGCTGAGTTGATAGGCAGTAAAGAGGTGTGAAGCCTCTGAGCCGCCTTTCTTTTTTTGAAAATACATAGTCCTCTCTATTCACTGCAAGAAACTACATAACAGCTATTGAGTAGCTGTGTAGTAGCGACTTGTTCATAGTTTTCATACAGCTCTCAACCATATTCTGTCTCTCTCTAGCACCTCACCAACTTGCCAGAAGACAAATATATTTTGCTTTGGCTTTATTTTTTTTTTTGCAGAAATGCGTATCACTGTATATACACACGTCGATATGTATACACACATGTGTGTATATATACATATATATTTGTGTATGTATGGTGACTAAGAAAAAGTTATACCTAAAGGCTTACAAACCAGGAGGGCAAATAAAAAGAACTAAAACTGTACTGCAGAATTACAGAGTTTATTAAATTCTGGTAACAAACTAGATCTGCCGTAGCATAGGGATTTTCTCTATCAAGTTTTCAAATGTTATAGTTTGAAATCGAGCCAATATCCTTTAACAGCTCAGATAATACCCCTTGAAAAATCATGCCCATTTTAATGGATTTTTCTCACAATACGATACAGAACTCTGAGACAAGTACTTACTTTCCCAATAAGCAATGGCATCTTTAGACCCAACGGAACATCACATTACTAACTGCTCTACACGCTACCCCTTCACTTGGCTGCGTTTAACCACTCTTCTCTCCGTTATTCTCTTTCGAAGCCAAGGTAACTCCTTAGAGCCTAAGGAAACCTTTGTGCACACAAGTGACCACAAATGAACAGACAGAGTTTGTGAGTACTAGTATGTCGGCAGAAACCTGACCTTCGTGAGTGCAGCGGCTAAAGCTCCCACTAGAGCACGGTGTGACAAGAGACCCGAGTCAGCACCTGTCCCAGCCAGGGTGAAGCCGCTCCCCACAGACACCGGTGGGTCCTCCAGCACATGAGAGCAGGGACGAGCAGAGCTCACCATCCTCCCACAGCAACATTTTTATTTTGTTACTATACCACTATACTTTTGGGCTTGCTTGGCAAACAAAAGATTTGCACGAGGACAAATATATTGGTGCATGTCTACACACTCATATGCCAAGTCTTTTGTCTTTTTCTTTCTTGTCTTTTTCTCTTTTTGTAGCTGACAGAAGCTGTATCCTCTCATCTGTCCAGAACGAAGAGTACACGGAGTGACACAGCCAAGTATTCTTGGCATAGAACGTGATAAACGTTTCTCACCTCTGCAGCAGAGGTGCCAGGAAACCAAGCAATTGTTGTTCCACTCCTTTAGCCAGGTTACAGACTCCTGGCAGCTGGAATCCCTGCTTAGTTTTACAGGCTTTCCCAAATCCGACAGTCCCTCTGAAGTAAGGGGGTCTGCCCATTCTCTTCAGAGAGTTGTACCAGTCTTATAACAAGCATATTTGTATAGCAGGGTATCCACCACTATTAGTAGTGCTGAGCAGTTTTCCTAAGTCATTGTAGTTGTCTGTCTTTAGCCTGCCACGAGCAACATCAGAGCTTTTGCTTACAGAGACGGTTAAATTGAATACTCTTCATGTAACCTTCCAGAACTGCAATCCCAGTTCAAGTTCAGTAACGACAGGGTTTTTCCCTTTACTAAGAAGGTTGTTAAGGTATTCAAACCATGCAAATCTGAAACCTTGATAAAGCAGATCAATCATAAAGAGGACTTGAAAATGCTGGTTGCACAGTGAGAAGCTCAGAGGTAAACTATCTGCCATCCTGAAAGTGCAAATGCATTGAAGATGCAATTCTCAGAATATCTTTACAGCCTGTGCTACATTGCAGAAGAGGGTAGAAACACAGAACCAGCAAGCTCTTATAGATACTAAACCATCTCACTATGTTGCATGATCGCATGGTTCCTTTTGGTTTTGCAGTTAGAAATGACAGTAAATACATATTCCACTGAAAGAGAGAAAAAAGTTCCGTGCACCACAGCCAACAATGTCTCTCACTGAAATAGGTGGGCAAATTGTCTCAATCTGGCACTCCACACAATGAAATTGAGTCAGACAAAAACCATATGGAATCGTTAAATTAGCACGGTAATCCATCCACTATGAGATAAAAATAGACAGCATGTAAACAGATGTTTTCAAATAAGAAAGAAGATTAGGAGTGGGGTCAATCTGTCTCCTTGTATTAGCTTTGTGTATTGACCCAACCACAACATGCATTTTCCTGATTCAGAGTCTGCTGTTTATGACTTGCATCCAAAGCCCGCTGCTCATAAGACACAACATACATCATCCCCAAAAATCAAATCAGAAAAATAAGTATTGGGGTCTTCTGGAAACAGGCTGAAAGCAAACTAAAATTTTACCTGCAGTCTCAGTAGAAAATGTGCCAGGCTATCCTGCAACAAATACATCAATGTGCTCCAGAATGACGACAAACCCTAAGCAAGAAGCCATACCAACCTAATGCTGTGCTGTCTAGTCGGTAGCCAGCACCTGAAGGACTGCAACCAATTCATGGAAACCCGCAAGCAGCAAAGCACAAAAATGGGATAGGAGAAAACCTCACTGGCATATTTAAGTACTACTGCGTATTTCAGTTAACTCCATATACTCAGGAATGGCTTGTCCAGCCCTTAATGTGTTTTTTGCAGCTTGAAATGAAAACTTTCCAGAATAAAACTGCACGAAACTGCAGGAAAAGAGCCGACCTGTGACGGCAGAGACCCCCAGCCTCCTCCTGATGTATTTGTGCTAAGTCAGGGACTTAACCTGGGTTTTCCACGTGTTCAGGAAATCATTTAGTAAAATTCTCCTGCCACACCTGCTCTACTTAATGACCAATTAGTGACTTCTGAATGCTTCTGTGCGTGGCCTCTAGCACAGACAGCACAACTTCTGCACTTCTGGGATGAAATAAGGAAAATATTCACATGGATGGGTCAGAAGAAAATTTAGAAAATACTCTTAGATTTTAGGTACATACAAGCTAAATCTGTTTACCTGTAAACCCATGTGTATTAGTTTTACTCCTAATTAAAAGAACATTTCAAAAGGGATATTCATTCGTAAGAACTGTAATATATAAATGGCTTAGAAAGAGAAACAGTGTACCTTACCAGTGTGCCAAACTAACTGACCTCTGGGAAAACCGCTCTATAACTTAGTAAGATAAAAATCAATAAGTCTTGATAAAACTGTAATAGAATTCCATAAGAATTACTCTAAACCTTTACAGATTTAATAACAAATAATAACATTCTCATTGATTTTTTTTTTAATGATCCCTCTGCATTCTCAAGAAGGAATGTAGATCCCTATTAAAGAGTGTACGTTTTTTATCATTCTTTTCTATTGATCAAGACAAGCAGGCAAGTGACTGACGGACAGAGAGACGCAGTTAAGTAGCAGGCCAAATGTCTATTAATTCCTTACTGGGTGGAAGTACCGTGCACCCACTCGCTGGTTCTGGCTGTATTGCACATCACAGAACTACTCCTCCCACATAGCCAAAATCCTGGAGAAGACCTCACCTTTAGGAATCGCCCTCCTTCCCAACGTACTTAGGACCACGAAAAGCTCCCCATAGCCAGGACCAAGCAGAGGGAGTCCTACGTTACTCCAGAGGAACAAGGCCAGGACTGTGCTCACAGGCACTGTATTTGATAAATATTTACCGCTTTTACACAACGTGCTGGCAGAGGTGCGCAGCTGGGGTACAACACACCAGAGCAGAAAACCTAGAGTGTTTTGTATAGTCTGGTACAAACCTATGCGCCTCCGCTGCATTAATTGAATTGTGCCAGTTCACAGTGGATGAGATTTTCATCCAATTTACAGGTTAGTAAAGAAGGCTCAGTGGAATACCACTGTTCCCAAATGGGGGTTTTTTTCCAGGTTTTTCCCTGTATCGTTCCCGAGAACACTGTCAGAGAGGTTATTACGATTGCCTGAAATACACTGGCTGAACTGAATACACACCATGCTTGTTACTCTGTCATTTGAGCCAACAAATCACTACCATTTCATTTTCCCCCGCTCCCCCGTTATTTTCAGAAGGGCAATTATGCTTGAGGTACTTGAAAGCACCTTTAAAAAAAAAAAAAGAAACCTATAGGAAAAATATATTTTTCAATTAAAAGAAAACGGGATCAATTTAAAGATCTTACTGTTTCTAAACTTCACATTAGATGCACGGCTAATAAGTAAAGCAAAACCCAAATATTCAATTCTCAGCAAACACTGACCTTTCACTAGCGTTACTGCTCCCATGCAACCAACCTCGCCAGTGGACTTTAATTAAACATTCAGAATCCCATTATGAGTTTCCTGATTTAAATTCTTGTTAAAGAACAGTTTTCAACGTAGTCATGTATCTATATTATTGTCTTTTGAACACTAATCATAAGGCTACAATGAATCTATGCAAAGATTAGTGCCATGCAAATGTTGTGAGCTACTGAGTAAGGATTTATGTCACACGACTTTATTTAATAGCCCTGACTATAGCAGTTCTCCAGCTCTCCTGAGCTCCTCCCGAGGCACAAGCACCGGCTCAGGAGCACCGTGGTGCAAAATGCCACAAAACACAGAATCAGGCAAAAGGTTTCCAGGCCTCCAGGCAGTGGTGCGTGGTGATGGGCAGCTCCTTTTCTGAAAGGGCAAGTGAAAAACGGTCCGTGAATAGGAGCTTCCGTACCACTTGTTCCACTGTGGATCACACGTGACAAAAACATGTGGTTACATGCTGTGAAATACAGCGTGTCAGATTTGCAGGTTAGTGCAGAGGGAAGGAACTCCGGGCGTCGCTGAAGGATTAACTTCCAACATTAGGTAATTTTTCACCAGATCCAGACCGACTTGTAATTTGTTGGAAAAAGCCAATGCTTGCAACTGTCTCAAAAATATACAAAACACACATTCTGTCTTAAACATCGTATCAGGCAGGACTATTTCTATGCTACCCACACACAAAGATTTTAGATACTTTTTTTTGAATTGATACGATTCATAAACATTAAAGTTGAAATACAGGCAAACGTGTTCTCTATAATGACAGACTTAAGCCTGTGCTTAAGCTTAATCTTTTTGAACGGAAGACATTAAGACCACTTACATGCATAGTGCTAAACCCAAGAGTTTGGGGTTCAGGGGCTCAGGGAATTAGACAACCCAACCAAAAAAGCTGGATGCTTAAATGTAAAAGTAGGAATAACCACTTCTTATCCTTGCACATGGCCAAGCACTACACTTGCGTGAAAAGATATAGTGATTTCCCAATGTTCCCCATGTATCATACTTAAGAAAATTACTTTTTTCAGCAAATACCTCTAAGACATATAGATAGTTATTTTATGAGATTTTACAAATTAAAATAAATTTCTTATTACTTTAAATCCCTGCAATTTGATTAAATCATTATTCTTACGCATAGAGATATAATATTACCTAATGGGTTCATTTATTTCCCACCCCAGGATTAATACATAAATTAACCACATAGCGATGAAACAGACTTTAAAAAAAAAAAAGGGGGGGGGGGGGGGGGACTAGGGGAAAGGGACACGATCCCAAGCACTGGTGAAGTCCAGGCAAGGGGAGGGACGAGCTTCACCTGGCTGTGATGCCACCAAAACCCAAGGACTTGCAGTTGTTTCCCTGCTTCGTTCAGCAGGATACTCACGGTGCCAGCATAAGCATCGCTTTGATCAGGATGTGAGTTACCAGCTGTGCTTAAGTAACTGAAATTAGAAATTACTGGGGGAAGATAGGAGTGTCCCATCCCTAGCTGGCTGGAGTCAGGCTCAGCATTGCCAGATTTTATTTGGGCATTTTATTCTGCACTGTTTACAGTCAGTCACTGGGATGGAGAGTGCCAGCACCACAGCCAGCCCTGCTCCTAGAACCAGTCACAGCCTCCCCCTCACTCTCCAAAACCCCTCTCAAGTCCTCCCAGGTGAGCGCTTCACTAAGGAAGAAAGATGCCACAGCACCCTGGAGCCTGGAACATTTAGAAGACTGGCTCAATTCTCCACCAGAAGATGAGGCTTGCTGACTTGCGGCTGCTTTTTACACCCAAAATAACCCCAAAAATGATTTATTTCTAACATTAATCTCACATCTGTCCTTCCACTTGATACTACACGTTGCCCATTTTCTGCCTGAAAGCATAATGCTCAGCTTCCCTGGCAGAGATGGCCGAGGAAATTATACGTGCTTTGGAGGATAAACTAGGCTCCAAGACTAACGATGCGGTTTGCCACGGTCAGCTGCATTACAGAGGGGGGGGAAAAGGTAGGTTGGCAGAGGAGACATTTATCATGGGGAAGATGTCAGGCACACATCGACGGGGAAAGGAAGAGCTGCAGCTTAGAAAGATGGTGTGTGGGAGGGGAGAGAGGTACCCAGAAAACCAAGCAATCCCCTGGGAAGAGATGAAAACAGGGGATCCAACACTGAACTGGCAGCAGCGAAAGCAGCAGCAGCCAAGTGAAGTTTCCAGTATCTCAGGAGGTGAACCATGGGTGGGCGGCTCGTGGAGCTCCCCGGTGATAACATGCTACTGGCGGGAATGAACCAGGTTGCTCTGGTGTTTTTTTTTTTGTTGTTTTTTTTTTTTTTTTTTTT
>VZSC01004440.1:230442-262439 GCA_013398225.1 Steatornis caripensis
CCCCCCCCCCCCGGCTGTGCTGTTCTGGCACACGTACTTAAAATCAACTTGGAAAATACAAATCAATGCTCTGTCGCACCTTCCCAGCAAAGAATACATGACAGGAAATCAAAGCCCGTCCTCCTCCTGCCTGCGGTGGGAGAACAAGGCAAGATGTGTCCCGACGGAGGCTGAGACGTACCTGGCTTCTGCCGCGCAGGAGGGGAACACGAGGGGCTGCTCCTTTCCCCGCCACGCACGGGGCAGCCGCAGCCTGAGCACTAGGCTGCAGAATTCACTGGGTTTCAAACATTATTTACTCATACTGCATTCAATTGCTTCAATACACAGAGTTAATTTTCTTTCTTTCTCTGCATATATTTGCCTGTGCCTCGCTGAACGTTGCCATGTCAACAGGAATAATTACAGCACGTGTAAATATATTTGTGTATCCTAAAATTTATATGCACGCTCACAGACCCATACTTCTACACACACAGCCCTCCCAAACCACGCATCGAAAGTTGCCACGTTTTTTATTGTTGACATGGTAACATTGGTGAGATGAAAGTAACAACACTCTTTCGAAACGCTCTTTAATGCGATGCTTCTTTTCTGCAGAGCCGTCATTTAAACAGTACACACGGCACAGACACTTGCAAGCCTGAGCTGGGAGCTGCAGTCAGGTGGAGCCAATCCATAAACCGGCCCAACCGAGGCCACCCGTGCACGGCAATAGGGGAGCCGATATAATTGGCCGCACACAGCAAAGTCATGTCTGTTTAGACTGCTATGTATGCTACCAACCTTACCTTCAAATTTTGCTTGAGATGACATCCCTAAGAAAACATTACCTGAAAACTCTGTTGCATTCTTCCCTTCCTTTTTTGTCCTAAACTCTTTAAAAATAATAAAAATTACTTCCTTGATTTTTGACAACTGACTTCTTGATTATAAGGCGGCGTTAATAACGCCACCCAGCCAGAGCGTGCTAGGATGCGAGACAGGGCAATATGATTCCTGTTCTCTCCCTCCCTCTCTACAGCCTTCTCAGCTGATGCTGCTAACACAAAGTTTCAGTTTCCACTCCAGCTGTGCGCATTAATCACATCAAACCACGAGGTACTACCCAGAGCAAGTGCTCGGACTTGGATGTGAAAAGACAAAGACAATGGGGATGATTTCTGAGGCTGGGGGATATGGTACAATCCCTCGGGCTGGCCTCGAGGCCGTGCAGTCCCGCACAGGAACGCCTGCATCGCTCCAAGTACTTGTCACCGAAACACACTGCAGCTTTTACGGAAGGCAAAAAAGCTTTCCAACTTGACTTAAATATTTCAGGAGCAGAATACACTCGCAGCACCCATTCCTCATCCTCTCACCACCTCTATTTTTTTCCTGTCCAGTTTGCACGGCTATCCCACCCCCAGTTCAGCATCCCCTCTGGGGTCCTGGCCAGCCTCAAGGACGGCAGGCAAGCGTCCTTGGCCAGCTGCTGGCTCGGATCCTCTCCTCATTTTTCTGTGTTTCCAACATGCACCCAAGAAGCCAGGAGGCTGCAATAATGGCACTCAGAGAAACTCAAGCCTCATCCCCAAGGAGAGGCAAACGCATCTTCTGATAAGATAAATATCAACAGTATCTCCCCGGGCTGCTGTGGTGAGACGAAGTCGCAGGAATCTCCCTGCCCGAACGCCGAGCACCAGCCAGGGTAGAGCTGCTGGAAACGGGGCAGCGGGACCTCAGCCAGAGCTGGCAGACACACTTCCAGTTCTGGCAGATTCAGGGGACCTCTCTTGTCAGAGATGCCTTAGTAGAGATGAATAAGGCAATCTAAACATAAGGAAACTTTTAAATGGCTCTCAAGTTGCAAGATAATTTGTATTCTCCTCTCTTCATACCAACACATTAACCAAATACATTATTTCCATAATGAGGAGATGAACATCTGTGTGGCTTCCCAAAATTTCAAGTGGCAATACTTGAGACAAGTATTCTGTCTCTGGGGATTGACACATCAGCATTTTAAATAATTGCCAAAGCTAAAAACATAATTTAAATTCTAAGGAGACATTAAAGAAAGAGTTCAGGTGTAATTTCTTTTTTTTTTTTTTTTTTTTTTTTAAATAAAGCACACCAATTTAATTCCACAAATTAAACTTGCAGCAGTATTGTATTAAACGTCATATTGGCCCCAGGTAAGTGAGCTGCTTAATACGAACTTTAACAGAGTATGAGATACATAAATATCTGAAGTAAATGCTGTTACCGAAAATCACTATAATACGGAGTTGGGTCTCTGAGGTGCTCGGGTTCGCACACCCTGTGGCGCGGCGCAGCGCAGCGGCCCGGAGCCCCTGCGAGTCGGATGCCATCTCGCTAGGCAGAAAACCCACGCTATCAGCCAGGCACAGAGGTGCACTCACAGCTAACTTGCCTTCGTTTCTTCCTAGCTTTTGTCCAATAAACCCACTAGATCTCCAGAAAAACAATTAAACCAATCGAAACCCCAAAAAACAACAAGCTTTGCAGAGAGGCTGTTTCACTACCGAGTTTCTGACTTAAGTAATTCCTTGTGGCACCTGGAAAGTCTCAGAAGCCGTTTCCACCCACAAACAACTCATGTTCACGAGTGCCCATTGCCAGCCCTGTGTGGGAAGGGGCCAGCAACCACTCAAACCTCCTGCTCAGCAGCAGCCACCCCACAGATTTTATTTACCGTTAACCCAATGCCTGTGCTGCACGTTACTACTGATGCTAATGCACAAAAACACCTTCAACATCTTCGTTTCCACAACACCCCAATCATTTTCCTGTTGTCCTTGACTGCTTTACTGTGCTGTGGCTGCAACCACCATGGAGCCATCAACACCGCAAACCAAGGAATGAAGCCAAAGAACAAACAGGCTCTTTCCCTGCAAATATCTTTAGCAACAAAGCCCGTGTGACAGCCCCAGCAAGGCTGTCAATAACTAACAGATGTCATTAGCTACTCCTTCCATTGGATCCTCAAATATTTTTCTTGGGGAATTTATGCTACGTGACGAGGTAATTAAACTGAGAAACACAAACTAAACCTGAAAACAAAGATTAAAAGTATTTCCTAATTACAAGGGTAACTGAAGGCTATTTTGAATAGGTTAAGCACCCCAGGGAAGAAATTAAAGAGAAAAATAGAAATAACAGCTTTGTTTCACTTCAGAAATCTCTGTGGGAGCGTACTGAGTCGCAGGTACTCACGTACATGCCACGCTGGAAGAAAGCCAAGAACCTCATCTACTCGGTGAAGAGAAGCAAAGATACTGGTACCGAACCTGTTCATGGGGAGTATGTTGAAGCCTAGGCACAACAGGTGGCTACTATCAGAGTAATAGCAAAACACTGACTCTAATTAGGCTTAATCATTATTCACAAGCAGTTAGATCATTCTGTTTTCAGCAGTAACAATCAATTTGAGGCCACTCGCTTCATATTTAATTCTTACAAATTCTAACACGATTACATTTCAGAAAGTGAGATACATCAGGACCACGCACAGCGAGTTATTGCAGAACCATGCGCAGACCTGAGAGAGCAGTAGGGGGTGGGCATTTATTTTATCTTTTTTCTCTGCATTTTTACATATTTGATTAGTAGAAACCTTTCATCTCCCTGGCCCTTCTTTATTAAATAGCTTGCATGATTAATCACATTATTAATTGTGTGCTAACTTAGTTAAGACTTAGGAAAGATGACAGGTGTAAAAAGCTTTGGCTGACTGCAGCTTGATGCCAGGTGGAGGTGGGAGCTCTTGGCCCACTTAACTCTGCGTATGCCTAAATTGTAAATAGAGAATAATTGCTTTTAACTCTTCAAAAAGCAGTTGCTGCTGCAGGGGAACAGCAGCACAGGGGTCACTCAGCCAGCAGCAGGAGCAGACACACAGCACCTGGGCTTGGGCTGTGCCTGCAGCCCCTGCTCCCCCATTGCCCAGCAGCGGAGCAATGACCTGCCCTGACATACAGGACTAATGGAGCAGCAGAGACCAACCGTGAAAAGCAGGACTTTTCCTTAACATTATTAGGATGCTACTAGGACAAAAAGACTGAAAACAGCAAACTGCAGTTTTCTAGCAGAGAAAATGACATTTAACTTGCCCCATCTCCCAGCCTGTGCATTGCTCAGCACCCCTGGCAAGGCTTCCTCCCTGAGGGCAGCAGTGCAACGCTGTGCTGCTGAGGACTGATGCTCCAAAATGCACTGTACACCTTGCAGTAAAGCAGATGGTAATTCATCAGCACCACCAAGGGAGTCAACAGAGCTGTTCCTTTCTGGAGGCAGCATCAGACAGAAGACTGGCAGGGAGATGCAGAAGCAGAGGGTGAATAGAAATCGGCCGAAAGCTCCTTGAAGGGGAATAGCGATCGCTGAAATCTCAAGACACTGAGCCTGTGCTTTCTACTTCTAGATCTTTTTCTTTCCCGATGGACTATGTCACGTAATCGAAATGGAGATGCACTTTCAGGACGTACTTCCTGAAACTACACAGAGCGATATCTTGACTTGCAAAGACATAGTTCTTCACCATCCTACGATTATATTTTAACTACGAGACAAAAGGTTTATCCACCCTTACCAGGAGATCAAGATCATTGATCTACTGACTCCTGCTTCACTTTACGAAAAAGCTAGCGTATGTGAGTACACTGAGGATTTTTTCCTAAGTTATTTTCTGTTTCCTTTGGTCATTAGAGTGTTGTCACGCAGTCAGTCAACAAAATGAAAACACATTCCCAAAGCAGATCTGCAAACACAGCATGAGCGAAGAGGGCACTTTAGCACTCGTTGTATCATCTTTAAGGAAATTATGTGTATTATTATTATATGCATTATTTCCTAAAGTATTACTTTCAAAAGGCTATAATCATTCAAGCATTAACAGCACAAACTAAAAGAAAAAAACCCACAATCAAACAAACAAAAAACCCCTCTCAAATCTCTGTTTACTTCCTAAAATCAACACACATATTTTTGCATCTGAACCTATCTCACCCAGTGGAGTTCAGCCTGTTTCAGAAACACACAATCACGTGTGCCGGTGTGCATGGAGCTCCAGCGGCACCGAAGCTGGAGCCCGCAGAGCCTTTCCTGGGGTGCTCCAGATCCCCACGGCGAGATCTAGAACAGTAATCAATAGCTGCTCATGCTGGAAAACACAGACACTAATCAACACATAATACTTAAAGTGAATACGTTTTTCATGTATAATGTATGCATGTTAGCTTGCTACTTGCGAACAGGGATGCCACACTTGCATTTTACTCTAATTTTACTCAAAGTCTTTTATTTTTGCGTTGCTTGAGAGATTGTGAAGTAGTATTTCTTTTCTGGCTTGCTAATAAAGAAAGAGAATAAGTAGGTCATAGAGGATTTCAGAGACTAATTTGAAGTGGCCTAGAGAGAGAATCTTTTTAGGTTGGAGTGACGGAGTCAAAAATACCATAAGAAAAAAATTTCCTGTGAGAACTTAGGAACTTTTGCTTTCAATTTCTTCTAAAGGCAGAGAAAAACTGACCCCAAAGAGGAAGGGAAGTATTAAACAAATTAATACTTACTAGCATTTGTAAAGAGTAATGGAAAAACTGATAAGATAAAGAATGTTGAGATGTATGAATTTAAACAGAGTGGAAATAATGTGTTACTGTAAATATATTACACTCAAAGTTATCTTGGTAGAGGATTAATACACATGAATGAATTGAACGTGAAATTTCATAACCATTTCTGATAAAACATACGCAGTTTCTTAGAGGAGCAGAAGTGATGGGTGCTGAACACTTGCCCCACATCTGCCAGGCAGCTGGGTGTGGAAGAGCGCGAACAGCACAGACTGCACTAACGAGGCGAGACCCACCAACTGACAAAGCAAGCCTCCCGGACGCTGCGAGGTGCCGCTGGCAGTACAGGTTCAATGCAGCTCAGCTCCTCCTTTCCGCCACACATGAGCCTGCCTGGCTTCATGACCCACAGGAAGCCCAGCCGAAGGTGCAGGCGGGGTGGCTGCTCACGGCGTGATGCTCCGGGAGATGCTCACAGCACCACGAGGAGCAGGAGGTGCTTCCCAGCTTCGCTGCTGCCTCCCCCTGCACAGATGCTCCTCCAACAGGCTACAGTGGTGTTTACTTAGCAGATGGCAGGGGGCATCTTGTTTCTTTCATTTTGATTTCTAATATATTAACGTTATTTTAATTTTTTGTTGCAAAAAATAACCCTTGTCGAAAAGACTGATGACTGAACCTTTTATTTCCTCCATCACCTTACGGCACAAGCAGATTGTATTTGTATTCTGTGTTTCACTGACCCCAATTTCGGTATCTGAAGCTTCCCAAATTAAAACACTGCAATAACTGTAAAGGAAAATAAATGGTCACCTAATATCCACAGATGTAATCCCAAAGTCCTTACTCAGAGCTCTTTCTTGAGCCCAAATCTGTCACAAATATGAACAAACATTAAGAGAGACCATCGGATCTTCTCCTCAACTAAGTGTCATTCTTCATTGCCTACTTTGCAACATCCATGGGCAGTCCACCATGCACTGCACTGGAAACGCCACATACCAGATTAAACTCTTTCTGCTTTGCCAAAGCAGTATATCGGAGATGAAAAATTATCTATTCCATTAGGCACAATCTGTGGTTCTCAGCCCTCCTGCAGAATGGCATTTCTAAAACTAGATATTTGGGACTATAAATAGCTATTTTTACCTAAATAGGAACAGTCTATTGCAGAAAGCTCCTGCAATTTCTTTTTTTACATGAGATATACATGAAAACTAAACGGCAAAACAAATACTTTGCCAATATACTTCCCATGAATTAGAAACATGTGTTAGACTCTTAAATTATAGTGTAAGAAATATCAGGAGAGATGCAACTCTGACGCAAAGAGGATAGAGCAGCTCTTTCCTCTCCCTCCCCACCCGCATAGAAGCAGCCCCTGATCTGGACCCTGCCATGCTGGCAGACATAGGGTACAATGCTTCAAATGGGCCACAGGAACACCTCACACCCCACCCTTCCCAATTCCCTTCTGCTCCTTTCTTTCAGCAATAAAACCGCTCATGTTCCAGCTCGGTACTGTAACATCCTCTCAGCAACCTGCATCGGCGGGGCTGAGTCAGGAGGCAAACATAACGCGAGTGCTATGCTTCGCGTGGTATTGGTGCCAGTTCTGCTCTAAGGGAGCGGGAGAATGTGATAAAATCTTTTCTCGACTTCAGTTTCTCTGCCTAAACAGAATGCCAAACCAAAACATTATTTTTTAACAATTCTCCATGGGCCTGCTCTGCTTCAGCAGCCCAGGAGGGGCTCGCTGCTGCAGGGTCGGGGGAGGTTCCCTGAGCTTCATAACTCCCCAGATCCTGGAAATCTTGCCAATTTTCCTAAAGACAGAAAATGAATTCCTACCAACAACTGGGGCTTGAAACTCTGCACGGAAGCAAAGACTAACAGCACTAGAAAACACTAGGATTTCCTAATCATGTGTGTGTGCGTGTGTGTAGGAAACAGGCATTTGCCTTCCTCATGTGCTTGCTGTGTGCTAGCCACGTGTTGCTGAACACTCCTCGCAATGATGGAAGGTTTGGTTGCCAGCCTAGGCTGCCCTTGGCTCTACTGCCTTGCAAAGATGCTGGCAAGCAGCATACGGCTGGCTGCTGCGTGGAGGAAGAAACGCTCCCCCGTGAAGCCGCTCTAATCATGGATACCCATTAACGCCTTCTGCGCAGAGCAAACCTGCGGAGGAAGGCTTGGAGGTGCCTACCAGATCACATGCGGATCAGGACCTGGCACACATAGATAGCAGGCTTTCTAAAAATAAAATTCTTCCTTTCTGGATGGAAATACTCTGCCCAAATATGTCCAACAGACAACTCAGACAACTTCAGTGTTAGAATATTGAGAGGAAAATTGTTCTTCAGAAGATGCAATTCAGGGTATTTCAAAACAAAGACCACTGACAATATATCTGAACAGTGATCAATAGCTAAATATTATTCTGTGAATTACCTCTTCTTACAACATCAATCATTCTAGTTCGTGTTTGTGTGTGTACACCTCTCGACACAACTGCCCACACAATCTCCAGTGTCCTGAAATAACACTTAAATATGAACATCAAAGAGAAAATGCCAACACAAGCTCTGGGAGCAATACACAAAATACAGAAATACAGGCACGCGCGCATATACCTGCAGAATGAGTAACAGCTGGCTCAGATCAGAGCAGTACCTCGATTTTCAGCAAGATAGGTCTGGTGTAGGTTGAGTGAGCAGTTCATTTCATTTCAAGGGGCCAAAGAGAAAGCTCCCTAAATCTTTATTTTACAATGGTTCTTTATGGTCCAATTAGAGCTTTCTATCTAATTTCTTTGCTATGAAACACCATTTGAAAACGTACTGGTTCAAGCCCCATTTGAGATAAAATCTCTTGCTAATGCTGTTGCAGTTATGAGCTGTGTCTCGCACTGAGCAGCAGCAGATAACTCTCTGTAATGCTCTACAGAGAGCACACTTTCAAACTGTGTGAGAAACTCCAAAAGAACTCCAGTAACCGAACGCCACCAAACAGCCAGGTGTGTAACTTCAGTAAAATACTACACTGAAACGATGGAGAAGTTTACATTCGGAGTTGCAGAAGTATGTGGGTTTTTGAATGCATTGCCTCACGGGAGCTCAGCGTTGGAGCGCTATGGGGCATCTCCTTTGAGTCTGCGGCAGCGCAGAGATTACAGCCGAGACTGTATTTTTCAGTGACTAACACTTACAGGGAATCTTAAACAAAAGAAAAAAATCCCCGAAAGTGCCAATGCTTCCATTTAAAAAAAACCCCAAACCTACAAAAAGAGCATTAATTTGAAACTTTATAAAAATTGCATTTCTTAACTTCTCTATATCTGCATATTAAAAAATAATGCTACCCTTAAGCTACTGTCTCTTTGAACTTACTAAAGCTCTCCCCAAAGCCTTCGCTCCAACCCTTTCAAGTCAAGCACTGCATCGCTACTGCAACACCACAGTGAATGCACAATTTCTGCCTACAGTCGGGGAACAGACCCTGTTTGCCTGCATCTCCAGCATCACCATACCCGCCGAGACCATAGCCAGGAGACTGGGCAGCACCGTGCAGCAGTATTTAAGTCAACATTTAATTGCACCACACTTTTAATCACGAAGCTTCAAAGCGGCAGCCCACAAAAGAGTGTCTAAGACCAGCCAGGCGCCATGCGGGGCTCACTAGGCACCCCAGCTAAAGCACGCTCACCTTGGCAGCGCTCAGCCCCGCACCGGGCCTGTTGCACACGTCTGTCCTTGCACACCGCACTCCCCTAGCATGAGTCTGTACGTACGCAGGCAAGAGGCAATGAGATTCAGCGCTAAGCCAGGAGGAATCAAAGCTAATCTTAACTCCCAGAGTGACTTTTCAACAGGCTGGAATCGATACGCAATAAAGTTTTCGTGGCTGCAAGTGCGTCTGGATTCCCAGGTAACCGCGGCATTAATTTAAATTCAATTAACAACTTCATCAGCATTGGGAAAGATACATTCCCAACAGGTTTGTGGGCATAATGATTTTAAACACTGCATGATTGATACAGAACAACAAAAAGGTAAATTCTTCCTTCACCTGTGCTTGGCCAGCTAACAGGTTTTCTACAGGGAACATGAAGTGCCATTGGAAAGCACCTTTTTGACAAAATGTGTGATGAAACATGTGATGAAATAACAAACCTATCTTAACAGATGATACATTTCTGTATTTACTTACTTAATAACATGAGCACACAACACCCTTAGCATTTTAATTCCAATGCTGCTAAAGACAATTTACACATGGGGGAAAAGAGCAAATAAATGTTTATATATATATTTTCCTTCGTGCAAACTCTGCTTGTAAGAGATCGTGTCCCAGCCAGAGTTGCTCTGTGAAACTGTTGACACAAAACAGCCTTGAAGTGCATTTTACGATTGTTGTTGGTTGTAATTACACTATCTAAACCCCCAGAAACCAGAGGCGAACATGCTCGTGTGTCCCCTCCCAGGTGCCGGCGCCCGCTGCGGGCAGAGAAGGGAAGGGAAGATTGCTGAGCTGGTCCCACCGCTCTCAAACAGCCAACCTGGAGATGCCAAGGAAGAACAAATTGGCTGATGCTGAAGCCTTTCCAGCAGTGCAGAAAGCAAAACAGGTCAGATGGGTGATGGCAAGGAGGTGAGAGGAAAATTCAGGGGAGGTGATGGCAAGAATGAGTAAATGCCAGGAGTGATGGTCCATGCTACTTCTCTTACGTCTTTTCCCTTATGACGGGTGTCCCCTCTGGCTTTTGGCCTCCATGGACTCTGCTACAGTGAGGCTGCAGCGATCCCACAGCAGTCCCAGAGCCCGGGATGAACCAGCCAGCCCCCCCAAGCCAGATCATTCCATCTCACTCTCTTAAAAGGACACGTTTGTGCCCCAGGGACACAGAGAAAAACTTGAGAACAGAGCAAAGCAAAAGACCCTGAACCCGGCTGTAAACAAAAAGAATCCAAACCTGATTATTTTACAAATATTATGAGATATAAGGCTGTTCTGTTCTGCTCAGGGAGGAGGTGGGTAAGCGCTGCACAAAGCGCATCTTTCCCAGAAAAACATCCTGGGGTAAATGAAGCCATAGCTAGACACAGAACAGCATGATCATATTTATTAACGTTGGATAAAATTCAGTACTGTCTCTAACATAGAGGAAAAAGAACCCTGAGCTCCTTTGCGTTGCTAGACTGGGGATGTGAAGGTAAAATATTTGAGACCCACTAAATAGTGAGATATAATTTCATTCTAATTTTTTCTTAAATAACTACTCTTTGATCATTTTTTTCTGGGTTTAATACCGCCCAAGTGAAAAAGAAGAAAATCAGCTCATGTTGGAAAGAAAACCAAAACATTAAAAACATGATTCACTATCTATTTGGAAGACAAACATCTGAAAAATTCAAGGACAGTTATGTTGGTTTACAGCACTTGCAATTCTTCTGTTTTTAAAAATAATTATGCACTTCCTTGTGCTGAATTTGAGCCACCCTTTAACCTCCTAGCTGAGAGCTTCATGAGATTGCAAACCTCAGCAACATCCACAGCTTGCTGGAATGGAATCATTAATCTTAAATCTAGTTGAATCCCATTGTTTAGTTGCATCAAATTCTGAACTCAGACCATAAAGAATATTTTTTTTTCATCATTGGCAAAGTGTTTTGCCTGACTTTCAAAATAATGAAGATTACATATATATACATATATATAAAAGCCTCCGTATTTCTCTTACAGCTGTTCCTCTCCTTGGTTTCATTTCACTGTGAGCTGGTGTCCATGAAAACAGATCACATAAGTAAGAAAGATAAGAAGACTATGTTAAAAGAAAAAAAGTCAGAGGAGGAACCATATATCTGAAAGTGCTAAGTCAGTAGCATGGATGCTAACAACGTGAGCCACAGTGTAACAGCTCAATTTGAAAATTTGCACACAGAAAAGAGGCATAGGAACAACAGAAAGCAAGAGGTAAGTAGTTAGTTGCTCATCATCTTTACAATTGAGGTTAAGAGGAAAACAATTCCTAACATATCCCTGAACACAGTCATTTTTAATTAATGGATTTTTTTTTTAACTTTGTTAGAGCTACTGGAGGCATTTGGACTCCTTAAAAATACTGCTGCGATTTTCAGAAATTACTTATCTCTGTTCTAGTCCTGTCTCTAGGTCTTTTGAATGATTTATATTTCCTAAAAAGAAGGTGCTCAATATTTTCTACAGATCCCGCAAACCTCAATGTATCAGAGTGGGTAGATTGCACAAGAGTATCCAAAATTACTACTGTCTCTTGAAGATACTATTTTTCACTACTTGATGTGTGGGCTTAACAAGACACTAACAGGTATTAACAAGGGCTTCCCATGTATTAGTTCTTCCTGTGCTAAGCCTCGAGTGAGAGGTTTGGGGGTGGAGGGGAAGCCCAGGCATGCCGCCTCGACTGCGATGCCCGGCCAAGCTCTGAGCACCTCACCCAGGGTCTGCACCAAATGGTGAAAGGATAAATCTTGGAGTTGCACGGTACGAATATTTCTGCAGGAACAAAGCTGCTTATTTCCTCTTTTCAGCTGTGACACTGCATTTGAAAAAAATACATTGCTGGCTGCCATGCAGAGAGTTATAGCCACCTTCCGAAGGTCGAACCGACATCCTGAACGTTATCGTTCTGCCTATCGTGCAGTCTCTACTGCCACAGTCCTGGAGGAGTTTAATGAGCCATTTTTAATCTGAATAGATACCACAGCAATTTTAAAATCTGAAGTGTAGATATTGCTTACAGTGGAAGAAAAAACGGGAAAGAAAAAACCAAAAAGCAGAAAGACACTTACTCTGAAATCCAAGACCATCTGCCTGAATCCATGCCTCAGACTTGAGTATCTTCTGGACATGCACTAACAGCTTTCTGCATTGAATTCAGCAAGTACTGCACAAACCTGCTCCAAAAAGACGACGCTTTTCCACCTCTCATGCCACAGGTATCTTCTTATCGCTGGCAGAAAGATTTGCTTTTCCTCCAGGGAAAGAAATTAGGAACTCCTGACTTTGAATCTCCCGGGTAAAGTGGCACTGGAATACTTAAAGGTCAGTTTCTGATTAAAAAGATTAGTGTGGAAGAAGTTCATTCCCATCTACAAAGAAACAGGGTTGCAGTTCATCGCAGCCATCGTTTGAGAAGTTCACAGCCAGAACCCTGCGAGTCCGACCCAGAAGAATCCTGGGAGTGTTTCCAGGTTTTGTTCCTTGCTGATTTGGATGGTCTACAAAGCTTCTGGGACTTCAAACGAAAAATGCGACAAATGAACAACTTTCTCTTAGACTATGGCTGCCTAAGGAAAAGGCAACCACGTACAGTCATGTGCTAGTCTGAAGGCAAGTAGCTCAGCTGAACTGCAAGAGCAAAACACTTGTTTTTCGAAGTCTCAACCTTGCTTCTAATTTTCCACTGTGATTCCATTTTCCCTCTGGCACTTGAAATTTTGGGAACTTGTTATACTGGCCTCAACATCTCCCATTTTTACCACGATCCTGATTGCATCATTACTCCATAACTGCCTGCTTTCGCTTGCCTGAAATCCTCCTGTAGCTCACACTTGCTCCTCTTCGTGGCATCTCACCCTTGCAGTGATTAGCCAGGCACTCTTTCTGTTCTTCAACACCAAACTGATACAGGAATCTCCTCCGTGTGCAAAGTTTATCTTTCTATTTGGGTGAACGAAGAAGAATAAGGGTTTATGGGGAACAAAGCAGCAGTAGGCAAAATCCCGCAAACGCATTTTGGGGAAGAAATTTTCTGCAGATTTTTTTCTCTTGTGTTGCTGTTTTAATGAATGCCAAATCCATGCAGAGCCACAGATGTTCAAGATTTCTGTATTATTGTAAAATGAATATAATAGTAATAATAGTAGTAGTAGTAATATTAACAACACTTCTCACTAGAACTTTAGAAATTAGAAAATGCATCTTTTGTCTGTTGTTTAAACTGTTCTTCTCATCGTCCTGTACTAACAGTCCCTCTGTGGTTATATTACACCTTTTCACAGAAATGTTACAAGGATATTCTCTAAGTGAAAGACTATTCCAATTAAGACACATGACTCCATAGGCACGGTTACTTGCAGTTCTGCAATGCAACACACTGTGCTTGTTCCTCAGTGTACGCTGAGTTTCAGGACTGAGCTAAAGATTTAGTAATCTTCTGTGAGCATGAGGACATGCCATCACAACCTTGTTCTGGAAGAGTTCAAAGTAAGAATAACTGGAATACAATATTCTGCCACCATACTTGTCCTAAAAATAAATACATTCTGCTCTTTTTCCCTGAAAACCTTGCGACGCCTTTCAACTTTGTTGATGCTTGCTTAAGTTGGCTACGGAGCTTGTTTCAAACACGTTTTCGTTAAGTGATTCCTGTGTAAGTGTGCACTTCCTCTGGCTCACTGTCTACTGCAATTATGCAAATAAAATGCAACTCCATCCTTTCAGCATAATTACATCAAATACAATGGGGCTATATTAAGACTGACTTAAGATGAATGAATTCAGTTCATGTAATGATTTCCTAAATCACCCCATGGGACTATGGCAAAGAAAATTTTGTCCCAAGAGTGACATCAAGTATCAAGACAAATAACTGCATATCTGGGGCCTGATTCTACAAGAAACTGAGCGCTTTAGACTCTCTGTGCAGTCGGAGGCTGCCGGGATATTCCCACTGTTACCAAAAATAGGAACTTCACATGGCATATATGCAGATAGGTGCAAATACACCAACGCACCTGCGTTTCACGTCTGTGTTTTGAATTGAAGAGCCACGGCTGGGGGAGAAGTGTTATTTGAAAAACGTCTTTTTTCTGTATGAAGACTGGTTTAGTTTATGACTTATGTGACCAATAGCTTAACTGATGTCAAAAATCTAAAAATCCATAGTGTACCATATACATTTGAACATGCAGGCACATCAATTTTCAGTGCAATTTAACACCTCCTGGCTTACTAGCCTAAAATTTTTCCCTGCGGTGTGAGAAGGGACTAGCAGCGTCACATATTTCAGGCTAAGGTGTGGGAGCTGCAGTGCCCTCCGTTTCCTGTGCGGTTTGTTAGGAACCTTTTTCTAACATATTACAAATACTATCTAACACAGTGATAAAAGGAAAGAAAAAAATGAAGATGCTCTTGAGGAGTAAAATAATTATTCATCCCTACTAAAGAAGTTCTCACCAAATCCAGTGGGAATTACGCTGGTGCTTGACTGCTTCCTTGAGCTGGAGCGTGCGAGCCACAAGGGCAGACAGCTGCACTGCTGCACAGCACCACACTAGAAGGAGACTGCTAGGCTGGGATAATGCTCAAGACACAGTCCTGCAGGGCAAATTGAGTTCCATTCTGCTAATTTAGTTTGTTTCCATCAATTTATAGGGAAAATAAAGGCTTCTTATTTTATTTTTTTACGTATTCATCAAAAGAACTGCATTACTAAATTTTTAGGAAGCAGATGTTCATTGCTGGATGATAAAAGAGTAACATTAAAATGTCTCTTTCCAGTTCTCTTGGATTCATAGCCAAATGAAATTACTACAACAGAAAGAAAAACAAAACAACATACAGCAATCTAAATGCAAGAAAGGCAGGCAATCCATATGGATAACCGCCTCACTAAGCAAAGAAATGGTAATACCTAAGGATTACTTATTTCTGTAAGTAACAGATTTCACTAGATGTTTCTCTTACTGGATGAAGCAGAAACAGAATCAGTCTGAAAGGGGAAATGTTGAGTTCTGGAAAACTGCTTCAGGAGAATGGGAATTTGCCCTGCGCCCTTAACCATCTCTTTACTCTTCCTCCTAACAGGACTAAGCAGATGGCAGATACAGATGGCAATTATGGACAGATGAACGGGATTGAAAAAGGTAAGAGCCAGCCTGAACCTTTCTGAGTGGTCACAGAGCAGCCAGGAAACATTTGCTATTGACAGTGCAACCACTATTCTGGGACACTTTGCTCCGCCTCCCCTTTCATACCAGGTACAGTACCTACTGTTGGCTGAGTGTTTTTCCCTTTCCAGAAAGTAACATGCAACTCACAGACCTCAAAATACGTATCGGCTGTACAGCAACCCCTCCTGAAGAATAAACACAATTATATATGTAGGCAAAATGTAATTTAAGCATCACAAACAAGTAATCATGCAATCTGCATGACTACAAGTGCAAACTGCAACTAGCCAACTTTTAGGCAATAGTCTAACATACTCACTGAATAAATAAGGAGATATTTGCAGGATCAACGGCTGTATTTTTTTTGCATATACACTAAATCCGCTGGTATTTGTAACTGTTATTTAACTGACTTTTTATACCTAAACCTTTCCACTCTGTTATACCCCTTACAGTGTCTGAAAGCAAACCTCATGTTTGCCATTATGTCCCATGTGTTTAAAACAAACAAACTTAGAAAGTTTTTATTTCTGTGTACTGTTGGCAGACTTCTCGTTTCTGTGTCAGAAACCCTCAGAGATGAACACAGACAGTATGAGAAGAGTATCAAAATATCCTGGTTTTCAGAAACAAAACACTTCATTCTCTATCAACTTTACGTATTTATGGAGAAATAATATGCAAAAATGCCTCCAGGGTTTAAAAAATGTAGAAAGGATGAAGCATATTATGTACTTGAGAAGAATGTCTAATGAGGTGGTAGTGTAGACACAGTAAAAATGAATGCAAATATCTGGTTTTCCATTGAGTGAAGACGCAGGAACCTATGCTAAAGTGGGCAACATGTTCAAGGAGTCTTTGGAGACCCTGCCCGACAAAAAGCCATGTGCCAGCCAAGGAGTTTGTTTTCTTCACTCTGTGTCTCCCTTGTAAAAAAATTTTTCTTCTCATATTATTGAGAAAACAGACTATGATTGGCAAGTTTGGTTTGCCCAGACAAAGCCATTTGGATAGTGAAGATTCTATATAGACAAAAAGGTAACCGAGGAAAGATCAGACCACAAACACTTCATAACACAAAGAAATGTTAAGAAATGAAAAGATTTTGTAAAAAAGCTTCCTATAATTTTTATATACACATGAATACGTACAAGTATATATAGTTATGAAGCACATAAGCAATATGTATAAATAAATATAATGCTTGATCTGATCTCTAGAGGTCCCTTCCAACCCCTACCATTCTATGATTCTATGATTCTATGAAATAAAAGTTAAACTAAGTTTAAATGGAAACTGATGCTTTGAAAATGAATTTTTACTTCTTCAGTAGAATACTTATCCACTGCTTCACTGACGATACATAAATTGCAAAAGATTTTCTCTTCCTATGTATATACATGATACGTTAAGATCAGTTTATTTTACTTTCAGGTGATAAAGGCCCTCTCCTATCACCACAGCTTACTATAAGCTCTGAAATCGTGCCTTTAGTAAATCACTGCTGGTAGCTTCTCAACTGTGGAGAAAACATACAGTTTTCAGATGAGGAACACAGACATTCAGGAAAATTTCAGGAGGTGAAGACTTAGTGTACTTCACACTCTTTGCATCGTACCATGTTTGTACACATTTATTCACAAAACGCATAGGAGAAAAAAATATGGGTGATCACTTTTGTACCACCAGCATTTTAGGAAGCAGGAGAGAGAGTCAAGCAGAAGAGAGCTCTTACCCTCTATGGTTGCTCGCTTGGGCAGGATGGTGATGGCTCCCTCAGCCACATCCTCCTGCTGAAGTAACGGGCTCACCTTGGAACCCCACGTGTCCGAGCCCACCCATAGGAAATGACCAACTTGGTCTGCTCTCTTAGCAGCCGCAAGGATTTGCCTGCAGAAAAGAACATTTTTTTCACAGATTAATTTCATTTAAACATATAATTGCTTGGGGAAAATGGTGCGTTGCAACTGCAGAATGAACAGAAAGAGCATATTCCTGTAACCAGCAGAGCTCAGGAATTTCACAACACACCGTAGCACGATCCATGCAGCACAGATTGCATCTCTCTTAATTCAGCCTGTGTCCTAAGACTGAAGTCCTGATTCCACAAAAACTTAAAGTTTTGCCATTGATTTTACTGAAACTTTATCCTGACTTCTTTGTGTCTCATTTTGTTTAACTGAGCCTCTCAGCAATTGACAATGCCATCAAAATTTTAAGCTGATTTAAAATTCCGGAGAGAGACCATGCAACATGGGCAAGTGAGAAATGAGAGTCACACCTTTAAAATATTTTTTATATTATTTTATGAGCAAGTTGTACATGGTTAAACCTTGAGCACCTTACGTGGTTTAACCTTGAGAATCCAAGCCATTTTACCACTTGTAACCATCACTTGCCATAAAACAGACTCTGAATTAATGAATAATACACAGTAGTTCGAGCTTGGAGAGAGCAGCGTCTTCTTAATGCCTCTTTGAGAGGTAAGGTCAGGTCTGCCTTCCAATGCGTGAGTAACCCTATGACAGGAAAAGCTTCCAGACTTGATCAGCATTCCTGTACACCCACGACAGTGATGCACGGTCTGGGCCACCATGCAAGCCAGGGCAGCAACAGGAGCAGTGCCTGGTGCTACCCTCCACAATGTAAATTCCACGTCCCCACATCGCTCTTACCAAGAGACATTTCCACTTCATTATTCATATTCTTACTTGCTTTCTCTTTTCTGCATAGCTATCAAGTACAAATGAATTAATTCTCTCAGGCATCCTTACTTTATGTCCTCATCATTGGCAAAAATAACGATGGCCCTGGCATTGGGAGTTTCTAGGAGCTGCTTAATAATTTTATCGAAGTCGATAGTCTTGTCCTTGCGATCCTGTGGGATTTTCAGGGACTGAGCAATGCAGAGCCCACCTGTTTAAGAAAGAAGAAAAGAACTCTGTCACTGGAGAGCGCAGGAAAGGCAGTGGGAAATACACATGGCTGGAAGGGGAGTCTGGGAAGAAAAACTTCCTGATGGGATCACTGCCCTTAACAGAGCACTTAATCTCCATGTCAAGCTTTCTGAGGGATTCGTACAACCAGTTTTTTGCACAGGCTGCTCACTGGGTTACGCACAGTCTGCATGCTTGGGTAGGGTCATGGATTAAACAGACTGGCAAAAGCAATATCATAGAAAAGCAAAATAAACAAATAAACCAGTCAGTAGAGGGATTAAAAAACCCAACCAAACAACAACCTGAACAAGCTTAAACTGATTTAAAAAACCCCAGCATGCTGAAAGGCAAGTGATGTTGACAACGTATTAGACAAACTTTATCTCAGTGAAGAGCTGAGATTCTTTTTAATTTTAATTTTGCAAGTTGAAGGATGATGAAGGAAAACGCTTCCACTGAAACATCTTATCTGGAATAGGAACAGCAAAGAAGCTGAAATATTGGCAAAGCAAAGATTGTTCAAGAAAATCCTTATGCATTTAAATGTCCATCACCAAATGGGATGGAGCTGCCCAAGCAACTGAGGCCTCAAGGTAAAGTACGTGTCTGTGAACTGGACTTCTCATAAATACACAGGTAACACTGGAAAAAAAAGTATTGACACAGTAATAGTGATAAATATATCCACAGCAAAAAAAATACTCCGTTTTAGCACAGTTCATATATTACAGTTATTTGGGTTGTTTGCGGTGGGGGCAGGGAGGGTGGTGGGGAAGAAAACAATGAAAAAAATCACATCTCCAGTCATTTCTGGCAGACGAAAACACACTTTTACCTTTGTTATTTTGCTTCTCATTCATAAACACTTTCATCTTTTATGTCATCTTAGATACCAGCTTCCTCAGTGTACTGCACAGTGTGTTAATTAATAAAGTATCAGAGCTGCATAAGAAACAGCAGTGGGGATGAGTTAATTAAAAGACAGCAGGACAAAAGAGATGCTCACAGATATGCGGTAAAATAGAGATTTAAAAGTACTATTAAACGAAGTAATAGAGAAGGTGTTCTATGGGAAAGACCACAGAGGCGGAGGCTGATCCACCATCAGCACACGCTGTCCGCCTGCAGTCTGCCAAAGGGGAACATCGTCATTGTAAACCATGGCAAAGCAGACATACAAACACCTGGAGGAAAAACACTGAAACATTTGTAAAGACCAAACGCATGGTTTTAAAATTGCAAGATGTGGCTCTTACGCAGATCTCTGAGCGCTTTACAAAGTAGGTCAAGTCTGTTGGTATTAGCTGACCCAAAAGCTCTGGGGAAAAAAAGATTGGTTTTGTTGGGAGGAAATAAACTGGAGAAAAGGAAAGGTTGAGAAAGAATAAAACAGAATTATAACCCCCAAATTCTCCTCTGACTCACATGGAATGTTTCCTTTTGTTTTACAATTATTACAACCTGAAATTATTGCAACCTGATTTTTTTCTTTAAAAGAAAACAATACTGATATTTCAACATAAACTTGATTTTTAAATGAGGAAATGAAGTCTCGTTGCTAGTTAAGTTCAAAAAGTTTGAACATTTCTTAAATGCTCTTTTTATTTTCCCCAGTCAAAATTAAATGGAATCAACTCAAATCCACGAGCAGCATTATCCAGCTTTCCTGAAACACCCCACTTGGCACGGATTACTCGCTGGTTAAAAGCTCGTGCCCCCAGCCAGCTCTGGCTTTGAGCCTGAGACTCCTGCTCCACAAGCAGGGCCAAGGCATCTCCCAAGCACAGGGGGCTCGCAGACCACTCGGAATTGAGGGGAAGCCATCGGTGTGTCTCTGTTGATGAAAAATCTTTCCATCCTGGCGTGACGCTGAAGGAGAATTTGAAGTTATTAGCTGCTCCTGGAAAGTACCTGTTTCCTCCATCACGCCAAGCTAAGTTACTTCGAATCTCCCATGAGAGACTCTGATTTCTCTTGTTAAATGAGGATGTGGGAACTTTGGAGAATTCATTGAGAGAAAAGAAAAAAACCCCAAACCAACCCACAGACTGCTACAAAGCTCCAAGACTCGTCACTTGAAAATTTACGCATCTCCTCCACGGTGTGCTTTCAAGAGGCTTCCACTTTGACACAGCAGAATAGGAGAGGATATTTTTCATAGTGTCGAGACGAAAGGGCTTGAGCATTCCGGATGGAGTCATTATTTAGACACATCTGAAGCTGCTGCGAAGATCCTTTGCAATCCCTCATAGCTCCCCATCGCTTTCCTTCAGAAAAAGCGGGCACTCTCACGAGAGGATCGGAAACACAGTCCCAAAGAACAGACACCAGCAGACAGGCGTGCAGAGCAATATTCCCCAACACCTTCCAATTTCCAATTACTGCAGCAGTAAGTAACTTTAAGAGCCTTTTAAATCAGGATAGAAGAACGCTTACAGGTGCTCATCTCCAGACTCCATGGCTCCACCACAGAGAAATGATCACCGCACCAGGCGTGCGGAGAGAAACAGAAGCAAAGGGGACTCAGACCTGGCACCCATGGCAGTAACATTTCTGCAGTTAACAGTCTATCTACATTAAAGAATTCTTGCATCCAGGGTAAAAAAAAAAGAAAAATAACCCCTAGATCAGGTGATACATTGTTGTTGTAAAACTATTATTAAAAAAATCAGTATTCAATATTAAGTAATTGTGACCTACACAATTTAAGTGCTTGAAATAGGGGCTAAAATTGTTGGGAAGGCTACTAGCTCAGCAACCCACCCTGACAATAATTACACCTATTGTGTGGGTCATGCAACCTCTATTGCCTGGAAGGAGAAGCCAAAAATCTTATTATAGTCAGTAATGATTACAGCTGAATTGAGCATCGTCGGACAGAGAGACAGCTGTGGCCAGACTCTCAACAGCGAGGAAAAAAGCTTCTAATGCAATGTACAGCTTCAAAGTCTGTCATTTGCCCAGGTTTTTTAAAGAAAAGAGGAGCCAGGGAGGAGAAAGAAAACTCTGGAATTTGGGAGGGCAGATTTCAGGTCCTTTTGGTGATAGTGAGTTTTTTACTACCTTTGGGAAGTCAGCTCTTAGCTCCTCTGCTGTCCACTGGTGAAGGGAGGTAACAAAGCTCCTTTTCTAACACACCGTTCAGGTACGGGCGCAGTGCTCAGGCACGCTGCATTTAGCCTGAGCTAGATGGAGAGTTGCTCTTACAGCCAGGATGGTGGAAGAGCTTTCCCAAACAGAGCAGACGATGCGATACCCTGTTAACCTTTGTGCCATCTCTGGCACAAAGGAATTATGGATAAATGGTAAGCAGGAATACAGATAAATGGTAAATATCAATGATTAAACTGATATTTTATCTACAGTATTGTAGCTACGATACTTCCAATATAGCAGCAGCCAGAGAGACCAGCGTGAGAAAGCACTCTCAGAAGCTACATTAGGAACAGAAACAGGTAGAGCCATACAAGGCAGATCAGGGGCAAGTAAAAAAGGCAGAGAAGTAAGATTCAAGAGGACCAAGAGCCAGATAATACAATTCGGACACATTGATGGATATTCTGATTTTAAACTGCTAGTGTCTCTTCCAGGAAAGTGACACTATTACAAATTGACTAATATGTGCTCCCAGTCACTGAAATGGGTCACCGTATATTATTTTCTTATTCGCTTTGTTTTGCTCAAGTCCACACTGGGCAGCATTTGACATAAGAGTAGAAGCTCTTACTGTAGCAGCAGGGTGATCCATCCCAGCCACCCGGCTATACTAGTCACCTTAGCTTCTGTTTACATCCAAGCTTATGAGCTTGAATAAAAGTGTTTCGATCTCAGCAGAGGACCTCACGGCAGGCAGAGGCACACATCATTTTTCATTCCTTAGCAATAACACATGCCCAAGGAATTGGGTATATATTGTCCAAATGACACATACAGGGTAGGTTTAACATTCGTATTTTCATCCTGAATTCTTATTACAATAGGAAACTTGTGCACAGTTTTTTAAACTCCCAAGGTAAAAATTTCCAAGGGAATTGAGCGATAAAAATGTGAGAGTTGCAAATTAAGGATTTTGTCACAGGATTTCTGCAGTAATATATTATCCTTGATAGACTGGAGAAGTGGCAAATGCTCTAACTAGCTACAAACTGCTATGGCAATTAATGGCAGTCTAAGAGTTGAACCCACGCTGCACCCTGCAATCGAGATGGGGCTGCTCCACGCATCCCCAGCAGCCGTGGTCTGCAGGCTGCACGGCGCCAGGAGCTTCCCCGTCACCCTGGGACTGGTCCCAATAGCAGTATCACGCTTTAAACCAGCTCGCTACAGTGACTTCCCACCATTTGCTACTGTTATTTCTGTCTAGTGAGTGAAGAGAGCAGGCAGCTGGGATTCTGCAACCAAACGCAAAGATTGTTATGAAAATAACGGATATTGGAGATGCTTAAAAGAGATGTGAACCGTAGTATATATAAGATATATCATTCAAGCAATTCTGCAAGCAAATGTTTAACTCCTTTGACGACGGAGTTTTAGGAATCAATATATGAAAGGTGGTCATAACAATGACGACGAGGTACTCGCTTCTCTACCACTCAACCCTTGAAACAATACCCTTTCTCTTCTACACTATGTATAGAAGTCTAACTTTGGCATCTTTTTCATCCTTCTCTGCTGCCAGCAAATGTTTTTGTAATAACATCAAATCCAGGATGGGAACACCAGGAAAAGACCTGGTAGGTTCAGCCTTTCCAGATGTGCCTTTGTCCAGCAAGCAAGCTGTGAAAACGCACAATCATCTGTGAAAAGGATAAGACAACAAGGCAAACCATTGCCTCAAACAATAACTTGGAAATCATTTGGTTTTACAGCTTCTAGTTTTCCCAGTGGTTTGTGCCACTTTGGCAAACTGACCTGATCGTTTGGGGTTGTTGCCGGCATTAAAATTCCCCACACTGCAACCACTGGCAACACTCTGAGAAAACACAGAAACGCTAACATTTCAATCGAAAGTAACAGCACCTCCAGATTTTTTTTTTTTTGCAAACAAACAAAATGCAAAGTGATGTTGGGTCCTTTCTCCCTGGCTGGCGAAAAACAATTTTCCCCCAAATTTTATTTCCAGTAGAAGCTCCCTCTGAACTTCATTAAGTCACTGACAAGACTCATTGTAGCAGAGTTTCTGTGTCAAGAAATGCCATTTCTAGTTAATCTTCGCACAAAGAAAACCTTCTTCAGTTTCACCTTGATCCTTATAATGGCCCCTACTTTCTCACATGCTGCTGGAGAAGTTTTAATTAAGTAACGCTGGAGACAGAAGACATTTACCTTAAGGTATTGCTGAGGATGCTGGCAATTAAGGATCTACAAATATTTCGTTCGTCTGCCAGACAGTAAAAGAGAATTTAGAGATCAAAAAAGCCACCGCGCACAAAAGGCAAATTGCTCTCGGGTGCAATGGGAGACCCCAGCTCTTCCTCACAAGCACTGCTGTCCCCAAGCCATTCAGAGCAGCGGGATGAGTCGGCCATGTACAGCCCTCCTCGTGTTCCTCCCCACTCTCTCCAACCAATGCTGCAGATTAAATTTAGTCTTAGTTTACAAATAGATTTGGGAAGCATGAACTCACATTTCCCTCCAAAATTAGTATTCACCAGAATGTTTTTGTCCTTTTTTGCAGACGATTACTATTCATCTGGGAACAGAAAACAACAGTACTGAAGCTCAGGGAAGGAAAGAGCAGTAAGGGTGATCAGAAAAAATAAAGATGAGCAGGTTAGTAAAGGTAGACTGAAAAGGCCCAGCTGCGCAACAAGTGGAACGACACAACATCTGTTTCTTGGGTTCCTGCTTTTACTTTCAGCAAAAAGGCGTACACAGGAAGGATTCCATTTGTTCAATTACTGTCAGGAGCAATGGACTAAACCTATTCTTTCCTTGCCTATGTAGGATGCTAGCTTTCTTCTTTTTCCCCTTTCCAACAGAATACACATGTAAGATTCTGCCTCACAAATATCCTCAAAAGAATGTTTTGCTATGAAAACTTCTATTGAGACATTCAAGGAAGTTGGTTTTGAACTCTGATAATATAAAAGATTTTGTGAGTACAAAAAAGCAGAAAAAAAAAGAAAATAACAAAACCAGTAATCTTTGCAAAAGATAAAAACATTAAAAGTTTCTACTCGCACTTTTCCGATCTTCAGCCTCTTGAATAGAACAGCATACTCACAACATGGAAGGACCCACGGATGGCCAAGCGCAGGCACCAAGCCTGGCCCCACCACGCACCAGGGGCAGAAGCAGACACCGAAATACCCATGTTGTGCTGCCGGCTCAGGCGCCCACCCCGAGAAGGTGGTGGAGCCACCACTATAAAATCATGCTTAAGCAATCATACTCCTAAGGCTCATTATCAAAGCACATTTTATTTTCTCACTATCAACCCTAGGAAAGAGGACTGGATCCTTTCACGCAATGGAAAGGATAAAGCCAAGCTGGTGGCAGGCGGTCCTGCTCCGACCACACGAGTAAGAGCCACACGTGCCTCTCTCCTGGGCTGCCTTCAGGACACACAACAGCTTCTGTGCAGAGGAGGCTTTTTCCCAGGGATCGCATTCCTGCTCTGCAAAACAAATGGAGAAGTCAAAACTGTGGTGTAGAAATTGTGGCTTCCGTCTCATGATGGATCCTCTGCTGTGAGACAACCAACGGGCTCATCTTGCCATGATGAAAGGTCTGGTGCTGCAGAGACACAACATCGAGCCCAGCCATTCAGTGTGGAGCAAGTCCCAACAGCCCAAGCATTGTGAGAGATTATCATATGACTTTTTTCATGGGAATCCCACTCCTATGTCATAGACGTGGGACAGAGATCGGGCCACATCACATAATGCTCCAGTTCACAGGCAGCTTGAGGACAGGCGGGCAAATTGAGCCATCTGGGCAGCAGCAGTTGCAAAGCACACAGGAACTTGGAAGAAGACAGAGAGAGTCTTAAAAATATCATAGCTGCCTTCCTCTCGGCTGCTGACAGATTCTGTGCTGTGCCTCTGAAAGGCAAAACCCCAGGAGAATTCTCTGTGCAAGTTCAGGCAGTCATGCAGTAAATTGTTCAGGGCATTAAACACCTAACTCTGGTATTTAAGGGTAATGGATGTATCTAGTAATCAAAGTGTTGCTTCAGTATCCATGGATACCCATGATTATGTGATATTTTGATTCTGGTACAACACTAAGTACATTATTCTGCTTCCCTGAAATTCTCCAAGAGCTATTTTTCTTATCATTACTTAACTGGATTATCAGGTAGTAAAAGAGAGAATTTAACCCTTTTCCAGATGATTTATCTACAGAGATCCTCTTTTTTGGGGGGACCACTTTTAGCAATACTGAAAACATTGCTTCAGAAAGTTACGATCGCTGTTGCCAACTATTCAAAGCAACTCTCAATTAATTTGATTAATACCTAACTTTAAGATTAGCAGCTGCCATGAGCCACCTCCTGGATGTTTATGACAATTAGGGGAACAACATCCACAGTAATGGGCTCGCATGGCTTCCCTCTGAAAAAAAGCAGCTGATTGCTTTTAGAGACTTCTCCCCCCGACCCCTCCCTGGGATTTATCACGCTCCCAAGGCTGCCTTCAGGGTAATTACAAAGTCTGACATTTGTTCATTTTTGTACCAAAGAAAGGCTGATCCTGCAGCTACTGCGACTCCCCTTTCCTCGGTTCTGCCGGGATCATGGATTCTCCTCAACTCTTCTCCTCTTCCTCCTGGCCTGCTGGAGGACAGCTTGTCCCCGATGCCCTGCTGCAGAGACGCAGCCTGGCACAGCACGACACGGCATGGCTCGGCACGGCATGGCACAGCTCGCCTGCTCCTCCACTGCCAGGGATTTGAAGACCTTTCTCTTTGCACACCAGCAGAGAAAACATCCCAAAGCTGGCTTTTTAAGGAAGATGAATTGGGAAGGACAGGAAAAAGTCAGTTCAAGTACAAATGGTACCTAGATTTTTTTTATCTAAACAACAAAAAAAATCAACTCCTTAAGCTCTGAGGAGTTCTGACCCTCCCTGAAAGAAACCCACCAGTGAGCCAATGCAGTGCCATGGTGCCCCTGCCAAGGGGCATGGGATGCTCAGCCAAGCCCTGCACTGAAAGCTCTGAGAAACGAATCCAACGAGCAGGAAACTCCATGTTTCACAAGGGGAAGTAAATCAAACAGTTTGACATGAGTTTGGGATAGCCCAAAGGAGAGGAATTAATTGGGAGGAAAGAAAATAAACATCAAAGTCATATAGTATTTTTTTCTTTTTATTGTACATTTTATTATATATGTCACTGCTGGGTTTTGGCATATGCTTCTATATCCTGCATATACAGTTTATTAGTTGCAATGAATTTTACTTCTAAACCTCATATATTCTGTAGAAGAAAAAGAAACTTGTGGCAGTAACACTGAAGACTGAGTTTAAAGAAGTTGGTATTCTCTCCATGCGAAAACTTTGATATCACAATTGAGGATATTTCCCTGCGAAAGCAGAATTACATCCTAGAGGAACAGCAACGATAAAGATTATTTCATATTCCTGAAATACAGTCGGGCCTGCCAGCTTGCTTGCCATCAAACTCCTCACCAGCAAAAAGAGTTACTCAAACTACTGACACAAAAGCCACAAAATCTTCAAAGAACAATCACTGGAAAGTCAATACATGACTTAACGTTTGCTTTAGAGAAGACTGAATGTTATGCAGCAGGAGTCTGTGTGTCAGGTAGGGGTTTTAAGGTGATTCGTTGTTATATGTGAGAATTCTCATTTACTGTTTTAAATAAAAAACAGAATCACCCCCCCCACCACCAATGTCCACTTTACAGGACTTGTCATCAACCTCATGCAAGAACTAATAAGATTTTCAGTAAAGATAATCTAGTGCAGGAAAATTTCCAGTCCCATTCCCGAACCCGTAAATACCCAGCTAGCAAAATAAATCCCAACCATATAACTGAACCTTAATATTCCCATCCCATCAAGGTGAGAAAGTTCACCAGGAAATGGTCTGAGGCCATCAGTACATTCCGTGTATAAGCTCTCAAGCACTAATCCAGCAGGAAAGGTTAGCCTTTTGTCCTGATCCATCTCCTCTTTAAAGCAGTATTGCACAGCCCAATGGAGATGCCCCTGGGTGATGCTTTCCAGCACCAGCTCTGGCAGATGAGGTACGAAGAAACTTTAATCTATTGAAATTAGGTCACTTAAAAAAGTTCCTGCCAGTCAGAAATAGAAAGAAATTAATTTATCTGACCCCCAAAATTGAATAGCCTAGATCTAGAACTGTTTGGACTTCACTGTGACTACATTTGCTGGGCTAACGTAGCCACAGCTCCACCCAGAACAAATACAGAGCTATAGAATGGAAAATTCAGAAGCATGAAGTTATCACATTTCAAGAAAAAAAGAGAAATGAGGAGGCTAAATCAGCAAAGAGTATGCAGAATCCTCAAGAAAAAAGAACTTTACGTCAAAAAACCTGACTTACAGAGAGATCCAGAAATGACAGTTTGGTCCTTATGTCCAAAATCAAAGTTCTAAGGAGGCCCTGGATCAGGCTATTGTTTCTTTACTAGAAATAGTTAATTTCTTTACTAGAAATAGTGAATATCCTACTTACCAAGAATTACGAAGTTCTTGTGATGCCCATAAAAGAAGTTTACAACTGCACTGGTGTGCAGATAGGCTAGAATGTAAATTATGTCTCCAGAGTATCATAATTCAATTGTAAGAACAACACGTGCACCAATAATAAAATGACATTAAAACATGAAACTGCAACGATTTATCCAAGGGAAAGCATCCTTGTGGCTATGCAACGCTTTAACCTAGAAACTTTTGACATATTAAGATTCTACTGAATAATTTTAAAAATTGGTTTTTGCTAAGCTTATTTATCATCTCATTTTTTCAGGTTTAGGCCTCATCATAACCAAAGAACAGAAGACCTAAACTGATACAGAAGACTAATATTTCTAGTATGTTATTCATTAATGCTGTGTTGCAGCTTTGCTGCATATTTAATGACATTTCTAGCGCATTTTATCACCTCAAAAATTGTCCTTTATTATGGCAGTCAAACTCCAGCGATATACAAACAATTAAGACTCTCTGTGGAACAGCAAATTAAATTATAAGAATGGTCTAAGAGCGCCATTTTCAAAGATTCAGAAAAACTTTGTTTGCTAGACAGAAAATAAAGAAAATGAGGAAAACTTGTTAGATCGACAGCCATCCACACTCACAAACTCACGTTTGCTTACACTGCAATGCTCCAAAGTGTTTGAGAACAGACTCAGTCTAAGTATTTGCAGTAGAAGGGACTTGAGATTTATTGGCTCCTAAAATCTGTAATACAAAAAGCACATTCGAGCCATACAGTGTAACCATGTAGAAAAAAGCAATATAAAATAGAAGTTGCACTTCTGCTTCAAACATTTAAAACACTTTTGTGGTTACAACTTTATGATAGTAGTGCTTGAACGACCCAGTTTGGATGAGGATGAGGATGCCCTGTAAGCCCTCAAAAGGTGATAACCGCTGCGCTGAAGAACTAGATGAAGACCCAGGGCTGGAGTCTGAACAAGCGGATTCCCAGCTAAGTAATATTATTTGTGTTTAGAATTTTGCCATATTCCCATTTCTAACAAGAAATGCCTGCTATAAAATAGAAAAGAGAGACTCCAAATTCAGACATCAGAATTAAGTTGAACGAAATAGAATTACACGTCTGTAAGGAAGTCCCTGGCGCATCTGCTGATCTGCAGGAGGAACAACCGCAGGGGTGCAAAATGCTTTATATGATCTCGTACAGCGCAAACGCACAAATAATGCAGTCCTCCCTCCGTTTTCAAGAGTCTGATTCAGTCAGACTAAGACTGGCTCTACTGCGTTGCGCACAAAAATAGCAAGGCAAAGTTCTCAGAAACAATGTCAGAACACTTTATAAAACACTGTTTCTTTAGGAACAACTGTAGGCGGTAAAATCTCCGGCTGCGGGTAGAGACAGAAACAAAGCACCAAAAATACCATGTTTAAAAGCATAATGTACAGCCAAGCAATGATACAAATTAGAGCTATGCTCAACACAAACCACTGGCTAAGTATCTTAGTCTTGCAGCTGGTTCATAAATCCTCAAAACTGGCAAATTTTAAGTCCTAAACTGAAATTCGCAGGGAGGACCAAACAAAGCAGTCACTGACGATCACCCTTCTAAGGCTGCGGAGGAAGCCCCTGGCCACACCAAGAACCATGGTGGTACGAAGCTTTCCTTGAACACAGCCAGTGGCACACGACGCCCGAACCCAAAGGGACGGTGAGCAGGCAAGGCTACCTTCTGAGAACAAAAAGTAACCGATTTGAAAGGAGACTGGATTCCAGGGAATCAAGAAAGAAATCAACACGCTGATAAAACAAGTTTCTCTAGCTCTGGGTTCTGTCCTTGCTCAAACCAGGACAGCCTCGGAGCCGTCAAGGCAATTGAAAATCAGGTCTGTTACCTGCCACGAGAACTTTCCAGCTGGCTGCATCTCACCTCCCAGCACACCGTAGCTGTGGGCAGTGGGCAACTAGGCTCGCCCCCTTCTAATCTCCAGTTATTTGTTTGCTTCCCAAAATGCCTGAATGCAAGACTGCTCACAAACAATGCCTTCCGAGGCTGGTTTGGCTCCCTTGCAAAAAGCAATTTCCTGCAACCCTCACACACACTAAAGAATCCTGTGCTCTGTGACATGGTTTTATTTGTCTGAACTGCCTCTTGGAGCTGCACACTGTAATTTAGGAGACTGCTTAGTGCTGTGCTCTTCTTGCAGGGATATTTCCCCCCTAGTAATAACGATGCCACCTCTGGATAGTGAATCATTATAAACTGCGAGCACAAAATGATCTCTAATGATGAAGCTTTTCTAACTACAATTTGGAGCGTTCCCATGCTCCTAATTCATTTTTTCTTGGAGAGGTAACATAGCATTTTAGCCTTCTCTCAGTTAATGGCATTTTCTTGGTTGTTATATATCTGTTAGAGCACGTAAAGACTTCTCACTTCTTCAAAGAATGAGAAATCTGGAGAATAGCAATGACACAATGACAAAGGTCGGTGGGAAGGGAGGGAGGATTAGAAGTCTTTAAAGTATACTTTTGGAACAAAACCTGTTTTCTAATTTTTCTACCCGAGAAGACAGGAGCATTTACAACATGAAAAAATTTTTTCGTGAACCCAGTGTCGGGCTTGCGAAGGCTCCACAATAGATAAGGGACATGAAAAGAGACTGATAGGAACTCATGGGCTTTGAGGTAGTGAGAACAAAACGCAAGAGATGGGGCCAGAGCACAGAACTACTAAGGTAAGCACCCAAAAGCAAACAGGATTTAGCATTCATTTATCTCAGCTAGAAAGGTCAACTAAGGTTTTGCTGGGAAAACAAAAGAAAACAGGGCATCAGGTTGGGGGACATGGAGGCTTAGAGGAAAAGAAAGTGGCTGCTATAATGTTTTGTTTCACTTCAAGTTCCTTGTGTCTCATCCAAAGGAAGGCAAAAGAGATCTCATTACTCCTACGTACTTCTAGCAGGATGAAGGTCTCTTCCCTGTACGCTTCAGCAACCATCCCCAACCCTCTTCTGGAGAACTGCCCTCTACTTAGCGCACACTATTCTGCTTGCTGCTTCCCAGGTTTAATTGAAGCTCTGAGTGATGCTTCCCATTGCGTACTAACCCTCATCACTGCGGAATCGCAGGTCTCTTTCCTATGGAGTCCGTAACAGAAGCAAACTACATGTGGTCTAATTTTACTGAGAGAAAAAGTCATTAAGTATCTTCAGCAAACTGGCATTATGCTATGTATGTTCATATTTCACAGCATTTTGGTGAAAGCTGAATAAAGCTCTGATTCACATATGCATTTGTTTAAAGCACATATAAGCGCAGCACTCTGCAGAGTTTTGAAAGCAGATCGGATGTGATCGGATTGTGATCAGATTGGCAGACGATGGTTGGGATGACTGAAATATCAAAAGTCAGTTTTCCTGTTAGGTCGTACCTGGGTTTCTGATTAGACCTCAGTCTTGCTGCAGCATATTTTCTCTCAAAAGATTTACACATATGGTCATTACTGTATGTTTGGACGCTGACCACTGCCTTCTGGGACTCAAAATGTGTAAATTCAGCAAAGCTAAGAATTATTTAAATAGAAAAGGTTTCCAGCCCTTGAGTGGGGGAAATAAAAAATAGAAATAAAACTCTTTAGATTCCTTGGTCTTTTCTTGTCATTCTCATAACCTCATCTCCTTCACATTGGAGTAATGTTCTTCATGTACAATACTGTGTTAATAACCCTCTCTCAAATGAGTACTAAAAATGCAATATAGTTCAATAAAATCACTTTCGCAGCATTGCAAAAACCACCACCCCCCCCCCCCCCCCCCCCCCCCCCCCCCCCCCCCCCCCCCCCCCCCCCCCCCCCCCCCCCCCCCCCCCCCCCCCCCCCCCCCCCCCCCCCC
>VZSC01004440.1:262512-295228 GCA_013398225.1 Steatornis caripensis
CAAAAACCCCCCCCCCCCCCCCCCCCCCCCCACCGCCTGTGGATAATCAGTTCAATTTAATGGAGTTCTGCAACAAAATGTTGTAAAAGGCACAAAGGCTAGGAGCAAGCTCTCGGAAGGCAGTCCAGGTTCCATTCTAGCGATGCCTTATCTCATCTAAAACAACTGCCATTATATCATAGTGACAGACCAAATCTCAGCCAGGTGCTCTGGGGACTCCCACTGAGAGAGGGTCCTCAAACAAGGTAAGTGAGAGGTGAAAGCCAGCCGTACGATCAGGAACACTCTGGGGCCGCATATACTGCATGCAGCTTGGGATATGTACACAGCAGTAAAACGTCAAGGGCAGGAGGTACACGGGGAAGGAGGCTGCTGACAGAGGGGTGGTCCTGGACCCCAGGAGCAGTCCCTCCTGGGAATGAGATGGTTGGAGAGATGAGGAGGTGACAGCTGACTGTTAAGTCATGGTTGGCACACAGAGGTGAATGGGGAACGCTTGCTCACGTTCTTTCTAAAACACAAAATTGAATTACTTAGGCTCCAAAAGCAGTTACACCGAGTAACGTGGGGTAGGGGCCAGGATGCTGCTCAAGTACATCCTTGCACCTTCACACTCAGTTTCTGCTTCCTTTACCATCCGTGACTGGTTGGGTGCACACAGCGCTCTGACCTGCTGCAGCAGCTCCAGTGGCCGCCGTGAACTGAAGAGGTGTGAGTGCTGCTGTGAAGTGAACGTAAAGGACATGGCACAAAGATCACCCTCTATCTTGGAAAGCAAAGCTTTGCTCCACAGGCTTTGAGCTGCAGTCAAGGTCTAGTTCCTGAAATGTGTGAATACACTCACTCTCAGATGGCAGTTTGCCATATCTCAAATAGCAACCTTAATATAGTTTGTAGCAGGCCTGAGACCTGGCCTCTGCTCAGCAAGTGCATTTCATCTCTGCAATTCGCCTGTAATTCCACCTGGGCAAGCCACAGTTATCGGTGTGCAGGTTTAGGAGCACGAAAAACTTAATAAGCAAAACATGTACTTGACCAGTGCAATGCTCTATGGCCATTTGCATCCACTTCACATGGGAACCTCGGAAGATGGATTGAATACGGTTATACTCAAGTTATTTCAGCACAAACCTCTTCATTGACTGTTTTCTAAAGAGGCTTTTCAATGAACAGCCCATTAAAGACAATGTGATTCTCTTAATTCGATGCCAAACTCAAGAGGTGTATGAAATATTTGTCAATATTTGGACTACTTAATGTGTTTAACTGAAAGAAAAGTGATTGCTGCAGAAATCGTTCCTCCAGTAAAGCCCATAGTGCCCTACAAAGCATCCAAAAACATCACGAATCTATTTAAAGTCTTCATTTTCCTTTCAACAAATGGAGTTATGGCAATAGTATGCCTGTATCTTTGGCAGTCCAGTTTTTATGAAATCATCCTGTTCGTTCACAGAAGGAAGAACAAAGCAAAAAATAAACTGCATACAATTCAAAGCCCAAAGCCAAGTGTTAGGACTTATGGGAATCAAACACATATCTTTTGGGCTGCGGTGGAGGGACCCTAAGCGATGCTGGAAGTACCTAGCCAAAAGGGTCACAGGGGAGAAGGGCAGCGCAGACTTTACAGTGCATGTTCTTATAACTTGTTACTTGCCGACTCAAAACTGTGACTTATTAAAATGAGGGAAACCAAGTGAAAATGCACACCAAAAATAGCAGTAAACACATAAGCCAATGTTTCAGGTTTTTTTTCTTTTTCATTTCCAGGAACACTTTGTAAGTACTGGTGTCAAGCAATGGAAAAAAGCTTGTCTTTTCCTAAATTGAACGCGTAGGGGAGAATATCCACCGCAAACATTTTGTCACGATTTCCTCCTCACCCTGTACATTTTAAAGACCCCATAAATCTTGCACTAATACAGTGAATATCACACAGAAGGAGGGCGGGAGCAGTGCAATAGGCATCTATTAACATTAAGATCTCGGATACTCTCACAGAGATTGTCTTTGCACTGATGCAGACCTACGGACTTTGACAGATATTTTTTCACTGAGTGAGTAGGTGAAGGATTGAGTGTCAGGTTTGTCTGGGATCTGTCGTCTGCAGTGCCAATTCCATGACCTGCGCATCCAGGCCTGTTCAGCGTGGGACATGCTGTACCAGTTTACTGTGCCACCCTAAGAAAGGATAAAAGCAAGGAAATCTACTCTACAGCAAGAACTTTGGAGAGTCAAAATATTTTTATCTTCTCATCTTTGGTACTCGAGGTAGCAAAAAATGAGGTCACACCCTCAAATCAATACACAAATAAATATTGAAACAATCTTTATGCCACAAAACAGTTTTATCACTAGGCCTTTTGTGGAAACCCTTCTATTACTTGCGGATCAATTTTCACACTCTTCCACCTACTCACGACATGCACCTACAGCTATGCTGCCGAGCAGCCCATTATTTCAACTGCCATTTATTATATCTCATGGGAATTTAAGAGATAAAAAGCTCGCCTTGGTAGCTGAAAACACACGTGTAACTAATCAGTATGAAGAGGGATTTTTGCTTGTATTCTAAGTCCCTGTGCTTCAGGATGTGGCTACACCACTGGATTCTCCAGTGCAAAACCATACCAGCTCTACCAGCCTGTACTGTTCTCACCCAGCCAGAGGACTAGCTGGGACTAGGTAAAAGTTTCAACACCTTCAATCTGTAACGAGCAATAAGGGGCAATATATTTTCTCTTGAAATTGTTAAACCTGCTACTTATATGAAGGAATTTAAACTATGTTCTTGGTTCTACATAAATTAAAAATCCATAAATCAATGTAATGTCTAAGAAAAGAGATGTTAAATTTTACTTCATGTGAAACAGCCACTTTCTTTATTTTAATTAATTTTGTGACCAGAAAGATGACCAAATTTATTCTTATTTGCTATAACCTACTGCCACATGTGTAGGAGAAATTAACACTGAAAATTAATTTCAAATATTCCTTTCAGTTTCAAAGGTTTTAAATTAATCATTCTTCCCAATATTTTGGCATATTGAAAGGACTTGATTAGACTGATTCCAAAACAATGACTGAAGAGACAGCACACCAATTTTATTACATTTCTCTCTGGCATTTCATGCCTACCTACTCGCTTAAAGCTTGCGCGAACACCACAGAAAAGCTGCTTTACTATCAAATCTATTTGAATAGAGTGCACTGAATTCTCTATTTAAAATTCTACTTCTCGAAGCTGACACACACGTCAGTTCATTTCATGGCTCATATCATGGAATCATAGAATGGTAGGGGTTGGAAGGGACCTCTAGAGATCATCTAGTCCAACCCCCGTGTCTCTGTGTTACAACATTTATAGATATTTTTCAAACTTTGAACACCAAAATCAAGGTAAGCCATTACAGCCATTTGCTAACCGCATCAAACCTCCCCATCACTCTCGTCAGCACACCCGTTATTAGCGATACCATGGCCTCAACAGCCTCAGGGCTGGGAACTCACTCAGCTGTTCATCAGCAGCACTCTTTCTTTTAAAAACTTCCAGAAGAAGTTTATTTAGATACTCTGACCCCAGCAAGGCCACGACGCGTGCATCAGCAGCGGGGTGGTAGGAGCTTCTCTGTCTGTGCAAGACTGCACACAGACAGACACGGGCATCCGATCGTGCCAGAATACTCATCTTTTTGCACGTCTCGCTGAGCAATGTCCCACTACTGACAGCTTTTAAACATATTGGTACAAAAGCATCAGGTTTTGACATACACAGCGCAAGCAGCAATCAGGACCGCAAGGCACTGTCCTTGAAGCAACTTCACTACCTGCCCGTAACAAATACATAGGAACAGGAACAGTTCGGCTCTCCATTTTGCTCTTTCCGCCGCACGTCAGACGCTGCTTCGGGCCAGGAACAGACCCTGTGTCCTAACAGGGAGTTTCCTGAAAAAGTAGCTCCTTTGAAAAGTCAACAAGCTTACTTCTGTATGCCTTTCTCAGAACAAGGCAATGTTCTCTGCATAAAAAAAGGATCAAAGAAGAATATAGACACAATTTCAGCAAGTCCTGTTTAATCTGTTTGGTTTCGTTTGTTCTACAGACTTCTTATTTTGGGGAAATAAAGGTTTTAATTAAGTTGACTGCATAGTTACTTAGGTAATATCTGACTGTCAAATATTTTGAACAGTTCCAGTTTACTCAAGCTGCATATCTGCACCAATAGCTTTAGTTTACTGTGATAAAGCAATTTGTTGAGTCATGCTCCTTTTCCCTCTACACCCAATCTTGATTCCCCAGACAGTGTCAGTTCTCCATTTGTTAATCCATATTTAATTTTTTTAAATCACAAAACACCATGGTTTTAAAGATAAGCGTTTAAAATGCCCTCCTACACAGTCTTTCTTGATGCCTCCTGGGGTACTGCTGATAACAAGCAAAAATCATATGCTTCAAATATTAATGAAGAAGCTGCTACTGAGAACCCAGAACTTAGAGGCCAGGTGATTATTGTGTGGAGATGTGATATAACATCAAGCCTGGAGAGAAACAAGGCTAAGGAAAAAAAGAGAACTAAAGGCAAGAGGGCCGTTTGCAAAGGTTAGATAAGGATCTATAAAAATATCAGTTCTCTTCAACCCCAGGGAGCAGGGGAGTGAGCTCTGCTCTCACAGGTGGGGACAGGAACCCCACAGCACGGGGGATGGAAGGTCCCCAAATCGCTCCTTTTTGGAAACACAGAAAATACGAAAATGACCACCAAGCAGTTGGTTTCTCTTGCTTGGAGAGTCCTTGCAGCACACAAACAATTTACAACAGGAACCAAAACCTTTCATCTGCAAGCTGCCTCACCGAAACCCAGGCACTTATTAAAAAAACTTTTAATAAAAATACTTACCACGGAGCTATTTGTCTCCTTTTGTTTTCATTGAAATATCATTTGTATGGTAATTTCTTGACCACCTCAAATCAAGCCTGAAAGCTGCTGCCACCTGGAATGAGAGCTGCTCCAGGTCTGTGCTGGCAGCTCCCGGTCCCAGCTTCTGGCTGGAGGATGCTGGTGAGGGTGATGTGCTGGGATCTGGAGACATTGGGGCTGCCCAGCAGCTGCAACAGCACCGTATCACCGTTTTCAGCATCCCTTAAATACCCAGAGAATACTACAGTCCTTACCATATGAAGAAGACTCTTATTTCATCTCCTTGACAAAGTCAAGGAAATAATTCCCAAATACACAATTTTTAAAAAATGCCTTATGATCTCTCAAGATCATTGACATTCTAGCCTTTCCCTCCCCACAGACTCTTAGAAGAAAGGCTGTTCCATTCTATTATCATTATTTTAACTTTATTCCGTAGTTTAGAAACATGATGTACTGTTTGCTTTATCCAGCCAATGCAGAGTTCAAAGATTCTCATGTCCTCTGACTGGGTTTAGTGAATACTAATGCAATCTCTATTTCAAGGCACTGAGCTTGAGTAGCAGAGGATGATGTAGAAAAAACATTTTTTTGGCCGCATGTCAACGTTTCAACTATATAATGAATGTTCCCACAGTTTTTTAAATAAGTATAAGGGCATTCTTTTAAGAGATCTCTCGTGAGCTGGGGGCACAGCTTTTGAATATGCTTTCATTCCTAAAAACGCACACAGATGCTGCTGAAAACAGAAGAAAAACTAACATTCAGAATCCCATTTCTGAACCCGCACATGATTATCTCCCCATCACACTGTAAAGTATACGACACTCTCATTAATCTGATGTAGTGTTGTGTCAGGACGAGGAAAGGACGTGAGAGGTTTAATCCTCTGCACTGGTTTATGCCCCATTCTGCTTTGTCATCAGAGAGACAACTTCTACTAAAGCACGAGTTCCCATCCACCCTGCAGTAGGAATGTGCTTGAAATGTTTAATTCTTTTTAAAGAAATAAATGGAATTCTTAACATGATGGTTAAAACGACTGCATTTAAGTCAGTAAAACTGAGCATCAGAAAAAGGATATTATATTGCAACACTCAGTCTCATATTTCTTAATATCCTCTGATAAAAACATGTTTTAAAGCTTCATCAAATCTCACTTATCAGATGTCCTCAATAATTTCATTCAAGTTCATTAAAAAAATATTGCCGTTCGAGATAGTATTTGAATTCAAAACACAAGCTACTTAAACGCTCTTACACGTACACTGACAGAATTGGAAATGCACTTTGAGAAGATAAACAAGTGTATATTCATACACTATTTATAATGCTATTGCTATTGGCACCAGTACGGCGTGTCAGCGTTTAAACGATAAAAACTTAAATCTCGGCTACTATCATTCTGCTTCAGATAAAACGTCTCAGATTGCAGGAGGCTTCTTGCTTTTTCTTGTAACTGAAAGACAAAAAAGCGGAGTAGCGAGAGGACTTTCTGGTTTTAATAGAAGGCACGTTGGTGTGTGAATATGCAACTCCAGCATGCAGCCCGAATGGAAGGGAGTCAAAATGAATCATTTGTATAAGTGTGCCTTTTTAGACCAATGCATAAAATGATTTTGCACAAAAGTCATGAGCGTGTGTGTCCAGCAATGTATCAGACAAAGTTATGGTATTTAGTGGGGTCATATTTAGTAAGCCCCTTTTTTTTAAATTCAGATGAAGATAAAGATTGGATTCTCTGTGTTGTTACAAACTCCACAAAACCGTCTATAAAATCCTGTGATAGCGATGAGAGACACGCAAAGCGTAGCGTGGTGCAGAGCTTCATGCCAAAGTGCCTACACGGAATTTAAGAAGAATGGAAAGGCTTTAATGTTGGATGCTCTGAGGCTAGCTGAGAACGGGTCTCCATGGTTCTTCCCTTCTGTCCCTCTCCACAGCGGAGAGTAAGAACAAACAGGGCAAAGCAGTCACACACGCGTAGCTCAGATGATATTACATTTCACAGTGTAAGCACATTGCTCAAGAGTTCACATGAGCTGCGACTCCCTTTTCCATCTGATAGACTACAAACACTGTACGAAGGAGGATGAGCGTGATAGACAGTCTGGTCTCACCGCAGCATCTCTAATCCAAGTTTTACTTAGCACACGGTTTCATCAGGGTGAAAAGATAATTTTTAAAAATTAATTTTCCTAAGAAACCTTTTCAAATGTAAGCCATTTAAAGGGATAATTTCATCTTCATCCTCCAGGAATACTATTTACTTGTGTTATCTTTATCAGGGAAATTATCACCAGCAGCTGAACATTTTTATCTTGCGCTGCCTCAGCAGGGAGCCGCTCTGACTGGGCTTCCCGGCTTACTCCCCGCCATCACCTCCTTGCTATTAGCTTGGCATCTTCAACCCAGTATCCTCAAAGACCACTTTCCCTTAAAGAATACCTGCTAGCATACACATCAGGATAACATGACGCTAAACCCACTAGGCAATGCTTTTGTCCAGAGGATATGCTAAGAGGTCAATACAAAAGTGAGGGAGGGATGAATTAAAGGAAGAGTTGCAGGAAAATATTTTCAATTATGAAGCAAAATTGTTTGAACATATTTTCCATTCTTTGCACACCTGTTTTTTTTCTGCATTTTTTTTTCCTCCTCTGCTTGTGTACTAGGAAGGGAACTCAAATGCCTTGCGAAGAGAAAAATTTAAAAGAATAATTGGAAACTGAAAGGAAGGGTGAGATGGGCACAGGAATGTAACCACAAAAGACAGATGTAATTAAAAAACCCACACCACTTCAGTGCCATACCAGAAAGGTGCAATTCAATCACACTGGCTCAGCCTGAGTGTCACAGGACCCGCAGCTCTGCAGGCCAGAAAAGCCTCGGTGATCCAGTGGCTTTGGGAGTTCAAGCTTTAAATACAAGGCATTGGGAACAGGGTTCTTCCCCCCAAGCATCGCTTTGAGCCAGCACAGTCACTGTTTTGTTGTTGGTTTGGCTTTGTGGTTTTTTTTCTGAAGAAGACATAATGCCTTCTGCACACTCTCTAAAACATAATGATTCTAAATATGCAGTAATAACTTCCTGGTAATTGAGTTACTCACTCTGAATAAAACCAGCCCTCTTTCACAGGAAACCTTCACATAAAACACAATGGGAGAGCCAATAAAACCCTTTCATCAAGACCTCTGAAAGCCAGTTTTTGGAGTAATGCTGTGTTTTCCTTTTTTATCTTTATTATATGTCTTTATTTATATGTATAATTAATTTGTATTTATTTATTTATCTTTATTAATGTACCACTTCACCTCTGACTTGTGACAGCTCTTCTCCTTCAGGAGAATTACATTTTTATGCTAACTAGGCTCAAATGAGTAAGGACTGTAAATCTTTGTGCTTCAGGTTCCAGGACGAGCCTTGGCTCAGGGTAAACATTGCACCATGAGGCAGTTCTGAACAGCCAAGATGCTACCGTGGGACAAGAGCTATTTCTCCTTCCCTCAAAACGCTCAACACCCAGCACTGGGGTAAATTTGTTCCCAGTTACTCTAGAGTAAGTTAACACATTTAATTCTAATTTCCAGCTGTGTAATTTACAATTTATAATTGCCCATTGCATTAACGGAGTAGAATCAGACCTTGAAATTAGACCTCGTGTGGCATGATTTCCTCTGCCCATGCAGAAAGTCACAGGCTGCACCTCAGCAGCTTCAAGAGAGCCTCAGGGCCACATCAGTGGGCGCCCAGACCCGCAGGATCTGGCCAGGCTCTGCTGCTCCATCCCTGTTTCTCTTTCTACGTTTAGAGATGTGAGGTACCCATTTGCATCACAAGCTGGATTGCTGTATCGGTCTTTCTCCCTGGCTCTAACCTAGCGCACCGACTTCCCTTAATGCAACACTCCTGATCTATTTTTATTGCTAAAAATCTTGGTGAGGTACCCGGTGCCAAGGCATACATAACACCCCATGCGTCTTCACAATCTCTGCCCCAACAGCTCCTCCCCGGCAGATGAGCTGCGTGCACAGCTGACATTGCATAAATCCAATCAATAGCAAAGAGCAACAACAAAATTTCCGTAACAGCGCACATCAGACAGAACAGCACTGGAAACATCAGAAAGTCCAGAGACCTCTGAACAAATTCATCAAGTAGTCAATATATCCACCCAAAACAGAAGCTTTTTTTTTTTTTTTAAAAAAAACAATTCATAGTTTCTAATTGAGAGAGAAGGGAAATGTTATTTCGGCTAGAGACCTTTCTTTTCCCTGTTCCTTTTTCCTTTCCATTCACAATGGCCACACAGGCCTGATTTACACCCTATACATAGATAACTTTGGGTTTATGACTTCAGCAGCTCTTACTCAAAACCCAAGTACCTTTAGGGTAGAAATCGAATCCTATCCCCAGTCCAGAGCCAAGTTCAAGGCAGCTGTGCAAATACGTGCCATTTGCTGCCTGCGTCCTGCCCGGTTGTGGTAACAGTGCTGAACTCCGCTAAGCCCTTGGGAGCGGCTGAGATCACTGACAATGTTCAGGAGCACGTCCGCACGCCCTAGACCACTTCTCCCACTTACCCTCTTAGCATAAACTCCAGATCTCTTCACACTGCTACAGAGCAACCAGTCAACATACAAATTGCCAAATGTTAATGCACAGTATGCTGCAATTTTATTGGAGTTACATCATATGAGTATTCATCATATTTATGATGAGATTTTTTTTTATAAATCTTAATAATAGCATTTCACCAATGGTTGAAATAGAAATGGAAACACTTTTTACCTACCAAAACATGGAGTTCACTGTTCTGTGTCTCCCCTGCCACAGCTGAAGACATCACTAACACCTAAAACAGAGCAAAGAGCTGCACTTGCATATTAAATGTCTAATGACAAGATGCAGAAGTAAGTGCTGTTTGTATTCTCTCTCTCATGGTACGTATTCTAAAGCGAGTATAAAACTTCAACGCAAAGAAAATATCTCTTTTCCATACCCCCCAAATAAGTGTGGGGCAAAGACTGATTTCTAATATGCGTTTATTGGGGAGAAGTGAAACAAAATCCTCACAGGCAGCTGGGGCAGCAGAGTGCTCAGTGCTGAGGGTGCAGAGGGTGCACAGCCAGGGTTTGCCTGCTTGGCCTCAGCAGCCAGAGCAGCCCTGTGCAGCAAAGATGCTGGAGCCAGGGCTTTAAAAGTGTGCTCTGAGCTTAGCTAGCACCCTCCTGGGGACGCGCCATCCCAGTGCTCCACTTCAAGCACTTGGGTGTATGGTCCATTGAAACCTCTGGTGACCGTGCCACAGAAGATGCTGAGATCCTGTGGGCACTCTCTTCTGTGCCAGAAACTCACATTTCCCCAGCATTTTTACCCAAAGACCAGGCAACATTAAAGCTGTTCAAGAATAGCTGAAACGTGACTATACACAGAATCACTGGGTGAGACTGCAACTGTGGAGGGTAACTCCTCTCCAGACCCAGGCGGAGAGGGGCGCAACCTCACCCACTCTGTACCCAGCTCCTGAGTGATGTTCGGTGAAACAGGTGAGCTATCAGCCCACAGAACCTGCTGTCACTGACCACCTGTGCTGCAGAGGGGCTGCGGGAGCGCAGAGGGCTCCAGCGGGGCAAGGAATCCAGGCACTTCACAGTCTAAGCCACGCATAGCGCACAGGACTACAGGACTACAATCTTCACAGATTTCAGTGAATATGTTGGCACAAGGCAAAAGAAAAGACCCAAGAACAAAAACAAACAAGGAGAAATGCAGAAGCAGAAGGAACAAAACAACAAAACATTTCTGTTAGTTCAGATTAGCTGCAAATACCGGCGGCTGCTTGTAACCGGTAAACAACAGTCGTCGCTGTTGAAATGGATGCTGCTTGCAACTTCACTGAGCAAATGGATCACAGCTTTTATGCATGCTTAATAATTTTTCTTTTTCAGCTCTGCCTTCTGAGTGGGTTTGATATTTGCTAATATAATCAGATTTCAAAAGCAGATGATATAATACGTGCTTTTAAACAACAGATTATTTGATGTGTTTTTTTCTCGACCAGACACTCAGAATAGCTTGAAATTTCTTTCAAAACCAGACAGGAAAACAAACTAGGAGAGACAGCAACACTCTGGAGAAAACAAGTACCAACAAGACTTGTTGGAGGCCATAGCTTTGCCTTTAATCTGGCCAGGCAAAACCAGGTACCAATCGATACTTTATGAGCCAGCTTATATCTCATCAGTATCTTCCAGTTCATTTGCTGCCTTTTCTACCTCTCCTCCCAACAGCTCATAATCCTTTGCAAATGAGAGCTACCTTTCGTCAGAATAACGCTCAGAGAATTTTCCTAGTACTCAGGCAGGAGCCAGATGCTAGAAGCCAGATGCAACCAAGGGCTGCTGCAGACTGCAGCAAAACGCTGTTTTCTCCATCACCTCCCAGTTTAAGGAGCCCTGACGAGGCCCCCAGGAATTGCTGACTTCTACCCATGGCATTGCTCTACTGCTGCCACGTGTCAGCTGGAAAGCAGCAATGCATGAAACGCAATGCTAGAGAAATTTGAAAATAATAATAAACAGAACCATTCGCCTCTGTGGTTGATTTTCATTTAGCTGTACCTGCACATAAAAGAGCTATCAAAGAAAGCTATCTGTTACTTGCCAATTCAAAATGACTTCAGAAAGCAGTCCCCAAGCTTCCAGTAATAGATGTCCAACAAAACAACCTCCTAATCTCTGCAAATTGTTGGTAAGAGCTGCATTAAACCAGCCTGCCATCAATCTTTGTTCTCTTTGCTGTAACTCAACTGGATGTACTACCTCTAAGTACTTCGAAGAAACCACTGCAGTAAGCTGCTATGGTAAAAATAAAGCTAGCAACACAAATGAGAGCTTTACTTTCAGAAATTCAGCACCTACTTTCTACTGCTGCTATACCAACGGGAAATGTAAGGAAAGAAAGACAATTAATACCGACAGTGGTTTGTTCTTGTCATCATTTCAGAATTCACTGCTACACAATGTTTTCCCCATTCTTACATCCAGCAAAAATAATTTCCTTGGATAAAATTCTAAAAGATTTTTTTTAAATTATAAATTACTTCAAATAGGTAAAAAAAAAAAAGCCTTGCCTACTCTCTGGCTCCAGGCTAGCTCGGTGCCTGAATGATTAGTGTTGAATCACATTCAATTTATCATGAGTTTGTCAGAGCTGAAAAGCTTAAAGAAGTCAGTGGCATTGACCATAACTTCCAAATTCTAGTGAATGTATTAGGATTTTTGCCTGCCAGCTGGAATATGAGTTAAAGTGAATTTATGGGCCTCCTACTAACAGCCAAAAGTGACTTCCAGGAGTCAATCCAGTGCTATTGGAATGGTTTGATGAGTTAACTTCACTTAGTTTTCACTGTGGATGGCCACTTAGACCTATTTGTTTCATGGCAGGATTTTGTCTTTGCTGCACTGTATTTTCTACAGACAAATCTTCTGTCTGGCCTTTTCTTCCTTTATTTGGCAGAAATAGAAATCAAAATTAAATAGTAAAATACCCATGATTTTGCATCAAGTTTCTCCAGTCATCTTAAAAGTGGCGACTGATCCGGATAGCTCAAACTCTTGCCAGCCAGTTTGGTCAGAAGATGTGCTAGAGGTGTGTTTCAGGGATCTTCTGTTCCCATGTTAAATCAGGATGAACAACACTGAAAGTCAAGAGAGCTAAATCTATGGAAAGAAAAAAACCATTACGGAGAAAGGAACAGGAACTGCACAGGATTAGGCTCATTAAGCTATGAATGTGTATAAAAATAATCAAATCTGTCTAGCTGTGACTGAATGCCCAGGGGGGCACCGGGAAGGGGGGCTGGCTGACCTCATCCCTTCCGTGTTACCTGGAAGAGACGCCGACTTTGAGTAGGCGCACGTGCTCCCCGGGGAGCACTGCAAGCAGCTATGTGCACATGAACAATGGTCGTCATTATTTTCTTACAAATTGCTGCAAACTGCAACTCTAAACCTCCTGATCCCTCAAACTCATTCTCAAAACCAGCATTCTGGCACGACAACTCATCCAGGGACTGGAATTAACTGAGACCTCAGCGAGGGATAGTATGTAATAGTTTTGCTGATCATACAGGTCCAAGCTCAATTTTCAAGTAGAAGATACCTTCTTCATCTCAGACAACTCATGGAGAAGTCTGTCAGACATGGAGAGCAAGAGAAGGCAACTTTCATAATCGAGCCCATGATTAATTCCTTCACACAAGTTCATTCTGCTTTTTTAAACAGCTATTCAGCTGCCTTGACAGAAACTGTCTCCACTCACAGATCATGTTATGAAGATTTAGGAGATTACAGTAACCTGGCTCTGGTCATTACATCTGTTGCACATTTAAGTGTTTAGAGATACGGCCAGTGCAGCCAAACCAATCTGCACATGGCTGAAGCTTATGGGTTCTTCACCGAGGGAACGATGCTGAGAACGTCTCTCAGACAACGAAGGCTCTTTAACACACGTTATCCTGTTAAAACTCAAGAGGGGACATTCTAAATAGAATAATGCAAACATTTAGGCTGTCATTACGTTTGCTATATAAATTTTATAATTACCAGTCATCCTAAGAAGTTGGTTAGTTGAGTCACCATGTGCTGGAGCTAACAGCACCTGGAGGACCGCATGTCGTCGCAGTGCTGAAGTTGGCTACAGCTAATATATGAGCGGCGTAATCACTTCAGCTTTACAACCCTGGCACCAGCAGACCCCACAAAAGACAAATAAAAGGTTTACACTACTGCACAGGAACTTTGTGCTCATTAGAAACCTCTCCCTTAAGTCTTACCGCATAATGATGACACATACTAAAACTTTTTAAAGTTAAAAATTGGGAGCCTTTAAAGGAATGTTCTAGTCTTTGCAGGAGAGTCTAAAAGCTCTTCAGACAGGACTGACTCTGTCATGCACAAATGTACATTTACAAGAAGCAGAATGGGTCATACTACACAAACTGGCATGTGATGCAAGTTTTCATCTACTCCAAGGACCGCTTCTTCCAAATCTGAAGAAAATGTAAGAAATAATATTCAGGACAAAGGACTATGAGGCCACAGTCAGCTTTCGAATTTGGTTAAGTCCAAATGCAAGCAAATCTGTTCATTAATGCAAAAGCTGTTTATTGAGAATTTACTGTAGTTTTCCCAACAGTGTTTTCCCCAAAAAGAAAAGAAGAATAGCATCGTGCACAATGGAAACAAGAAAGCAGGCATTTCTGATGCTTCATTACAGATCTATATGCGTGCCTTCTTGAAATGGTGGCTGGTTGCACCTGAAGCACCTGGCATGTTGAAAAAACCCTAGAAAACCATTCAAAAATCATTTGAAAAGACAATGTGTCCGTGAAGAAGACAAGACCTGGTGTTAGTGGGGAGTGGGGACCAACAGAAACAGTTTGTTTTCCAGTAAGGTTAAAACTTATGCTGATTGTGTTAAATGCTCTTGGTATTAGTATCTCAGATCCAATTCTAGAAACATGTTATTCTTGTTTCTAAAGCTTTCGGAGGCCTGAGGGACCACCAGCTGAGCAACTCCCCAAATGCCCTAATCCCAGCTACGATGGACAGGACAAGCCAGACCATTTTTTCCTGTCTCAGGAACAGGTTATGCAGACAAAGCACGGTGGGTGTAAAGCACGCAAGCACTCACCAGATTCAAAACATAATATGCTGAAAGATGTAAGAATTTTTCACAATTCTTTTATTGTTTCAATCATTTTCTTAGTTACTTTTTCTTGAAATCAGTCATTTTATCAGATGTTAGCGTATCTTATATGACAAACTAGCAGCTGCATCTTTTCTAAGTGAAACCCTACGACCCCTCCTGTTGTCCTCACAGCATCTCCTAAGATTGTGGATCACCAGCTTTGTCCCCTGATTCAAAGCGGAGTAAGTACCAGGTCCTTTCAGAGCTCAATCATGTCTCCAATCTCTTGATCGCTTTCAGAAAAGGCAGATTGTTCTCCAAATGAGTCAAAGGACTTCCAAGCCCAACCACTCAGGCAAAATGAGAGATAATCTAAAAAAAATCACACTGAATTTCCCGTGAATTATCAGCATTATAGCATTTACCTATTTTTATGCTACTTTAACACATCTATTTGTTTCAGGTGAGCGACAATTGGCATTTTTACCAACATTACTCGGTAGAGAGTCTGGAGGTGGGGAAAATATAGTGCTGAACAGTGCCTAAAGAATTGTTTCTGGATTAAACACAGAGTTGGTACCTACAATATTCTTATTCAAAGCTTCTTTTGTTTTCCGATGGCTTTTCTTTGGCAGTGTCACTTGTGATAACAGGTCCAGATCTTAGCTGACCTACAAAATAGTACTTCTAGTACAGAAAGCACACATAACTTTTCACTATTTTTGTAGAACATAAATGTAAATATATATAGTCTGCTTGGTTATCGTGCCACTCTCGAGCTATAAAAATCAAATTTGAACAAATGTTCCAGACTTGTCCAATTCATAAGCCAAATTCACAGATGTATTACTTTTTCAACAGAAGGACACAACAATGAAAAATAGTCTTGTTATTTCATACTGAGGCATAAATCTTACTGCTTTTACACTCATATGATGCTGAAGAACTTCAGTCTACAGGGCTGGCAATTGCTGACCTGTAGGAAGGAGGAGACAGAACTTCTCTTTCAGTCCCTGTCAATGTTTATCACTTTAGCACAAGAAACAAACATGGTAAGATAGGAAGACAGAAATATCAAAATAATTTCAAGCCTTTTCTCAATTATTCTGTTACCCTCTAATTGTCATAAATTAATTCTGCAAAATGACAGACCTCATTTTCCTTTCTGGCTCACTCACTGACTCTCCATGAAATTCAATACCAGCATCACCTGCCTGCCATTTCCCAAACAGCAAAGAGCCATTGCTTTCAGGTCCATGCTTTAAATCAGTGTAATAAGTAGAATAACTTTGGTTATTTGGTTGAATCATACCTGATTTTAAAAAAAGGTACAAAAGCTGTACATATAACTCAGCTGGCAATTCTAGAACATGTTATTTGCAAAACAGTTATTTTCACAGCTTTATTTTGCAACATCCTTCCCACAGACCCCCATTTCCATAGCAATACTTAACATGTGTTGCATCACATTGAGAAGGACACAAACAAGGTGAAGCCTCCTCCTTGGCTGGAAAGGGCCAGATAAATGGAGCACATCCTCAAAGTACTGGATGCACACGCAGAGGCACTGGCTGAGCAAAGCCAGGGCAAATGGGATTCTACAGTCCTGGTAGGAGAGCAGTGTACTACCGAGAAATTATTCCAAATTGCAGGCATAAGACTAGCGAGAGCCTGGCAATGAGCCTATGCCACGCAGCTCGCTGCCCATGCTCATTATTTGTAACCATTTTAAGCCTTGCAACTGTGACCCCAACTATATTGTTTCTCAAGCACCGGGCATCATCTTCCAATATTAGCTCAGTGCGGCTTTGTCTGAAAAAGCCGTCCTTTAATACCTGCAGATCTGAAGGTGAGCCGTGCTCATGGACCAGTCCCAAAATGGTCTCTCTTAAGAGTGGAAAAAAGTAGAGAGCTGCAGCAGGACCACAGCAGAGGGGCAGTCTGGGGCTGCAAGACTCTCCTGGTAGAGCAGGAACTGTTTGAAATAACAGCAAGACACATCATAAAGAAGGTCATCTCCCCATGGATGAGCCACAAGGGTGTCCCTCAAAGCCTGCTCCGGTCATCTGTATCCCTTTTGCTGTCCACGCTCCAAGAGCAGAAAAGAGATTAAAATGTCAGAGGAGATAAAGCTACAGACTTAAAAGCACGAGAACCAAATGATGAACCTGCAGCTCATTCCTGGCTTCCAGCACTCTGTCTGTATCCAAGTTGTTGATATTCAGTTCATGATTCAATGCACATTTCATGAGTTCAGAAGTTTATGTGTTTATAGGCATTAAGGAAAAGGCTTTTCTTGAACCACCCAAGAACTAAAAGCTGGCCATGCAACTAGCTACCCGAGAGGTAAGACACAACAGCAAAACAAATCTTGAAAACTAAATTACTGAAGAGCTTAAAAATTGGCATTCTGCATGTATTCTGATTTGTTACAAATCTCAAGGCAGTAGCCAACAACCAACGTGTTTCAACATATTTCATCACTGAGGGAGCAAGCCAAATACCAAACTGTTGCTGACCAAAGTCAAAGAATTAAGAGAACAAGAGAAAACTACTACCTGCCATCACCCAACTGCTCTGCTGTTTGGAAGGAGAAAAGCCAAAGGGGATAAAACAACTTAGAAAGAAACATCACAAAAGGATATGCTTGCCAAAATAACATGTATCCCTATTACAATGCAGGAACTTTAATCCATCTCTGTTCATCTCCATTTCCTTACCTTGGCATTTCCCATTCTACCTTTTAATACTTACAGAGAAAACATTTGTCCCTGTCAGTAATCTTGTTTATTTTAATAAAAAAGTCACTAACTAAAACAAAATCCTGTGAATCGGCTGTTGACTCAAAACTGAAGAGAAATTCCTGTAGGCAAATCTTTTCAGTATTCTATCAGCATGACTAATTCAATTAACACCAGCCAGAAGAAGATTATGTAAAGCTACAAAGATATACACATATATATATATGTATACAATAAATAAAAACTATATGTTAAGGAACACTCTTTGTTCTACATAGGTTGCACGTTTTGTGTTTTGTATTTCAATTACTGGTATAAAAATCTGACTATGCCCAGAGATCTTTTCCAAATACATCAAATTTTCATGAACCCCAAAACATGCACACTTCTTGGGTACAACTTTACCTAAAAAAATAGTTAAATGTTTTTATCTGAATTCCAGTTGCCAATGAGAACACAGCCAATTCCATCAGCAACGTGACCCACCACATCTGCACCAGCTAATCACAGCTTTGGGGAAGGAGCATGCTGCAGGAAAGAAAACTCTTTTGCTCCAGTTTTGGAGGAAAATAAGCACTTGTAATGTGAAACATTATGAGACTTCAAGATAATGATGAAGGTCATTACCTCTTAATTTTTGCATGTTATCTGCAGATCTGATTGGGTCAAGAAATTCATTGCTAGTGAGTATATAGCATATACTGCATAGAACATGGCTAGGGAAAATGAAGTATGTCAGAGTGGCACCTCTGACTGATTTCTCCCAGGGGTATAGGACGTGCTTTATAGGCAATGGTGAACAACAATAAGGCCCAAGAGGGCAAAACCCCAAAGCCTATGCATTACAGTAAATAGGCCAGGAGGCGCACCAAAGTTAACAGCACTATTTGGTGCTTAAATGCTTTATGAGTTTGGGTTAATGAGTTCAATGTCCCATAGGGCCACTCCCTAGATTTCCCTGCACTGTCATTTTTATTGCCAGCTTAACTCCAGACCACGTTCACAAATTTTAAGACACACGTGAAAACAGATTTTTAGAATTCTGTGCTTCTAGTTACTTTATTTAAATCATTATTAGAGGTTGTTATGGCAGAGTTGAGTTATCTTTGTTTGTTAATTAGTAACCATAAAGGTGCAAAAAAGATAATGTAAAATGAAAATAAAAGTTAGGTCTGGTTTTTAAAGCAGCACAATAACATCCTTTAGTCTTATTTTTTCTCTGTACTAATTCAAACTCTTCATAAAGCACATAAAAACACTCAAAAATCAAGGAAGTAGAAAGAAACTTGTCTTGTGGATCGCTCACGCAAGGAGGGAATTTAGGATTGCTCTTGAAAGACTTTTCTGAAGCCTTCAGAAACCCAGAGCACAGATAAACCAACTACAGAGTCTGAAAGTTTACGTACCAGAAAACATCTTCTTGTACTTTCTCTTTGGCTCAAAAAATTGAGGTTAAAAAAACCCAAAACAACCATTTGGATATGAATTAGAAGTTGAAAATGTGAATTGAATGAAATGAATCTGAATTCTTGGCTTAGCCAGTCCAGCTAATCTGGCTGGTTTTGTCTCAGAACCCGAAGACATGATGGCAACCTGGGTACCAGAGGCAGCATGACTTTACCTAACTGGATAGGTCTAAGAATATGGAAAGTTTTCAGAATAAGTCTCATCTGTTCCTTCCTGTAAAAAGCATAAAAATTTCCTGCCTTGAGTTTTCCTTCAGGCTAATTTAAAATTCCAGACCAGCCAGAGCAAAGCTAAACTTTTTCATCAACATGCATTGAGATAAGATAAAGTTCCACATTCATGTCATTTTTGCCTGAAAAATGAACTTATAGTAAAAATTATATACTTCTTATAAATGTGTGAATTAGGGCTAACTAAAACTTAAAACTCAAAATAAAATGCTAGCTAAACAGCCATACGGACAGATCCTGAAATCCAAGGCAAGGCGAGGAGCATCGCTTCTTACAGCGCAGTGATTTGCACAGACCTGCTGTCTTTGACCACCTCTTGTGTCTAACACCGTCCCATCTAACCATGCCACCTCTGCCCTGCAACCTCTTCCAAGATGATCTCCAAGCCATTAGCGGAAAACATTTAGAAGCCTAAACATGAAGTAAGCTTTCATCACTCTGATGTTACCCTCAGGGAAGCTGAAACAGTGTGGTGAAAAATTTCAGTGACTTCTTTTTGACCTTAATCAGCCTTGGAATATTCCACTAAAAACCTTGGCCAAAGCCCTGGATCTACCTATGGTAGGTTCAGCCTCCAGCTGTCCCCAGCACGGGACATTTGACCATACGCTGTCACTGGTGGATTGGAGCACGCCCAGGGATGTTCTGGACAACACACAGCACATCATTTCGGAAATAATGAAGTAGAGGTTGGAGGAGTTGCCCTTTTTTTTTTAGGGTTTTAAATATTATTTTAAATATAAAGGTAACGTCTGTTCCAGGCAGCCTGCCAGGCAGTAGACTGAACCAGCTGGGTGGTCTGCACACAAGCGAGGCCAGTGGGTATGTAATTTTGATAGCGTAACAGCATATTCTTAGCACTCATGTACATCCTTACTCAGCAGCTCATTTCTAAAGACGCCAAATACCAACCAAATTGGTTACAGCAGCACGATAACAAGCATCTACTTGACTTGCTCCCTTTCACGTCCACAGGCACTTGCCTGCTCGGCGTCTCCCGTGTCCTATCTCACCGGGTTTGTTTCAAAGCCCAGCTGTTGACACTTCCTCTCACGTCCCCCGCGCCAACCTGCACTCAGTGAGGGGATGAACTGGCTGAGCTCTGCAAAAGGCACCACTTTCGCTTCATGCATTATTCCCAGAGTAAAATACCAGCTTTGGGGCATTTGCATGCACTTCCAGGAATGGGACAGTGGCCACCGCTCCTTCCAAAAGAGAAACATAAGAAGGGCCAGAGAGCGACCCTGGATTTCACAGCATGCTGCAACCAGCTTGGCTCCCGGGTGCTCCTGGCCGAGTCTGCCACCCTGGACCCCACCATCCCATGCCCAGGAGCAATAACCCTCATCCTTGCACTCCCGTCTGCGGCCGAGCACAAGTCTGGGCCAATAATGCCATTAATCTATATGAGGTTTAAAAAACACAGATGAGCAGTGACCAAGTTGAAGATGCTCATCTTTGAGATACATCATGTAAGTATAAATACATTTAAAAGTATATATTTAAATATACATCATATTACTATAAATACATATAAAAGTGTGCATATAAATAAACACAAAGAGAGAGATAACGCTCCTATGTATACACACAATCACACACACAAATACAAACATTGAGGCAAAGCAGAGGACGGGAAGTCACTGTACATCACCGTACAGACTGTGTCTGCAGTAGTTTGAATCTCAGCCTGTCGAGGAACACCTTCACCCTGACGCTGTTGTTTTATGTCTGGGTTCAGCTAGAGCAAAAGTGAATTTCTAGAGGTGTTTTTTATTCGTATCCTGAAAGGAATAATGAATACATAAATCTGCAGAGGGGAAACAGCAATCTGTACAGCCTAAGATAAGTGTTAGAGACGCAACAGTCGTAATGAAAGAGCTCACAGAAAAACACAATTTTCTGTTCCCCAAGACAAACATTGCACACTACTGTGCGACTGACTCGCACAATATTCAAGGCAAACACAGGGATTCACCACCACCGGCTCGCGGTGCAAAGTTGCAAGCCGTTGGAGAGACAGCTGGAGACCTTACGGGAGGTCTGGGTTTTACCTGGTTCTTTTTCGATCGCTGCTTCCTTCCACCAAGATGCAATCTCTGTGGCCGCTCTGCCCTTTGTCTTTCCAATGCCTATTCGATTTGTTTGAGAGTAAATCATTTATGGTAGATTTAATTTCTTGGAACTGATAATGAGTGCAGCTAGATATGGATCCTTTCATTTAAAAGTCTGCTTTGCAATTTAATCGGCCTTCTCAGCCTCACTGTTAGCTTGAAAGTAATGTGGGATGATGGTTGTAGTGGCAAATAAAGAATAAAAAAAATTAGACAAAAATTAGATCAATGATTTTATCAGAAATACTGAGCTGCTCTCTATAATCAAGTTTAACTGTAATGCGCTCTCTCAACACACTTGTACTTCTCTGGGGAGGATTACGTCTCTGTAAGCAACCTTGGGGTTTGTTCGGTGCTGTATAATTACATCCCTTCCCTCCCCTGACCAGGCTTGTTTTCTTCCAGCGGCACAGGGGCTCCTGTCCATATGCAGGAAGGCAGGAGAGAAACACCATTGTTTGCGGGGATTTTCCCCTTCCTAAGCTTCTTAAGAAGCATTTTTATGAATGATGTGATGTGACATTCACAGCTACTCCGGCGATCGTCAGGCAGCCTGCACAGCTCCGCTGGGCACGGCGGGCTCAGATATGTGGCCAGGCTGCGCTGCCCATCGACAGAGCCCGTGTCCTCTCCCCGTCCCCGCTGCTTTGCAGCTCCCCATGGGCAGAAGCTGCCTGATGCCCGACAGGCACAGAGTGCCCATCCCCGCAGGAACCCGAGCTGCGGGGTCACCGCCTCCAGAGACAGGCAAACCCAGTGAACGTGAACCCCCTCAGCCCCTTCTCCTTGAGCTGAACTGCCCGTCTCCTGCCTCCGCTTCCTCGGTGCTGACGTGCACCCACCCACCACACACAGCCCAGCTCTCAGGGCAACGCCGTAGCCCAAACTGTCACACAATCATCCTGCTTAGGCACTTTGGGTTTATCCCATAGCTCCTTGTGACAGCCAAACACTAAAGTGTTTGCATGTTGAACAAGTGAAAAACCGTTCTATATCAAGAGCAATCACACATCTATATTTCGTCATTACATAGTTATTCCTGGTGCTGGTATCCTTCTCCCAGTGACTGTGGCTTTTTGATGGACACGGAAGATTTGGGTCAATGGAGATGGAAGATTTAGTTATGAGAAAAGAGTGACTTCCTACAGGAAGTTTGGAGAAATACCAAAGGGGACATGAAAAACCCAAACATCAGATTTTAATCTTGTCCCTTTTCCTGTTAATATATCTCCATATTTTACGAAGTTCCATTTTGCTGCCAATGTATTTCCTTGTTTTATTGTGGTAGAAAACATAAGTCCTTGAATGTTTACATAAAAATTATTGAAAAGAATGCATCAATGCAAAGGAGAATGTATAATAATATTTTATTTAAATAACATGGAAATTAATAATGTATAGTATCTTCACTGACAACTGAACAGCTTCCCTTTAAACGTGTTTGATTTGGGGCTAGAAGCTCAGAAAACCAAATGACAGAATCAAATGGCTTATCTCACTGAAAGTATGGCATTTTTACAGAAGAGTCGATTTTTTAAGAAAAACGTCAGGTGCCAAAGCAATGAGACATTTATGCTTGATAAGGATGTTTAAAGACCCTCAAAGAAAACTTTCACCATTCCACTATAATAGGATTAGAAATCTCTGGAACAGCTCCAGGAGCTGGAATTTTGCCCTGAACAAAAAAAGATATGCAACCGGACCAAGTGGAAGAGAAACTGGGTTGAATTTCCACAGCTAAGTTACTTAGGTGTGTAAGAGCCATTTAAAAAATGCCTTACAGTAAGTCACTAGGACGCGGCAGTGCAGCACTGCAGCATGCAGCTCCCTGGACTCTCACTGCTGTGGGGGAACGGGGCACGCCAGCCCACAGGGCATCGGCTGCACTGTGACAGCATGCGTGCTGGGCTGCTCAGGTACCGCACATCCAGCCGCAGCCACCGTCTCGGCCTCTCCCAAGTCTTGGGACTGCAACGCAAACACTCAGGGTTTACCTGTGCCACATGGTGCTGCTCAGAAATCCCCAGACTTCGACCCCAGCATCTTTAGGTACCATCAAGCATCAAGGCACCTGGTGCCGCTGGCTCAGCCTAGGCTGTAAGGAGCTCCCTACCATTGCCCCTGCTCCGACACCTGCACAAGACCGACGCCTGCCGCTGCACCTCAAAACTACAGCTTCCTCTGCTGTTTAACCTGTCAGAAGATTTTACATGCCCTCCCCCCCCCTTTTTTAACAATGCATTTCACCAGTAAGAGATTTCTTGTCTTAAACTTACAAGCCGTAAGCTTTCCCAGCTCATGCTACTGCAGTTTAGAAAAAATTCTGGGATAGCTGTATTCAAATTCTTTATCAGCCAAATGCCCTTAGTGACATCCTGAGAAAATCATTTATGTCCCCTATGTCTTATTTCTCCATCTCTAACACAGATATACTAGTACCCGTTCACATCACAGAGGAAGTGATGGGTTAAGTCATGAACGAGGTCATATGTATGCATATACACACATACACAGACAGCCACAGTTCTAGGGTGTGTGATGCTGGAGCCTGAGAAGCAAGAAGAGAAAGCTCGAGTCTGACATTGCAAAATGAAGACATCACAAACGGTGGACTGGTGACTTCAGCAGTGGGGTAAAAGAATAACTTTGACTTAAATGGTATTAATTCTTTCCTCCTTACACTTGAAAGGATTAAAAAAAATACATGTTTGACTTGAAGGGAAGAAATTGCTCTTTCTTTCACATGGGTATGCTTCTATCAAAAACAGCAGGAGCTTTCTAACACAGAGATCTGAGTTTGGATGTTGGGTTTTGTCTGCCATAATTCCTCACACTCATGAAATAAAATTACTATTCCCGAATGTCACTAGTGAGGCCTTAAGAATAGTTATCCATAATCTCAGCAGCCTTATTTATTCAAATGTATTCTGAGAAGCACTTGGTCTTCCTTAAGGGTAGTCAGCAGATAAGAATATATGTTTCTGTTGACTGAAGAAGAGCTAAGGCTACAATGGAATGACTTATATTCACAGCAAACAATCCAAATTAAAATGATCATGAGATCAATGGCTGTGCTGCAGGTTGTAGTAGTTCAAGCAGGAATAAGAAGAGAAAGAAAAACCACAGAGCGGCAAATGCCTGTTAATGATGATCTGGAAATGATGCAGAAGAGGGGCCATTACCACTGGCGTCAGCATTACTCCTCACTCAGCCCCCTCCAGTTAAATTGAAAGGCCATCATTAAATAACCTGCCTCACTGACTAAATCAATCTGTTCAGTTGCTTCATTTCCAATTTGCTTTAACTTCAAGCTCTCTTTCTCTGTAAAGGATCCGGCCCCGTCACTTCCCCAATGAAGAAGGGAAGCCTCAAATCACACCTACCTTTCTTCCTCAAGTGTCTCTGTATCACCCCTGGTTTTGGCAAGAAGGATCCTTTCTGAAGATGTTGCCTCTCTTCCTAAAATTCTCTTTAAACTATTTTAAGAAACTGTGTCTGGCAAGAGCGATGGGAGGCAATACCATGCACTGCTCTGCGTAAAATCCAATCAGACTCAGAGCTTTGTACGCCGCTGTCTATCATCTCCTCCTTCATCCCCCTGACTAGCGTATCTCCTTTTTGTCTAGTTTGCCACAATCAATTGATGTTCTGGAGTGCTGATGGTATGTCAAATCACATGCCCACGGGACACAGACTTATTAACAAGGCAGGCCGGATTTATTACTGGTGATGTCCAGAGCAGGTGCTGGCCTTGCTTTGCTGCATGTGAGCGCTCCTGCGTGCCTCCCGACAGACAAGCAGGAAGATCGTCCCAGGAATACGCAACTTGCAGCATGAACAGCTACAAGCTGGTCTGGAACACAACCAGTCTCCCTTCTTGCTCCTACTCCTCACCAAAATACCCTTAACTCCAACAAATAGGGTCACAAAACATTTGGCTTTTTCTTCCCTTCAACTGCACACATGGAACAGCTCAAGAGGTAGGTCTGATCACCTCTGGATTCCTGCTGCAAAGACTGATCGCATTGTATGAAGGCGTATCATGAATACACCTGTAACCACAGCACAGAACATTTGCAGAGTTTGCTCTTCCTTTTACATTTTGTATGCTTCCTGGTGAAGTGCTGGGGTTGCAGGTGTAGCTGGGCAGAGTCACGTCCTCCCTCGTTCCACGTAAGATGCTAAATTTTACAACATAATTAATTTGTCTCAAAGGAACAGATAGACCAAAAACTTACACTTTTGTAAGAGACGTGCAAGCTACTTTTCTGGTTTCTATTAATCTTTGAGACACCATAACATACTACCTTTATCGACTAGGTGTCGGCTGCTGCAATTTGCAAATGGAAATATTATTATCTCAAAGACCTATGGTATCCTTTATTCATAAAGCTTTCTTTAATAAAGTTCAAAGGTTATTCACAGAGCTGAAAGATGTTTTTCCCCAAGTATGATACATGCTTTGACAATTGCAGACTTCCTTACGTGCTAGAATGCCAGTGACCACATCTCTGAGCACTTACTGCCAATTACTCTTCATGCTTTTCCTCTAATTAATTTAGCCTGGCAACCTTTCCGTCTCCAGCCACAGTGCCCAACACTTTACAGTAACTCATATTGATGTAATGACAGTGCTGATCTTTGTTCTAAAACCATTCCCCCAAGTCCGCACATTGGATCATGAAAAACAGAAGTTGAGAGGGTAATTCATTTTTCTCACTTAGGCAGGCTTAGCTACCCAGAAAATGTTCTCCCAGGCTGTTCTAAATACAGCTCTTATTTAAAATAATGTGACTCTTTGTCTGATCATGTCATTGTCACATACTTTGCCTTTGAATATTTAAGACTTTGCACTTTTCTGATCCTGTCTCCAAATCGTTGGTTTCCTTTATATGACTTCGTTTGCATATTTGGAGCTGTCACCCAGACTTTTGCTAGATTAATTCCCTAGTAATGCTCTTCCCGGTAATTCAGCACACAATGAAATTCTGTACCACAGAAAGCAAACCACCAGACGAAGCATACCTGTTAACCTTGAAAAAGAAACTGGTAACCATCTGTGCTTCGGTAATAAACATAGCTAGGCAAAAGTGTGGATTTTTTTTCCTTTCCCCATCTATTCCACACCACTCATTTTACAGACAAGGCTGAGATAGGCGTCGTTTGTGAATCCCAGCTGTCCTCTCTGTCCCACACAACAAGCACGTTTAGGGTCTCCTGCATGAACACCAAGCCATAGCTAAGGCATATTACATTGCAGAGATGATCTTGAAGTACAGGGTAGCGTAATTCATTTCAGAAAACATCTTTACTTCTGGAGTAGAGAGAAAGTGAAGCTTTAAATCTACATAACTGTATGCTTTCTACTTAAAATTGAAAGCTAAATTGGAGGCAAATCCCTTAAAGAGACTCTGAATTCAATGGCCAATATCACTAAGCAAGCCCCTGACCTACTGGAGCGGAAGAAGTGGAGACCAGTGATTTATACCCGCTGGTGCCTGAGCAGTCCCATGACCACATCGGGGGTCTCCAGGCAGCCCCCTCCACCGCCCTCGGCCGGTTCGGTCACCATCATGCAGCTGACAGCCTGCAGATGCGGCCCTCTGTGTGCTGCCGACAGCAGGATCAAGACCTGAGCTAGGAAAGGATTTTCTTATATGGATTTGCCATCGCAAGCAACATTATATAGATAGATTGGCTGATTATAAAAGAGAGAAAGAGAGAACTCCTCTTGGGTATAGATCAATTCATGACAACTGCTTAGATGACCAAAGGACGTATCTGCAAACAAGCTTTCAATAGAAGACATTTTCAACCATTTTTGATATAGGACGGGGTAGGGAAAATCCAATATTCAAACCCAGCTGCTAATACACCTGTGAACATTCATGTACTAAAGAGAAAAGCAGCTTAAGTACTAATGACATCCCAATTACATCTTCCCTATCTTTAATGTTTATGATTCTTGGCTCCTTTTTAAGGAAAAGATGTCATTAGAGCTTAATCAATAGCATTCTGCTCTAAGAAAGGCTTTCTGAAGCTAACAAAACTGCATAGGTTTTGCTGTGAAATCTGCTTGAATTTAATAAATTATAAGAAGAATGTGTTTTCTTTTTCATGCTAGGGAGGTCATTCAAATGTCTCAGGAAAATGAAACAGCAACTACAAAACACAATGCTATCTTGCTTTGCTTACACGCAACGCAGGGCTGAAACGAGGGAGAAGAGTTGCACACACTGACCATGGATGCAGCTCTCCGCTCGCTGCAGGGTGTGTGGCCGAGCAGGAGTGCTCGCTGAGATCAGAAACACTCAGAAACCAGAGATGAATAAAATACAATAAAATATGTTCCACCTCTTTGGATTCAGTCATTGCCTTACTCTGGGCCACGCTCTGCTCCCACTCACACGGAGCAGACATCCTTATCATCAAACACTGCCCTGCTCAGCATTAGTGAAGTGGCAAAATCCGGGTCTGAAACTCTGGTGGGAAGTGTCAGTGGCTGCCTGGGGCTGCCAAGGCTGCATCAGCTGCTGCCTCCGCACAGGCAGGAGACAATCGGCGACCAACAAGTTACTTGTGCAAGCCATAAATATTAATAAAGTGATTCATAACCCGCTTGAGTGTTGCACACGCGTTCATTTTTCTCCTGGTCAGCTCGTGTGACCCTCAGCTCTGGGCATTTCAACTCAGCATCACCAAGGGCCTTGCACAAATAATAAGGCCCTTTAATGGATTACGAGCCTGGAGAAAAAGATAAATAAATAAATGCACTTTTCCAAAGCAGAATTTCTATAAAAGAGGATTTCTGCACACTCTCGAGCTACAGCAATTGCACAGTCTCTTCCACTGCAAGCAACTGGTTTTTGCTTCTCTGGGTTTCTTTTGGTTTTGGGTTTTTTTTTTGTTTGTTTTTTTTTTTTTTAAATCCTAGTGTGCCAATCATTTTTCCCTGTTTCCCAGGGAAAATCTGAGGAAACGGCTAAGATGGCCTAGAAGATCTATCTGTTCCCAAGTTAAATAATCACTTTCTTGGACAGTGAAGTTCCTGCTGCCCTTAATCCAAAATCTCAGAGGCAGTAACACAAATGCAAGGAAAGGAAGAAGAGGGAAGCAGAGAAAGAACATAGTCTGGCTTTAAAATGAGGTGGTGCTCTTCCCCAGTTTAAGCTCTCAAGAAGTAAGTTGCTGGATGGCTGTACTGTAACTCCAGCTCTTGTATTTGTTCTTGGAAAAGACGGAGCAAAAAAAACACGTCGAAGAAACCTTGAGGGAAACAGCATTATTTGCCAGAGCCTCAAGAGGCAGAAGACTAATAAAATTTTGCGAAGCACTCAGAAGTGCTAATTGCTTTTTTAGCGCATCTTACAGAGTGGTGGCATTAGGGCATTTCAGTGCGAAGAACCTAGAGAGGGCCTATACTCTCTGAGAGCTTCTGTAGAGATTTTTCAAAAGATGTTTATTTCAAGGAACAGCTTGTGTACTATAGACTTTGGCTGCAATATTGTGATGCTGCTTCTCTGTCTTCCCTCCTGGTGTTAATAAATAAGAGTTATTTGATTACAGCAACTGGAGGTTTGAGATGAGTTCTGACTATCACGAATATCCTGTGCTTTCTGAAGAACTAAACACAAGAAATGAACTGGTTCAGCGAATTACTCAGAGGCAAAAGCTCGAACCTGGGAATATCCAAGCTCAAATTCATCCTGGCTTGGGGTAAACAGGACATTGTTCTTATCACTCAGTTTGAGCTGGCAAACTAAGACCAATTTTAATACACAAGTGTCCAAAGAAAACAGCCTCACCCCAACTTCCGAATAAACCAGCCAGCTCAGACCAGAGAGGAGCTATTTATCGAAGTGAACAGTATTACCTCTGGGAGCACGACTCCTCCTGGGATTTTGTCTCTGCTAAGACACGTCACAAGGTTACTGCACGACTGTGCCAGAGCTGTATGTTTTAGGGCTGTCCGTCTCCCACCTCACACCGATGCTGAGGCCACAACGTTGGGACAGAACTATTTAAGGCTGGATTGATTTCTGTATGTACAGAGCAATTGCACCTCCAATCAATTTGAATGGAAACCAGAAATGCTCAGGACCTTGGAAAAAAAATCAAGACACTCAGGTTCATTTATATAGATTCAGATGTTCAAGCATAAGCCTTCAAGTGCCATTTGGTTTTGACATTGGAATAATCAGACATGAAAAAAGCCCTTCCAAGGAATAATAAAAGAAAGCTTGGCAAAAGGCACACGCTGCAAAAATGAAAGCCATTTCTTAACCAGAGTCCACATGTTATCCAGCAGTGATATACCAGCAGTATAATCTTAATTAGCCAATAAAAGTTTTTAGACAATCTGTCTAGACTTTCTTTTGTTGAATATAAAGTTGGCTTTAAAAGAAATATATAAACAGCAATGAAAAGTCAATGAGAAGCTGTCAAAAAAAGCTTCCTGCTCCTTCACATCTGCACCCTGCACTCTTCTTAAAACACGACCATTGAAGTGAAATCCTTCATTTTTTTAAGCAGAAAAGCTGCTCTGTTTGGGATTACTGCATTGCAAGCTCACAGTCAGCTTCCTGACTTGATGGTGTAGAACTTAACCAGAGGACACCTCACCTAGAAAGCTGTGATCAACACAGCTCAACATGGGCCTTCGTCTTGAGAAAGCTAAGTCATAAGAAATAATCACAAACTGAGTATGGCCACGTCTTCAGAGTATGCTGGGCTCGGTTCCACCTGCTTTGAAATGATCTTTTCACTGATGCAGTAATACCACCGATGCCACAATGCATGCGTTTAGGGAGAAAAGACACCATTTTACAGGAGAGCCAGAATGCCACCAGCTGGAAGAAAATTACTGACTCGCCCCAGACAGGCAGAGACAACAAGAGAAGAACTTCCTCTGGGTGGTGCAGCAGCAGATAGAGCAGAGCTCTGCAGGAAACGGCAGAGCAGATGGCGAGGAGCACAGCGGCTTCCTGTCTGCTCTTGCTCAGCCTGAACATCAGTCCTACCTTGGAGGCGCTCCTGAGAAAGCAGGACAGGCGTAGGACCAAAGGACAACGCTGGGGATACTTGTGAAGAAAGAGAACAAGGTGCTTTGAGGAAAAAAATATTAAGCTGGAAAAGGAACAATTACAAATATGAGATAAACCGAGAGTTGATTAGACATGTGGATTAGGGAAATCAAGGAGAGAAACAAAACATGTTCGGAGAATTAAATTATAACTTATCTTTAACAAATGCTCAAAGAGAGGATTTTCTGGATTGTAGCCTGAGATAGCCACTTCCAGACTTTTCACATCTGGGTAGAATCTTCCGTTGCAGAGCAGCTACCTGAAACACTTCTGCTTTTTATTTGTCATAGGAAGGCACTTTCCCTTAGTCCCAGAGACAGACCATCGGCAGGAATATGCCAGTACCCTGAGAACATCATCACTATAAGAATATGGCACTTGCTCTCCCAAAGTGGCACCAGGACATACTGACACACCAGAGCTCAAGCACGGGATTGGGGGGACGGTGGATCAGAATGGCTCGCAGCCTTCAGCGGGTGAGCAGAGCAGCACGTCAAGGTCTGAGCTGCTCTTCATCGGCTCTTTTAAATCCTACATCAGGCAGCATCTGCCTAAAGGTAGGCAGCAAGCTTACCGGGGAGAGGAGCTGGAGCCGCAAGGGACTCACGCTGCAGCCGCGTTTCCTACACCTTTCATGGGCTGCAAAGACAATCTGTGTCTAACGTTAAGCAGAACACCTTCTTTTAGGAACAAGTCTAGACTATGGATGCCTGATCTCTCTGTCATACTTGGGCTCTCCCAAAGAAACAGCAGCCCAGCAAAGTGCTGCCATTTACCAGGAGTAAGGAGACAGCTTCAGTGCCTATTGCGGCATCCAGTGTTAGCATAAAATCCAATTCAAATTTCAAAAGAATATCTGCATGTTTGAGTTGGCTCTCTATTACCCAAAGTTTAATCTCTTTCATCTCCATGTTTACATAATGAAATACATGTTAAGTCTTTTTTTGACAATAAAATAATTTGCTTTTTTACCAACTTTTTGTTAGTAACAGGCCAAAAATGATGTGAACAGGCAATACCAAAAGCACCGTGATGTGCACAGGGCGGTTTGCTGAGGACTTGTCAGGTTACATGTGCTGATGCAAACACCTGCAGCACGGCATGATACAGGACCAGCCGAGGCACCTGCCTGAAGAGCAGGAGGGGTATTGTCAGCAGGAGCTTTTTGTTCAAATGATGAACACGGGTAAAGTGTTGAAATAATGCCAATAACCTCCATTATGACAGCAAGCTAGATGGCCTTCTGATTCCTTATGGATTGAAAACATATGAATCTTGAAACACCACAGGGAAAGGAAACAGAACAACCGGCAATATAAAGTGCATATATAGCTTCCCAACATCCTGGCTATATGTGTAAACCACGTAAACGCCATATTGCAGTTCATATTTTCAGCTCAGATACCTTGTTGAATATACTAGAGTGAATAGTCTGGGTATTTCAAACACTGCCTCGATAAATAACCTTCCTAAGAACATGTATGAAAATAGTACAAACTCCATTGATCATCATTCACTACCTGCTATGATGTTGCAAAGCGGGGTACGTACACCCGGTCCGAGTGACTTTTTCCTCTCATCGATCTTTTTTCTACGCAAGGAAGCTGGGCTGAGGAAGGCTTAGATAGCTTTGGAGACAGACCAGGGAATATTTTTGGCATGCCCAGAAGATCACTAGCAATGCATGAAAGCCATCTTCCAAGAGTGGGAAAGGTTCAGGACATTTGTCATCCTCTGTTGTCTGAGGAAGGGTGAGGTAAGATGGTGGCAGAGGAGAGCGCGCGGTGGAAGAGGCATCTTAGAATTATTTATGTGCTGCTACTCCCCCATGGCTATGAAAGCTGTTCTTTGCATTAGCACAAAGTGAAAAGGGACTGTGAAGTATGGAAGGCACAAGATGAGGCAATATTTTGTATTTCCTCCTGAGATGCAGGATTTCAGTGACAGAAACTGGAATAACTTACTGCATTCGATTATATATTACCCTTCAGATGCAGAAATGCATTTAGAGCTGGTCCCAAAAGACTTTCCAACAAATTCATCCCACTTCACAAAACAGACATATCCCATGGGAAAATCTCAGGGTAATCACAATATTTCTATTTTCCGTGGGGAAAGTCAAAACGAGAGCAGGGGCTTCCTCTGCAGAATGTTTTTATGAAATCCATTTTATTCCTTCAAGGAAAACTGACAAGACGCTTTGCACCACACACGGGAATAGGCACTGTGGGCGGAGGCGAAAAAGGAGCCAGGATTCACAGGCTCCACTTCTCCCCGCAGCTAGGCTGGGAGGCAGGAGAAAAGTGTAATGAGGAGCAAAGGCACTCAGATGCAATCGCTGGGTTTCACGGCCCCTGGCAGAAAAAAAAAGGACATTGGAAAGAATTTCTATCTTATCTTCCAGAAGTTTTAACTTTTCACAATCAAAGTCAATTCTGCTTCTGAATTTTTTTTTTTTTTTTTTTTTTTT
>VZSC01004440.1:295372-325405 GCA_013398225.1 Steatornis caripensis
TTTTTTTTTTTTTTTTTTTTTTTTTTTTGGTGAAACAAGTGTGATATTCTAGCCCACTCTCTATGGCAAGTCTTCCTTATCCAGAGATTTTTTTTTCCTGCTGTGGCTCAGTCTTTCCAATCCCAGTCACTTCTATGAACTTTCATTTTACGGCTTTTCATCTCTCCTTCTCCTGCTCCTCACACCTGTCTTGCTGTTTCCACAGACTTGTTCCTTCCTTTTATTGCTCGGTGAACCTGAACTCCTTCCTTTCCCCCCACTCCTCCCCAAAACAACATCAGCTTTTGCACTTCTCCTCAGGCTTTCTAATGTACACCAAAGTATTTTTTCTTCCTTCCCCTAACATTTCCACCACCATTTTTTAGCAAATTTCTGTTCTTCCCAGCAGAAGATGGATGCAGAACACAAATGCTTCTCTGATTCGGCTCCATAATGCTATCTTTACCAAGAGGAACGTATTACCCTTGAGAGGCAGAAAACCCTCCAAAGAACAAATGCAAAAACCTGGATTGGGATGAATAACTTACTGAACTTGCACAAAAGCAACTTCTTCACTTCTGTATCATGGGGCGTGCGCATTGCAAAATGCAGGAGCATTCACAGAGGTGTTGAAACTTATTGGTAAAAATAAAGGCTCGAGCATACATTTCTCTGCTTCGAAATGACGAGGACTTAACCAAACACTTGTTTTCAGCTTATCCACATGACATTTCACACAACCATGAAAGCAAAGTTTTATTAAATTTGGGGTAACATTTTTAAAGGATGCTGGCAGTTATTTGTTTAGTAACAATTGCCTATTTCAAATTTATTCTGTCCTTAAAATGCAATCTCCAAATGTTCAATAAATGCCATAAAGAGGCAGATACTTATCATTAAAGTGACTTATGCTGTAACTGTGACAGCAGCCTCTTACAGCTATCCAGTAATACTTCACAAAAAAAAGCCAGCTGTGTGAGATCACTCAGGAGGACAGAGTGCAAGTTTCTGCATGTATCAGCATGCAACTGGTCTCAGATTTCACAGAAGCAGGTACGAAGGTAATCATAATGGCATCTCTTTACCTCTTTCCTTCTGCCCAAACTCTGTTTTATTGATTTTTCAGAAGTCAGTTTGAGAAGGAGGAATTAGTCAGGCCCCTGCTAGTTTCAGCACAGAATTGTAAGACTGCTTGGGCAGGTGGGCTTCTGGTGCTGCTGTGCTGTCAGGTACGTACCCAAACCACGGGTGCCTAACACCCATCAGCTTCACTGCTTTCCTGAATTAGATCACAAGAACCCTATCAATCCACACAAGGTATTCATCTTCAGATGATGACAAAAGATAGGAAAATATGTACATCACACACATACCAATGACTGGATTTATTTTTTTTTTAATTCAAATTCTTTAATGTTTATATTTGTTGCCTACACTCCCTGTGCAATCAATAGAGAGAAACAGATGCTTCAAAAGGGCAACTCAGACCTCATCACCCTTCGTTACTGCACAGGGAGCAGAGCCAACGAACTTAGGGCATCATCTACGTCTTAGGTAGGAAGATGCCTCACTGAAGAGACGAAGATTGCATTCACAATGTTTTGATAACCAAAAGATACAGGCTGGTGCTAGAGCATTTCTCAACATCTAAGCCAGACACCGAATTAGTTTTACTCAATATCACACGGAAGTCAGGAGTTCAGTCATCACCTTCAGGACATCACCCATTCACTCCCCTAAATGGCATCACTTCTCAGAACAGTTATTAAAAAAAGCCACAGCAGCACAGACTACGCACGCAGAGTAACAGATTTACTTTGCAGAGATGCACTTCATTTTTTCTTTTCCACTATCCGAACTATACTACTAAACTAACCGCAATCCAAAACACCCTTGAGGATCAAGTCCAGCGCATCTTCTACTAGATCAGTTAGTTACGATTAAAAGAAAATCCTATTAAACCTGACAGACTGCAGCACACAACACAAGTTGGCACAAGTTTAGAAAGCAATTTTTCTTGACTTTTTTTCTGAGATGACAAAACATTTGTTATTTGACAGAACATAGGAAGGAAAAGAATACATTTCATAACTTTGTTATCTAACATAACAGCACCGAACAACAAAAGGGCCAGATGCATGAATATCTCAGAAAAATAGGACGAAAAATGGAAACCACTTGAAGTGCTTAAATTTAAATGACTTTATTTCATTAGTGGTTTATATATTTATTTTTGCTATATTTGATTCAGAAAACAGGCTCTCAAGTAAATGAATAAAGGCCATTCCTATCAGAAAGTATAATGATTTAACATAACAAAAGACAAAGGAACAGCCCCACACTGCTGCCTCTTCATCCCCCCAAGACCTCCATCCCTTCCCACAGACACTGAGCTGCCCGCCCGGCAGAAAAGCACCGAAGGGAGCGGTCTGCAGGACCACCAATTTGCTGGGAAAACTCCATAAACCTCCACCTGTGCTCTATATCCTCAAATCCCAGAAAATCACTGAGGTCTGTGACCCTCCCCAGAGGGTCAGCACCTCAGATACATGCTAAACACCACTTTGGCAATGTCTTGTTTTCTTACTGCACTCCAAAAACGTATTTATAGACCAATTCGTCAACACCTAAGCTCAGCTGTTTGTTCTAGCCGAAATGCTACAGAGGGTTTCTGCCCCTTGCGTTATGGCAGAGGGAGATCCAACGAACACAGTTTGCAAAACGCTTTTCCTTCAGCTCAATAAATAAACAGGCATCACTGTGGACAGCACTACATCTTGGTCCATCTTCTTCCGAAACAATGACTCGTATGAATGAATATTTGAACAGCAAATCTGTTCACAATTGGGTTCTGTCAGCTATCACAAAGAAGAGAAATCATAGATCACAAATTTGGGGCATCATTGGATGACGTGTCGTATCAGCCATTGCCAGTGTGTTGCACAAAGCTTCGCTAATAAATTGGAAGCATTGTTATTTATTAACACAGCCGATGCAATCTTTGCCCACCACATTGCATCACAGTGACGTCGCTAACTTTTTTTTCTCTTCCTTCCTCATTTTTGGGCTCCTTTTATTCTTGGGTTATGTTGTAAAGTGACTGTTCCTTGCAATGAATATTCTAAACCCATTAAGTAGGGCTTTAATGGATCAAGAAAAAAAAAATAGGTGTTCCATTAACATCAGAATGTAAGACAAAAAATAATCGGGATTTTCTACTTGGCAATAGGAATCAGTACTCAGTATTTGAGACATACAGAGCAGTCTCCTATTCCTTCTTAAAAGAGATAGTTGTACAACTCCCTCGTAGCAATGATTTAACTCTCTCATGTCATCTGGCACTATTTTGTGCTAATGGAATTCCCAACATATAGCATGAAAATGAAGTTCTATTACAAAAAATGCAGATTCAGGATCACAGCAGGCAGCTGAACAGACCTACAAGAGCCTACAAAAGTGCTGTGTCAATCACTGAGGGACGATATAGCACCTACTGGCGTTTAACAGGGCTAGCTTCCATGGAAGATCAGTACTGAACTACAGCACCATATTATGATATACCACCGTGAGGGTTTCACAGAAAGTATGGTTAGATGATTCAGATCACTAAAAAAACGAATCAAAAGATTCAGATCTTTTTAGAAACAGAAGTCAGGGTAGAAAACAAATACCAAGGCTTTAGGAAAAGCTGTCATATTTACACATTTAGGTGGCTGAAGAGGTTTAAAACAGTCTTTGCTACCAATGACATCCCATAGAAAATATTTTCTGTAGGAGGGATTTAATTGTGTGTAGCTAATTTGTAAAAAACCCAATGCATTAGGAGATTATAATGGCATGCAAAAAAAGTGGTACATCTGATTTAGATGGGGTGACACTTGTTAGAGGTAAGGGCAATGTGTCTCTCCTAGGTATGTATGTGCGTGTATACAGATGGGTTTTAGCAGCAAATATGAAGCTGGGAAAAAACCAAGATAGAAAGAAGTTCAAGTTTAAATGAGAGGATAGAAAAGAAATGCTGTTCAGTATCACTGCTGGAAAAAAAATCCTCCTCATGACAGTAAACACAAGGATTCATAATTTCAGCAGTCTCTTCTTTGCCCGGACAATGGATGTTTTCTCATGTCTCTTCAGTTTCTGGGGAAATTCAGCTCCTGCAGCGCGTGCATCTAGGCAGTCCCTGCTGCATGCAGATGTTCTCAACCTTACGTAACAGATGTCTGCACAGCACTCGAGGATCATGGAGACAGAAGAATTAAAGAAATTAATATTTAAAAAAATCTTCAGCAAAAAAAGGAGAAAAGAAGATAAAGAGACTGTTGCAGGTGTTCTGCTTCCTATGCTAAAGTGGATTAAAGTTTATTCGGTTTTTTGTTCTGTCAGGGTGATGATAACCTTTTAACAAATGCCACACTGCAACTAAAAGTCTTCAGAAGAAACTTCGGTATATATAATCATATCAGCACAGTGGTGTAAGAGCTCTAATCCTTTTTTTTTCATGTCTTTAGTACACAGAGAAAGAAGACATGCTTTTCCAGAATTTTTCTTCTCCAGTCCTTCCAATGATTGAGAACATCATCATCTAAACTAAGTAATTCCTAGCTTGTAGATTAAGATACTCTTTTACTGACACGCTGCTCTGTATTATACAGCAGGTCTAGTTTGTGCAAACAAGCAGAATTGTGCTCAAAATCAGCCTTGCTGAGCAAAAATACTTATTTGTGAGCTGGAGTCGGACAAGGGAGCTACGGAAAGGCAGAAGAAAGAGGCAAAGGTAGCAGACGTAGGGGCTGGGCATGCCACTCCTTACACCCTTCGGGCTCCAGCCTGTGGGGTGAGCACCGAAGTCTCCACAAGCAAAGCAGCCAGTGTACTCATCTGTGAAAATGGGTGATTTTTTGAGAGAAAGAGATGAATAAATGCATACCAGATCTTTCATTTATCTGTTAGGAGGCATTCAAGTGGTCTTTTGTTAACGACTTCAACAGATATATTTCTCACCGATAGCAATTAACCTTCTGGTACAAATTAATCTTTAAAAAAACCAAAGATGAATTAATCTTTGAAACTCAAGTATTCAGTAGATTCATTAATAATCTGAAATTGTCCTTAGATTTTCCATAATTAGACCATTCCCCTAATTTATTAATCCCACAGACTGCAGAGCATGTTTCAAATCTCATCTTCTGCTGCAATGACATTCAAACTCGCTTGAAGTACTTGTAATAAAAGTCACTTTGTGTCGAATTGTTAACTCAAAGGATCAAGCAAAGTCTTTATATGCTAAAGCACATTTGAAAACTAAGCAAGGGTAGCACTTTCTACTCATCCTCACAATTCCTAAGATCTTGGCTGAATCAGAAACAAGTTTGGATAAAACACTGAATTAAGGATAATTAACTGACTACAGATTCGGGGCCAGAGATAATAAACGTGCTGGTACCTATGGACTAAACCTTATTTTCTGCCAAAACACACTGATTATGAGATACAAGGCAATTGTCTGAGAGCTAATAATGACTGCTTATTGCCAGTGTGACTCAAACTTTGACTAATTACCTCTGCTCTGGGGCTGCTCCTCCTGGCAGACGCGCGTGGTCCTAAGGGGCCACGTAGGGCAGAACCAACACGAGGACCTCTGCTCTGCCACCTCTCCCAACTCTGTTCTTTTGCTCATTAAAAGGGGTCATGGTGGGCAGGATTCATGCCAGCTCTGAAATCCCTACAGACAGCAAACCTCTCAAACAGCAAACTGCAGCCAGCACTGCGTTGTCTCGTCATGGTCCAGGCAGCATGGAGAAGCCAGGACTAAAAAAACTGGAGCTATATATGCACCTATTGCATTCCCCCATTTGCACCAGGCTACAGAGCTTATTGTGCCACTACTTTGTTTGCTTATTTACCTGCGTGCTTTGTTCCTGGGTTTAAGAGCAGGGCAGTAGCAAGTCCGCCTGCGCGCAGACGTGGTGTTTACGCAAAGTCTTGCTGAAGCCGTGCTGGGTTCTGATGTCTGCTTTCAGCAGGAAACTGTGGCAATCCACGCATCATCCAAACCCCGAGCAAGACCAAAGCCTAAACACTGAAACTAAATGGACAATGCTTTAAGCATAGCACAACTCCTCCTGATAAACATCACGTGCTTTATCTAACTGTAGAGTGCAGTAAACGGCACCTTACCGCTTAAACCCCTCTCCTGTCCTACATCTTCCCCACGTTCCTGCAGGGTGTGCTGAGTATGCCCACCAAGTTGGGAGGAACTTGATTTCCAGAAGAACTGGATCTTTTGAATAAGGAAAAAACTTCTTTGTGCTGCTGTTGCATTTCTGTTGCTTCTGGCATGAGTTTTCTAATTCGTGTGAGTTTTGATTGGCACCCCAAGCACCACGTCAATCTACCCATACGGCACCAGCAGGATTGTCCTGAGTGTGCTCTCCCATCCCTTCCTCCCTGACCCTGCAGTGTTACAACAGCATGGCACGCATCGCCGTGCTTGACTGCTTTTGCAAAGATACTGCATAATTACACACCTCTGTTGGGCCACGTATATTTGGACCCATTTAAATATATTTCATACTTGAAGTACACTGATCTTGGTAATACTTCTCTATCTTGTGAAATCTCCTGTCCCTTCTGTTCCTCATTAGAGAGGACTGTTCACTTCATGCATTGACACACAGCTCTTGACCACTCAAATGTTTTTAAATAGATAGATCAAGGAGCTACTAACTACACCACAGCCATGAGTAGGTAAAATTATTGCTGCTTATTGCTTCTTCAGGAGGTTCTTTTCAACCCTGATATTACAGCAATCATCACATGACAGCCTAATTAACCATTTCTTTTCCATAAAATTTGCCCAAGGAGGCACAGCCACATCAAGTGCCTGGAAAGCAACCCTAAAACTGCTGGACCCTCCATGGCATGTCCCCAGAGCATGGGCAAATCCCATTGCAACATCACGCCTGCAAAACAGCACCTGGAAGATGGTCACCGAAGTCAGGGGACAAGGTGCCACTTTCCCACAGGGGATCAAGGTCAGGACCCATCTCCAGGGCAGCACTGTTTGAGAGTACGGTGGGTGCTCCATTACATACCTAGACAACAGGGCCGTCTTACACTTCCCAGGGTTTTAAAAACCCAGGGGACTTGTCGACAGGTATTAAATTCTCTCAGAACTTCGCCTAAGCTTTATCTGTGTAACACAAAAAAATTCAGCGCAGCCCTAAGAAGAAAAAGTAGCTGTACTGGATCGGAGGCAGCACCAGCGATGGGATTATTCCAGTTTCCACACAGGGCAGGCTGTGTATACAAAAGAAAGTTTATGCACTATCCCTGTTAGTGTCTTAATCTTGTAGGCGTGACCTATATCACCCTGCAAGCAAAGCTGCTTTAAGAAGCATGCTCTTTTGGTCTTATGCTTTATTTTTTATGAAGGACATTGAATTACTTGTTGACTACATGAACAGCTCCTATCATTAATTTAATTCTACAGAAGGTCTATAAAATGATATAGTATTATTCAGCTAGAGTTTGTCCTTGACATACGGAACACATTTCTGGTATGATTTGCAACAGTGGATATTTGGAAATAAAGTAAATTTTAAATTATAATGAACATTAGCATTTGTCACTTCCTGCAGTATTAAATTCAAACCCATTTTATTTAATACCACATAAATATGCATTCAAACGAACAGACAAATTTATGCAAATATAGGTTCCTTCTGTGATATCAACATAATGAAACAATTCCAGATTCTCCTCTCTAATGCTCCTTTCCTTTAAGCCTAGCTGCCTTCTCCGCTCACTCCTTGGATGACGCTGCCAAGAGAGATCCATCAGCTGCACCGTGGCAGTTTGGGAGCGAGCTGATGCTCCACTTCACAGCTAACACAGGCAATTTGCAAAAGCAGAGCGTACGCTGTGGAACCAGATTTGCAACAACCAGGGAGATGGAAACCTCCGATGGCTGCTTCAGAGCAATGCCTGTCCCATCCTAGTCCTTTACTTTCATGCACTTACTAATCTGGCTGGTGATTTATGTAACTCAGTAAGCAAACTGTAGATTCCATTATGCCGTTGCGTTATGATTCTGGATTGCAAATCAGCTTGCCATGGATTTATACCTCTATTCCCTGAAGTGCCTTCTGAAGTCCTCCTACATTCTGGTGTCTCTGGGGAAATTGAGAACTATTTACCCTGAAGAGTAAGTTACTGGGATAAGGACATGAGGACACTGACACAACAGTCACATCTTCAAGACAGGTCTGCTTTGTGTTTTCTACCAGAACAGGAAAGCAAGCTGTAAAATTAGAGATTTCTGTCAATAGAATTACAATCGTTCAACTCAATACCATAAGCCTGACCCAGCGCAAGACACAGCATTTCCCCATCCTCTTGGAACAGTGCGCTCTGGCAATGACATTGTCCAACACAGTTTGGCTTTCTTGGGACACCGTGAAATGAAACCAGTAACAAGAAAAACGTGATGCATCACACCAAAGGTCTGCCATGCCTCACACCATACTGCTGAGTTTGTTGCCTCCGTATCCCAGGCCAGTAAACTTTGAGCCTTTGAGCACAAATTTATGGATTTTCTCAACTGAATTGGTCAAGAGAAATGCTAAAGAGAAGCAATACAAATCAGGCAGCGATCTGAAAGGTTAACAGCAATAGCATGGCACAAGTCAATGTCTGGTAACAAACATTCTTCACAGAATTTCTTGCTGTAGAGAGATAAAAGCTCAGCATTTTAAAATCTGTCTTCCACCCATGTCAATATAATATAATGCCATCCAGTGGAATAGTAGGAGCTTGATAAGACTCAGGGTTTTCTATTTTCTCCAGAAATGATTGAAAACCACTAAGGTTTCAAGCTGTCTGAAACTCCATAAGCAATTTAAGAATGAGAGTATCTAGGAGCCATTACAGAGGCACTGCAAAGAACCGGAGCAACTTTAGAATCAAATTTATGTTCTAGAAAAATAATGTAACATTTGGTACAAAATTACATTCATTACTTCTATAGCATTTGCTGGAGGGAGGATGGGCATTGCCTACCTGCCTCTCTGGAAATTTGCATGAAGGACTCGACTCCTTTTTCTCCATAATTCCCTTCAGATGCCAAAGTGGACACATAATTCCATCCCAAAGCTTTCACAATGTCCACCATTGCTTGTGCTTGGAAGGAATCTGGAGGAACCACACGTGAGAAGAAATCATATCGCCTGTCATCACTCAACTCTGGTGCAGTTGAGGCATAACTGATTTGTGGGATCTGTAGAAAAAAATAATTTCTGATAAATATACATATTCATATACTCATTGCACTTCTTGCAGCAGTTAGCTAAAGCAGTTAGCTTCAGCTGAGCCTCAGTTCATCTTCGTCGTATCCAGCTATATTTCTCCACCATGTTCCTTCACAACATACAAGTCAAAGAAACAATCTTTCCATCGACTTCAAGTTCCACAAAAAACCCATTAATCAATTGAAAACAACTGTATACGCGCACATTCATAATTTCTTCCTTTCAGGCAATCTTAATCAAATACAGCACACACAAACCATTTTTCTCACTGTGTCCTTTTTATTGGTGTTCTGGTTTTATTAGCATCAGGTTATTTCAGGATCCTGAATGCAATCGCCTTTAAATCTATACCTGTCATCTCTGGCTGAAAGCCAGAGGACCCTTCATCAGTTTTTGAAGGATGAAGAAGCTCTCAAACATTAAACTATGACTCCAGATTTAAACAAAAGGATGATTATGTTTGATTCTTTCTGATGAAGAACAGTTGTGAAGATTGCTGAGCATGGACATCTCTGTCCCACAAAGACAACCTGGTCACGATTCAGCAGTGTCCTAAAACTCTGCCTCACAATGACAAACCAACTCTTGCCTTTCCTTCTCACGGCAGAGCGCGAAGGAGACTGACGGTTACTTTTTGTAACAGAGAGTCCAGAATATTGTTCAGGGCTATTTTCTCCTTGATAACAAAGGTCCCTAAGCAGTTATCAAGTTGACAGTATGTTAATCCCCAAACATATTATGCAATTGTTTGAGTAACAGTCTGGGACTGTTCCTTAAATTAAGGAACCTGCCATAATTCTCACTTGAGATGCCAAGGAGGGGAAAAAAAAATTTGCAATATACACAAACATGATCGTGTATAATCATTTGAGACTTCTAGGCAGAAAGGTCAGTATTTCATGCCTCAGTAAAAGCATCTTCTGCATTCTCGTATTCTGTCTCTGCACAGCATTCCTACAAGTATTTCTTAGCTCTCTTGCCTTCTCAGAAGAATAAACATTATATTTCCCCAGGCTCAATACTGTAAAGGGCTCAGTGCCTTCAGTTCCCACAGAGGTCAGTAGCAGATGAGACCAAACGCAGCATTTCGATGGAATACACACAATACTGACACATCTGTATGTACACTAACAAGAACTACAGCAGAGTAAAAGCAGACCTGTAAAGCAAAATTGGTTGCTGAAGACCCAGCAGATTAAGTGAATTTACTCAAACCATCCAAAATTACTAAATACCCCAACGTTTGTTGAGACAAATTCCTGTTTGTCAACGTAGTATCTACTGTTTTATTATAAACCATCACAAACCATAAGACGTGTTTAAGATCTGTTTAGCTTCGTCCATCATCAGCCTAGAGCGAAACACGGCTCGTGGCCCTTGCTCAAAGCCCTGCACCAGCGGGACCCCTGCGCAGGGTGCTTGCTGAATCAGGGCCCAGGCGTAATACCACTCTTACTTACTATGAGTTATTAAATCTAAACAAACACTTAAACTTTCAGAAGGCGCTTGGGCTGTCACTGTGGATGTCAGAGAACTGAATCCCCCAACACTTGGCACAGTCTTTCCTTTGGATGTGTAGTGTCACTCCTTTGCACATCTGCTGGTTGTGCAACCAGAGAGGTGGCTAATCAAGCTGAAAGCTGGCATTCTTTAGGTTTTTAATGCAAGACAGCAGTCATCTACAAAGCCTTGCCAATTTATTTTAGATCCGTGGCTTGTGGACAGCATGTTGCCAGCAAGACCTTTCACTGCACCAGTCACAGAAAATTAAAAAAATTAAAATTGAGGCTGCCGGGAGGAACACAGCATGGTGTTGGCCACTGGTACATGATTTACTTGCTCAGTGTTTTGCCTAGGGGCCAGCAAAGCTTGGGGACCACTCTCAAAAGACAAATAGATTGATTACACCAATTTATCAGGGTTCTTTATTTTTAATCTACCTTAGGGATGACTTTCAGCTAACACCAGCTACTGCAGTTGCACAGAAAATGCTGGGCACTCTGGCCATCAAAAATAATTGAAATTCCTAATTTGTCAGTGCCTACAATTGCTGTTGTAATAAATGATTGGTGACATTTTAGGATCTCTCTCTTCTCATTTGTACAAAGCAGTTAACAGAGCTTGCTCAGCTGCTTATCAGCTTAATTCATCTATTCGTTGGATGGTATTATATTATGTGGAACAGTTAACCAGGCTGACTTTATGGGTGCTATTTACCCATTATTAATTAGACAAGCATCCAGTACACAACATACAGGCCCACACACAGAACCGTACTGAGACAGCCGAGTGCTGGGTTTTTTAAATTATAAATAAAAGAAAGTATGAAATATGAACTGGCAAGTGTTTGTATTCCAACTTGCCAACAACTGTTTTTTCAACTAAAAATCAAAAGGAGTATATGCTGCACTTTTACAAAAGCAAAGCTTCTACAGAAGCTTATATTATTTAGGAGAATTTGGGGTTTTTTGGTCTTTCCTCTGTCCATAAAATACTAACCACTTCTGGCTGTTTCAATCACTTGTGGTATAAAAAGCCTATATTGTTTTTTTTACCAACATTTCTTGCAGGATATCTAAAAGCAACATAAAGTTATATGTACAGGGAATACAATTTTCATAAGATTTTGTCTGAATACAGGGAGAAAAGTACTTAAATGGATACAATATAGACAGCAGCCATTAGAGTTCAACTTTGTCCAGTATGTCAGAGCACCTAGGATATTTTCCCTTCCCGCACATCTTCCCATGCACACAGGCAGCATCCCAGATATCCAACTGAACATCTGTTTCCATCAGACAAAATCTAACAATTCAGCATTTCTTCCTTCTCTTCCTTCTTTAACATTCACATTCAATTGAATGTGGACAAGCTTCCCACGGACTCAGCTAGAAACCTTTCCCCAGTGCTTCACACCATATGTTCCTCCGCATTACTGTTTTTTTTTTTTTCCAAGAGTGACTTTACTTTGAAAAACACAACATTGTGCTAACTCCAGCCAAACCTCAGCGGCCAGGCACCCTCTCCGCTCCGAGATCTCTTCACAGGGCTTACACTAATGAGACCAACATCCAAAAGGTAACATACAGTGCTGCTACGTGCTGCTGGCTGCTCACCAGGTAAGCTCACAGACATGCACCTTCAGCTCCTGTGAACATTGCAGTGCACTTGCAAATAAAAATAGATTGACCTCATTCATCAAGACGCAACCCCAAGGTGGCCAAATGTCACAGCTCTCTGTTCCCAAAGATGGTGAAGATGGCCTCACCACGTGAGGAGGCCGAGGGGAGGGAGGCTAAGGGAGAACAAGAAGGGCTATAATTTGATTACTCTCTCTGATAATGAAATTCATCCCCTCGGTCCACCTCTTTCAAGCACGCTCTGGTGCCTCTTGACACTGGCCCAGGCCTCCCCTCGGGGCAGGAGGCTGGAGCTTCCCAGCCTCCCATCATGCAAACAAACCTCCTGTGCCCCACGGGCCAGGATGGCAGTGGCTGGATGCACACAGACTGGGCTTCAGCTTCAAAGGTGTGGAAAAAACCTTTGTAAAGCTATGCACGTCAAACTGCAGTTAACTATCTGGACGTTTAACAACCAACTCTTCTCCACCCTGATGAGTTTGTAAAACCATCACTTAGCACTGCTGAAAGGTGCTGAACGATCAGGCTGGTAACGGGAAGTCTCCCGTTCATGCGCAGACAAAAGATGGATGAGCAAAAGGCAGAACAAGCTGCGGTACGATGCCAGAGGTGCCCGAGCAGTACATGGTCTCAAATGTAGACCTACTGCTACCTAGCGTGTCCCCTAAATGTCCTCTCAGATGTACCAATCACTGCCAGTTTTCTTTCTGTTTTGGTTTTGAAAGCTGCTGACATGGTTCAAGCTTGCAATCAAAAGCCGTCTGACAGTACTGCCTAGCCTGCGCCATTGCTCCAGCCACACGGAATATTGCAAGTTTACCCACTTCACCCAACCTACACATGAAACAGGTAACACCTAAATAAAAAGGTTTGCACGCCCTCTTCCCTATAGCTTTCCTCGTTTTTACAAGTTTCTAAGCTCATCACTGTTCCTTGCTTAAGCCATACTCATTCTCCTTTTGGTCCTGCAAAGGTCCAGTTTGAGACATCACATCCTGCTGCCATGGGAACAACTGGGATGTCAACAAACCCAGCAAACATTACCATGAATTCACGACAGGATCACAGCACAGAGCATTTTAAATGAGGCTGTGGGTTTTTTTAATTAACCAGATATATATTTTCTCTCTCAAATAATTTATTTTTCTTTCATTTTGGTAAAATCTGCTGCTTGCCATTGATATCTCACATGTGAAACTTCAGTTTAAAGCAGCAAGCTTCCTCTTCCATCACATTTTTCTGTTTTCTGTTCTGAAACATCTTTGAAACATCAAAAAGCCCTAGGGAATTATAGTCTGCTTTCCAAATGGCTCTAACATCTTGGCAGAAGAGTTGCGATCCATAAAGTACAGGGGATAACAATCCCTCCGGCCCTTACGCAGCAAGGCTGTGAGTAACAAAAACCTGTGGTTCTCCTTCATGTACCACATAGCAGCCAGCGCTTGTAGAAGAGGCATCCTGCCTGAGCCTTCACCACTGTAACACGACACAGTTGTAGTTGGAGCTTTCTGAAGGACGTTCAGGAGTCAGCAGATAAGCAAGCAGATCACTGATGTGGGGGGCAGATTATCCTGAAGGCAGTCTTTGTGTTTACAGGACTACGGCAAACATCGCACTCAGGCATTTTACATGCCGTTTGCCTGGCTGATGTTCTGATTACAGTAAGAGTGAATGATTAATGCTAGGAACATTGCATTACTCAGTGATTAATTAATGTTAATTTATTTCTAACATTGAACGTTATTCTTCATTTATTTCTGTTTTTTCCATTAATGAAAAGCTCTGGATCACACTCAGTTGCCTTGCTTGAAAAGCAGGGCCTCTTCGTGTGTAGCTGCACCAAAAGCTTCAGCAGAAAACACACAAAGGATCAACACGTCTCTCTGATGGTCTCCTAAGTTGCTCTTTGCAACATCAAACATCTTCCAACATCAGGTTTGGAACTGCGTACTTCAGAGTAAAAAGCAACCGAAACGCAAACTTGTTCCAATTCTACATTTCAAACTTTGTATTATCGCCTCGTCCCATATCGTCCTCCTCTCGCTGTTCAATAAATCCTTCTTTTCAGGCAAAATGACAGAAAGTGGCGAGCTCCTTGCTAATAGCCAAGCATCTCAACTGGAAACACGCAAGAGACCCAGTGCCAGGAGACAAACCAACTCTCTCCGAAGCTGCAGTAACTGCCAGAAGCATTGGGCTTACCACCCACAGCCTCATCACCTCTGTCCAACTCCGCCTGCAAATTCACTTGCACGGCCAAGAACCTCATAAATCAGCAGAACCACAAAAATAATTATTGCCACTACGCTGCCTCAAATGTGACTGAGTTAGGCTACATCTCCTCAGTAAGTTATTAAAAGATTAATAAAATGGTGCACCTCAACCCAGCTCACCAAATGACAGGAGTCAGAAAACTTCAGAAAAGGCAATTTCCCCAAGGGCCATGTGCAATTAAGATAATGCGTGAGTATACCTGTTGAGATATTAATGAGCTCCCACCAGGGTAATATTAAGTTCACAGTTTGCTGCATTTTTACTTTCAACTTCCTATTAAGTTTTATTGATATGATTTCCCAACAACAGAAAAATAAAATACCCGACTTTGATAAAGCCTCTTGAACTCATCCTATTTGGCAGTGCAGTGTCAGTCTACACAAATTGCAAAATCCTGCCAGTAAGTTAACTTTACAAAAAGAAAATTCCTGAAGACTTTTCACTTGGCTGCAAAACTCTCTGGTGTGAAGTGATGGATGACTAACAATCTCTAATCTGTTTAGGTCTCAGATTTTATTCATGTAGAAATTTATCATGTTAGGATTTAATCATCAGTTAGTACAACTATTCTTTGTTCACCATTTACATCTCCAATTGCATAACAAACAGCTTCACCATCCTGTGAACTTCATGTAATTGTTTTCATTGCCTTGAATTACAGTTAGTCAAAGTTTCTAACTAGCTGTTTTCTCTGGGCAAACCTCTTCTATACTGTCTTCATTTTCACTTTGCTCCGAATAGAAAGAAAATGTTACCCGAGATACAAAATAAGATCAGAACATGACTCAAAGCTTGCAAAGATGATAGGAATGAATCTTCCTGCTGATTTCCACTCAGCTGGAGGGAGAATTTGAGTTCACTCCATTTTGTCAGGAGCTGACACCCGTGGGGTGGTGCAATGGACTCGGGTCTCCCCTGCCCTGCAGCAGTCGGTGGCCTCACGGGACGCCAGCCAGCTAGCTAATCGACATAGGGGTATATATAACATCCAATATCTCTTCCTTTTGTTCTCCTCCTTGCCAGTCCTTCCAAAGCCTAAATGCTGCTAAATCGGTAACTTTGGGTAGATTTTCTGGAGGTGTCAGTCTAGCAGCGTGTGCCCTATTTCTGTCCTGAAAGGTGCACATGAAAACAAATATTACTGCAATTCTTGTTCTAGGGCTCTTAAAAGACTAGGGAATAATATTCCCAATAGTCTTAGGTAATGATGAGAACAAATCCTTCTAAACTGCTTTGATAATTACTTCTTATTATGTTTTATGATGAAATTTGAGAAGTAGTGCATTTCAAGCTGGCTTTTATACTCAAGAATCAAATGTTGACAATAAGAAAATGAGGCAAAACAATTAACAAAAAGAGTTTTCATATAAATCAATTTTAAGAGCAATACAAAGTATTTCTGTACAGCTCTGCCATAGTCTCTAAGGTGTTTACACATGGCAAACCTGCTGCTGCATGCAAATTTACACCGCAAGAGCTAATTCTGAGCAGTGAACAAAAGCAGCACATCTAAAGAAGGGCATTTGTATAATAGAAAATTCTCAAAACCATCTATCTCTTTACAGTTCACCTCAGTTTCTCTCACTCTGTTTACCAATTACTAAAGGAACCGGTGTTCGAACAAGGTCCTGTTTGCTCACATCACCACCTCTCGTGTTATCCCACAGTGAATTCCTAATGATGTATTAGAGATCAACACAATCACCTACAAGGGGAACGGATAGATTTCATAAGGTACAGAAATACAAACATAAACAACATCAAATACAAATAAGAAGCTAAGCCTGGAGGAGGAGAAGTGCATTTAATAACACAGAAAAACCTTCAAGAGCAACAAAAGAAACACTAAGAAAGTAAACCTAATAAAAGATTCGTGTACGTGAATTTTGCTTATATCCAAGTTGGCCCGTTCCACCAAAACTCACCACGCTGCGTGAGCTCCATCTAACACTACTTGCCCAGCATTATGACTTCAGCTAATAGGTGAATGGGTCTTCTCTCAACTTGACCTCATAGACTAGAAGGACTATTAACATGTCAAGCAAACAGAGTAAATCCCACCTTCCAAAGCATTTTAAAGGAGAGATTTTCGAAGTGTTCAGCATCTGCAGTTGAAGACCTGTGTCAGAGCTCCCAAGCTTCACGTAAGTTGTTTTTTTGTGGAAATCTTCAAGTGGTATGGCAAAATTCCATACTTATTAGGCGTTCTTGACAAATTGTCAACGAAATATTGGATGAGCTCACTGTTCTGTGGACCTCTCAGTATCAGATAGTTCAAGAGTGACAGTGATAGGAGAATAAAGTAGTGTCAGGAAGGGTAATGGACTGACAAAACACAGAGAACTACAGGGAGAAGTTATCTGTAATTTCATTTCACTGAGTTGTCTTACTGTGCAGCATAGACTTCAGTTTCAATACAGAATGAATAAACATTAGAAGCTCCATGCAGATTGTTGGGTGGAAATTAAGAGGGAAGGCCAGTCCTATTAAAGGACTTGCTTTAATTGAACAGTGCAGTAATAGACCTTAATGGAGCTGTTATGAAGGAGTGGTGCACCACTGGTCTGACGTCCCGACAATATGGAGCAACAGACTGCTCCCTCGTGCGTCCAGAGTGATGGTTTGGCTTAACAAAGAATTTAGAATTTTAGAATTCACAACTCCTTGATTACCAATATTATAATGGATGCAATATATTACTGAAACAAACACCTCCAATGCTACTTGGGTTTCCTCAAATAGAAAACACAACTGCCACAGGCTTTCTAATTGAATGCTTTTTTTTAAAAAAAAATCATTTCAAACCTGAAAAGACCATATGAAAGAGCCCATTTCCAGGCACATAAATCAACATTCGTCTGTACCATAACTGTCATAACACTAAAGTGGAAAGACATCCTGAATAATACCGGCAAGCTGGGAGTATTTTCCGTATCTACAAGGTCTCTCCTTCTTCTTTTTCTAGAATAAGAAAGTACTCATGAATTACTACCGAAAAAATAATTGTAGCAATTAAGGGAACAATAATTACAGCAATTAGTACTGTCCACATGGCTCATGGGAGCACTTTATCAACTCAGACAGAATGCAGGAAGAAAAAAATTATAAACACATAGTAAAATGAGAGGTGTCCATAAACATGAAATATCCCTATGTTTCATCTTGATGACCTGTGCCTAGAAATAGGTCTGTTTGTGAGCTTATGGAATAGTCTGGGCTTTTATGGCTGCAAATTAGGAGGTGATCTCTTAGGTCATAAATACTAAAAGATCCTTGGATAGATTACTTGAAATCAGGATCTACAATTTAAATGAAATTAAGTTTGTGTCTTAGCACAAAAATAAGCATGTTATCTCCTTCTAATTAATAAGACATATAACACCTCTCTCAACAAGTTCACATATTGCGGATTGAGAAGTTTCTATTTATGGTTTCATTGCCAATGCTTTCATTTTCCTGATCTGTGCAGTAGGGTGCTCAGGCACATGGAGACAGATACCTGTGTCTCACTAAGCGTCTTCCAAGTGGCTAAGATCTACAAATTCTTGTACTGTGAGTCAATTTATAATAAACCTCTTTTCCTACACAGGTACGACTGATTTTTTTAAAAGTCTCTTCCATGACTCTGCCTTCCTCTCAGAGCAACGTTCTCCCATTCCCTGTGCCCGCAGGTGCTTTAACCTGCTCCCACCCAACCAGTGAGCTGGTCTTGGGTCTTCCACACTGCCACAAGACAGTAAAAACACTTGAATCAATAAGCTGCTACTCCTTTTAGAGAAATAAAAGGTCATGCGTACCTGTAGTCCTGCAGGAGGAGGTACAAGGGTGAAGCGGGTGGTATAAAGCATGGGTTGCAATTCCAGGTATTTGTCCCTAAGGCAAGGCCACCTACACTACCCTTCATATGAAACACGGAGCTACCAAAGACCTGCTCAAAGACCTACTGCAGATGGAGAAGCAAACAAAGGCAAGAAGCAGTGATATAAATATAACCTACTTTGCTGAATGTTTTGAGATTTACAGCTCCAATAAGTGTCTTTTTTGCACTTAGACATCCAATGACCTTTTCCATAGGCAAAGAGCATTCTTCATAATCAAGCTCCTTTGAGCAGGGCCTATGAATCAATTCAAAAAGTTTCAGATTCTTAAAAATAATTCATTCAAACATTTGGACCAAGCTGTGCCAAAAAGCACAGTTCCCACTGTACTGCTACTACAAAAATAGAACACCTTTGAGGAAGGCAGAACAGGGTTTCAACACCACTGTCAATATTGCACATTGGTTTGGAAATAGGTGAGGCCCAAGTGGAATTCAACTGTTCTCTCACTTTATGTCCTTTAGAGAATTACCTAAATAAAAATCTCAGTCTATGCTGTAGCTTGGACACAAAAGCTTCATAGATATTGAAGACAGTGCCTTGAAGAGACAAAAATATGTTCCTGGGTCTACCAAAAGAAGTCATGTTCTTTAACATTTCTTAGCTGTTTTGTTACAGCACACCCGCAACAACATAAAAACCAGGTTCTTTTTGTTTGCAGGTATTATTTGTATTTGTAAGTCCAATTGTTATCATTGGAATTGTAAATTTCTTCAGTAAATTGTCATACCTTCAGGCTTTTTTTGTTTCAAAACATTCCTTGAAAAAAATTGCAAAAAATGACTAGAAATTAGTATTTGAATTTTCACTGATTCAATAAGATTAAATTAAAAATTTAAGTTACACTTTTAAATTATTATTTCTATCCCTAGATAAAGATCCTTCTTTATTTTGAGGGAAGACAGCTTCAAAGCTAACAGTCCCTCCAGCCGCTGATGCGCTGCGCGGCCCAGGCCACGCAGCCGGTCCCTCCCAGCATCACACGCTGGCAGAGACGCCGCCTGCGACAGCAATGTGCATAGGCGAGGACAGGCAGGCTTCAAACTCCCCATCCCTTTGCACATCACTGAGATGCATTTGCACATCCCCTGATGCAGGCAGGTAGAGGCACAAGCTCCTTCCTTTTTGCAGGCTGGGTCTGTCTTCCCTGACGTACAGATGTGCACGGACAGACAGAAGCCAAGACCTTCCCCGGCTGACAGAACAAAGACATCCAGATACAGGGAACCTCTTACAGCTCCCACCTGCAAATGGAAATATTCATCTACTGCACCAGACAGATTATTGATAATAAAGGCAAAGGAACACATACTGTTATGAAACTTCAGCACTTAATGTTTTTAAGTGAAATACTTGACTTGTTCAGAATTTTAGCTGGCTTGCTCATAAACCAACAAGGCGAGAAAGCTCTATTGGTTGGCAGATCTCGTGGATGAGATGTGACCAGCACAGCACATTTGTATATGCTAGTGCATATTCATTGATTTTACAATATTAACTAGAATATTCCTCCTAGGATACATCAGTTAAAACATCAGCGGTGATTGCTCATCCACTGCAATGCAAGAATGCACAGCTCTTCATATTTTGACTCCATCCCTGATAGAATGAAAGCTTGAGAGCAGCATTAAAATAATAGATGGCACTCTGCTAGAGGTAATTTGAAATCTCAACAAAGTATCAAAGGATCTTGTCTATTACGAACTAACACTTCAAACCAATTTTTAGCTGAAGGCACATAAGGCGATGGGAGTACGGGGACCCTATAACCTTTCTAATGGCCACATTTTTGTAATCATATGGTGCAACAAACCTGCTTATGCAGCAACAGTCTTTTCAACCTCATACTGTGATTTAAATTCTGCCTACAAATAACATATATGGATATTCTGTCACACTTTTATCCCATGACACACTAGACTGTCTAAAACACAATTACGAAGATATTGTATGAAAGAGAGAATGAACACATTTAGGACGCATATGCTGTGTTCTTTGAGTCTGTGCTAAGACTGAATCTACTTTGGGGGTTGTTTACTTCTAGCACAGCCTAAGAAAGCATAAGCGATATCTCCAGCAAATAATACAGGCAATGGTCTTTCAAAGGGAAGAAACCAAGGGCTGTCCATTAAATGCTACAGTTAACAAAATAATTTGTGTCAAAAATGCAATTTTCGTTTTGCATCACATTGCTAAGAATAAAATTAATAGTTGTCTAATCCATCAGGTGCTTGGCAATGGGAAAAGATGCTGTCTGTCTTAGGTAGGTTTCCATTTTGGAGAGGCTGACATCAAGCCTTTCCAAGCCTTGCACAATGAAGCGGAGGGAGACAGAAGGCCTTTTGCATGGTCTGAACGCACGCTTCAAGATCTCCTAGATACCAAAAAATAATCGCTTGAGGGCTGGAGCCTACTTCCTACAGCACACACATTGACATCAAGCAAGGCATTCTCGGAAGGGTCATTTCAACCATTCAAAGAGGTGCTAAGCAGAGAACCAGAGTGCGTATGTGCCCTACGCTCAGTTATGGGACATGACAGCAGCAGGCAGGCTTGTTTTCTTCCCCTTTTACGTATACCATTCCCATACACTGTTTGCATTTCCAAGAACCGAGAAGTCAGTCACTGTGAACAGATAGAGAAGTGATGTACGTACATCAAGCATATCCATCAGTATAAATATGCTAGCAGTGATTGGAGTTCACACATCCAAATACAGACTCACAAATTCTAATTATTTTGAAAATAAATCAGAACCAGAAGATAAACATGGCAAAGCAGATTTTATGTTTTATTTATGTGCAAACATTGCTCCGTTCATCACAAACATATAATCGAAACTTATATTGTCTATGCATATTTTAAAAGGTTTTTAATCTGCAAGTATAAATCTCATTGATTTTGAAAGTAGCCCGATAAAGACAACAACAGTAAAGACTTATTCAGCAGACAGGCTGAAATATCGAAAAGCTCAACAGCATAACATAGTTTTCTGGAAGTAATGCGCAAACACAGACATGCAAACCCACGATGGTGGAAACAAATTGCAGTGTGGTACAGTGTGAAACAATCATCCTTCAAAGCTTAGTTACTAGACTAAATGAAAGCTGTCGAGTTAGTATGCAAGCATCTCATAATTGTCTTTCTAGACGAACATTTGTGTTTATGTTGTGGAAAATAAGGTTGTGATTCGAATATTTATTCCTAAATTTTCAATATAGCAGAGTGTCTTATAATCAAGTAGAATAAAGCCCATGGCCGCCTTGTCTTTACAGAGCAACACACCTAAAATCTGTCAATACAAATGTATCTATATTAAGTGCTTATTTACAATTTCACTGTAAAGTTAGACTTTCAGCACGCAGCTGCATATCATGATGAGCAAAACTGAATTTCTGTGAATGACTTTCACCGATCAGATATCGCAAAATTAAGAATCCCAACTCATAAAACCGTCTCCAAGTGGTCTTAATTTTAACAGAGAGTCTTGCAGAGCGAGGCTTCCCCCAGCTCCCCTCCCCGAGATCCTCTGCAGAAGAACCCACAAGGGTATCAGCTGCATTTCAAGCAGTAAAATGGGGTTTTAAACAGGATTTCTGGAGCTCACTTCTTTATTTCCTTCCACATAATATTGGAAGTATTTTTGCATTTTAACAACATGTCAAATAATACACAAAACTAGGTTTTTAACACACTCACGCACTGGAGTTGTCTGAATGGTTTTATGTAAGCTGAAACTGTTTTGTTTTGGATTGGCACATTAAGGTAAGAGCAAAACTGTGGATTAAAAAGAACATGTGTTCACTCCTATTTGAAGCTCTCACTTCACTTCTGGTCATCCATACCTACACACTTCAACAGGTTTTTTCACTTTTCTCTTCTGTCCTGGAAATGGCTCTCCCTGCCCTGACTACAGATGATGCCCATGGTGAAACTGCGGTTAAGCAACTACAACTGGAAACGATGAATCCAGAGCTATAAAACTGATCCTCATTTACGAACAAAGCGATATACCTCCCCAGACTAAAACCTCAGCCTGTACTGATGGGAATAGCACCGCTTCCGAAAGCGTTTCCAGTGACGTCAAGGAGCACAAATTCCCTGTAAGCCGGAAGGTCTTCTAATGAGCCTGTGATGCTCCAACACACTACCAGGGGATCACGGGAGCACTAGGACCCACACGTGGCACCGTGCATGGGGATAACAGGAATAAGGAAACATGTCACGGCTACTGATTAACATTCTGAATATTATACAAAAGTCTAATACTCAGTGGTAGCAACAGGATGAGACTGAATACATAGAGCAGATTATTCCATGTCTGCGTGTACAGTGTTAGTTTTCCTTCCTGTCCCAAATTGATGCTTACAACTGCTACAGACAAGTTATGGCCTGAATTAACTCAAGGATAAAATCTAACTTGTCCATTTTCCTTTTTTTTTTACTGACACAAATTGCCTTCTTCTACATAATGAAATACAAAAAAGTATTCCAGAGCATCTAAGATGCACTGAATTTCAGTGGCAGCCAGTATATACAGCAAAGAGCTGTTTCCTACACTACGTGAAAAATGCTGTGCATGGGGAAGAACACAACTACGTATTTTTATCTCATATCCCTTACAAAGAGCATGGTGAACAGGAAATGTCTATATACATTTTTAGTAAAGTTATGATACAAATGCATTCTCAATTTCAGATATCTGGAGCAAAGTCTCCATTTAAGAACAGCACTTAGAAGCCTTCTGTTGAGATATGTTCATTAGTGCTAAAGCAGCGGTCTAGGATAGTAGAGTTTGCCTCTGTTTAACAAAATCCTTGATAAATTATTTGTGTCTCTATTAAAAGTTCTTAAGCTCCCTGTTAAAAGTTATCACCTGCTCCAGCAATGATAACTCCACTAGAGGAAAATCTTGTTGTTAACCCATAGCAAGAGAATTTTAATGTAAAAAGGCTTACGGTAAACAGATGAGCTACATAAACTACTGCCAAGGCTAAGCCTGAACTACAAACTACAAATTGCATGAGAATGATACAAGCTGACGCCGGTCCCCAGACCTTCCACTGATGTGCGGCATTTATTTCAGAGCTCTGAAGTGTAATCAGGTGAAAGATGCTGGTTACAGGCAAGTTTGCACTTGTTTTCAGCTTTCATGGTTTTAGGGTTTTTCAAACAAACTAGCTGCAGCAGGATCTCACCAGTGGGGCTGGAAGAGGCAGGCAGACGGGAAACAGAGAGAAGGTCCTGGTCGCAGCAGCCCCGGGAAGCCCACACCACACTCCCCGCCAGCCGCCGCAGGCGTGCTCTGCGATGCCCTGCGTTGATCCCCACCGCCCTCCAGTTCAGAACACAGCTGCATCTCCACTGCTCCGTAATGGAGGACAGGAAAACCCCAGCCACTGGAAAACTCCAGCCTTTGACAATAAGCTTATCATCACCTGAAATCACTGCAGCTAGGCTGGGAGTCTTCCTAAAGGATATTCTCCCAGTGAACTACAGCTTTCCAGCACCAGCTGACACAGGCTATATCAGGTATGAAATCAGATCAGATCATAAGAACCATAATCCTTTCCTTGGGAATCTGTCACCTCTCAGCTTCTGTGAGCATATCCCCACCTGGTTTTCCTCCTCCCTGGCCCCGAGAGCTTTACCCTTAGCTTCCTTGGAAATGTTCACAGGACTGCTCTCTGGATTGTTTTCCCTTGAAGTCGTCATCTCCAAATTCACCCCCAAAGACTTCAGGTCCCACCCCCCAGCAGAGCCGTCTGACTGTCACGTCCTGTCACAGAGGAGGGGACAGTGACTCAGGTTCGTGGATCCTCTCGGGAACAATTAAGGTAAAACAATTACTCAAGGTCCGCGTACAAGTATCAGTTTTAATGAGAAAAGTACAACTGTCCCATATAGTTTGGCACCCTGTAAAATACAGCCTTATGGAAGGTTAAAGTAAGCCTTGCAGTTATTTGCCACACATGTGGGTTTGAGCCTTGCATTATTTGCTAGAGAAAAAAGGAATAAAAAGAAAGAGAGAGAAGAGAGAGGGAGGAAGAGAGATCACTAGTCTGGGTTCCAGGGCTAGTCCAGCCAACAGGGGTCTCTTGTCCGTAGGAGTGCTCGTCCAGAAGTTGCCCCTGATGCTATTTTCCATCCCTTTTTATTCTCATCCCTCCATGTGGATCACCTCCTCCAGAAATTTTGTTTCTGGGCAGAATTCAGCATTCTTCTGCTATTGGTTAATCAGTCTTGCTTGCTGTGTAAATTAGCATGCATGCTCCTCACAGGGATGGCAGGGCAAGTCTTTTTGGTCTCGAATTGAGTCGGTGGTCGCGATCTCCCCATGCTGCATTTACCTCTCCCCCAGTTACTGCAGAGTCTTGCCCACTTCGTCGCTTCCTGGGCAATCCTCTGGCCTTCGTCGCCTTCTGAGGCAAAATGTTCTCTCTTATCAGTCCTCAGCTCCTCCTCTTCAAGTGTTTGCAAGTGTTTGAGACATTCCTTGGAGAAACTTAGGGGAGTCTCCACCCTTGTGAGCAAAATAGTTCTTTGTTCCAGGGGGTAACAAGTTAGCCTTGGTTGTAGATTGTTTGGTCTTTCAGTTGGTCTCCTGCACTGACCCGCGGTCCCTGAGCATGCCAGCCTTTTCTCCCACTGCATCCTCCCCAGCAAGGTGCAACCGACACATTGACCTTTGCGGTCCCTGCCTTCTCCTGAGCGCTTCACCTCGGTGCGAGACCCTCGTGTTCCCGCTCAGCCAGCGATGCCCACTTCCACTCGCCGGCTGGCGCCTGCAACTGTTTTCCGTGGCTTTCCACCCAAGGCATCGCCTGCTTATCTCCCAAGGCCGAGCACTGTGTCGGAGGCAGAGGGAGAGGCAGGGATGGCCGGGATAAGCGTTCAGGCAGTAAGAAATGCTCTGGCTCCCCTTCAGCCCCCGCAAGGTCGAAAATCTACTCCTTTGAAATAAGTCATTCATGGGCAGCATTTAATATTCCTTTGGAAAGTTTAAGCAGCACTTCTGTAGGGGCACTGTGCTGACCCTGGGTGTGGGGATGGGTTTCACCAGGGAGGCTGCATGATTATGTTTAGCCTGCCTTTGATTTCGTGTTTTCTTTAATCCAAAATAAACATTATCATGAGTAAAAAGGCCTGTTGTGTCCTCTGAGCATAAGAAGCCGAACAGCGTCCTTCAGGACACAGACTTTGGGCGTAAAGGAGAGCAAGGAAATGCGGCAAGAAGAGATGTAAGGGAGAACGGATTATAATTATGGGAGAAATCTGCATTTGACATTTCTTCAACTACATATACAAGAATTATAGTGCATAGTGAAGTTTCAATGAATATCTATACCTTTTATTTCCTTATATTTCATCTCTGGCCTTTTGCAAAGTGCATCATCACCATGTAATTCTACATATATATAAATATTTATGTATTATTACAGGGAAAACACAAGGCAATCACACTTTTACCTTCACTGGTTTTCTTCACCTCAACATTAAGCTTGCCAGCTAAGTAATTACATTTCTTCTTATCTAACTTGTGGGAAAACAAATTTAATAACAGAAATACAGCTAGAAAGACAAATACTTATGGGAGAATAATTTTCAGACTTAAACTTCACAAGCTCGATAGATTATTCTGGACACTGGATAATTACTCAGCATGTCTTTATCGCAAAAGTGCCCGGACATTCTAATTAATCCAAATTGCTTTCTAAGGGCCATGTTATTAGACAAATGCAGAAGCAACCAGATATAGAAATATATTATTGTTTTTTAAAGGTCTCTAACAGCTTCTGGCACTCTGATGAAAACCACACCACGGGAGCCAGCAACTCCTTCCCTCGCGCTGCAGCAAGCCTAGACCAAAGGAAAGGAGCCTACAGTGAACTCTGTGCAACCAGAAACAGTCAGAAGCAGCTGCACAGCTTGGATCATAGAGCCTTTTTTTAAAAAAGATAAACAATATCGCCAAAACAGAGAAGGGGGCAGGATCACTTTTATCAGCAGCCTGGGTGCGCCGTGCCAATTTCACTGACGCCTCGGCCCCCAAACCACAGAGACACCGAAACTTCCCCCAGGGCACCAGGACCAGCTGGGCTGCAGGGCAGCAGGACAAGCCGCTTGCCATTAGGGCAGCTCCTGGCAGCAGCCGTGCTGCGATTTTGCTGTCGTAACCCAACAGAATTCTACTCTTCAATGACCTTTTATTTATTTCTCTTTTTATCTATCTATTTGTTTTGCACTCCTTCTCATGGGAAATTATAAATTCTAGCTCTTGGTTCACCTCCAAGTGAAAATCATTTTGAAATATTCTCATATGCAATGCAACCCCACACAGGGCTCCTTTCTGATCTTGTACTGGTGCTCAGTCTGCATCTCAGCAGGACGCCCTAGCTCCGACCACCATGAACCAGAGCCGGTGTGGCTGGTGAAGTACTGGGTGATGGAACAGACGTCATTCTCTGCCTCGTCTCTCATATGGCAATGCAGCACAGACAGGAGCTAAGCCCTTGCATTAAAGGAGTGCTGGTAAACTGAGTCGCTTAAAGGATTACGGAAAACTGCAGAAATCTCCTATGTTCCTCATGTGAATGTTTTTATCATCACTCATCCTCTTTAATAGCCTTGTTAAGTGTGATTTTCCTTGAAACCAATACAAACTTTCAATTACTTAAATCTTCTCGTTAAAGGAAGGCAATACATACAATTTGGGACAGCAATTTGCCAGAACAGAAATATTCCTCCCCCAAGAAATTTTAGGCACTCCTACAAAATCACGTAGATGACAAACATTTATGGGTGCAAGGACCAACAAAATGTACAGAAAATCTCTCATCCTTCAAGAAGATGCTTATTCATGTCTGTGATTAAACAAATCCTAAGCAAAATGTACCAATAGTCATTTTCAATGAATAAAACAACCTTTCTTAGTCCTCATCTGCCTTTCTCTTACCTTTGCTGAACTGGTCAGTGTTAGTCCATCATTAGTGTAATTTTCAGCCATTAAAAAAAGGATCATCATTCTCTACCAAGTGTCTTTTTGAAGTTTCATGTGTGCAAATTTGGTGTAAATTACTGTCAGTATTCATTATATGGGATACTGCATGCAATTGTTAATCAAACAAAATGTCTACGCAAAGTGCATGCCTAAAGTAAATTAGGTCTAGTTTGTTTTCCGTCTTGATAGTGGAATTGCTACAATAGATTTGACCTGTCACACGCTGTCATAGCTGTGTATTGCTGGGCTTGTTTACACTTCCAAATGAAAGGAGAAGAAAACCAAGTGCACACAAAGCCACTTTTACTTAGGTACCGAAACAGTTTCAACACAAACTTGACAGTTTTCTTCTTGCAATTCCTTTAGCAGGAAAGATACAGGTACACTTGAAATTCGACTGGTACCTGGAGGAGTCACATGTCAAAATCTGGAACATCTTTTTCTTCAACAACCTGACAACTGGAGTTCTCTCTGGCACCAGATGGGCTTCTTGGCTGGTTCATCACTGTGCCTACAAGTAGGCTTTCAGCTCTCAGGGATCAAACTAATGGGCTCCCTGGGCAGCCTTGTATTTTTGTAACCTTTCTTTCCATGTTTGACTCTCTTTCAGTTGTGGGGATTTTGCTGGCAGTTACGACTTGAAGTTTTGCATAAGATTTTTTAGCTGATCCACGCACAGGGCAAGCAAGCTTCATCAAGATGAAAGAGATCACTCTGACCCTGCAAAGCTTCAAAGATAAAAGGTACAGAACCCATTTCTGGAAAGCACTAAATATTTCAAGATCCCTGCTCTATGTAACAGGCTGTGAATGCTGGAAGTCCTTGTGCTCATCATTATTTAGGGTTTGATTCTGCAAGGTGCTAATGCACCAAGCCAACAGAGCAGAGCAACCTGTTTACTTTCAGGAACCACGCGAAGTGAATTATGCGGGCAGAGCAGAGGAAGAGCTGCAGGCAAGAAGGAATGGCATGATACCGTGTATTCTCCCTTTCGTGAAATAAAAATTGTATGTACAGCATCATGTCCTCAGCTGGTGAAAATTGCCATTGGCTTCAATGGAGCTCTACCACGTTACACAGCTTGAAGATCTGATGCACAAAATTAGCACTGTAATGAATGGTGCTCTGCAAATTCTCGCGCATCTGTATTTATCATATTAAAATGAGCATCATGACTTTGGAGATCACATCATGTTTATGCATGTGTAGTTTATACCCTAAATCACTGCATTTTTTACTTCCCATTGAATAGGTATTTCTAAAAGAAAGTTTATGCAAAATGTCAGGTGTCAGATCATTTTGAACAGCTGAACATAACAGGTCTTCATCAGCTATCACCAGAACAAATTAAGCTGTGCCTGAAGGTCTGTAGGAAGAAGAGCTCATTTTGATGGTGGTGATGGGATGTGATTTTCCTTATTAGTCCCTGATCAGCAGGGCAACGCTCAGCACTTCATCCTCGCTGACAGAAATTAGACAAGCTCCATGACCCATGTTTACAGAAGCCTAAAGCCGTGACAGTGGTTGAGCTCACTGCAAGAACGGATTGGCCCTTCCAGCCCCAATTCCACCAAAGGAGGAGCGGGCAGAGGAGGAGAGAGGAGGGGGAAAAGGAGGGGAAGAGGAGAGGGGAGAGGAGAGAGAGGGGAAAGGAGAAGGGGACTTCACTCTCCACTTGAAAATATTTTGAGAATTCTGAATGAAAAAAGATGTACATCAATGCTAAATGTCAACGTTCACAATGCGAGCTTTCCCAGACAAGAAGCAAACTGGGACTGTCTCATTTCTGTGTGATAAGCCATAATAAAACATGAGTGACAAATAAAAACCCAGATATTTTTTCAGACACTCAGCATATGACTTCTGTTCCTTTGTTGCACCTCCTGCTCTGACTCCGTGGCACAACAGCATTTTCATCAGGACACTGGTAGCTTTTTAAATGCCGCCTCTCTACACGTACATCTTGCAAGTGTCTATCAGATTCCTAGGTGTCAGCTTTTGAAATGAGCGTAGAGGGTTTATTTCCTTCTTCATTACTTTTTTTTCGATTCCCTTCCCTCCAGTTATTTATTCCCCTGGAGGGTAAAAGAACAGCGCAAAGGAACAAGCCCCTTGTGCATACTTCATCAAGATCTGTAGACTTCCTACTAATTACTGCAGTCACAGTTATCAACCTTACAAGCAGTTCAAAAGGATCAAGCCAGCGTTTTGTCGCCGAAGCTCAGCAGGTTATGCTAACCCTGCAGTTTACTGAGGCACTGCATCGCGCCATGTTTTTGGAGAAGCACGGGAATTTTTGAAATGCTGTGTTCTGGTATCACAAGCAACCAACAGGAAAATTAGCATTGTAAAATGGCAACCTCATTTAGATAAGCACTATGTGAATCCATCTAATTTGTATACAGAGTCATTATATGGTCACAACTGAGTGACTCAAGCCTCTTTCTTCCCCC
>VZSC01004440.1:325525-413841 GCA_013398225.1 Steatornis caripensis
CCCCCCCGCCCCCAAATAACAGTGCTCTGGGAGTATCCTTAGTTAGTTATGCATTGCTGCTAGCTGACAGTTCACTGGCAGGCATTAAATGGCAGGAACATTTTTGTTAATAGCTTGGGAATGACAGCTGTCAGTCGGGGAGGGTGGGGGGAGGCAGCAGCGGCTCTGCCCTGTGCCCGGCCCCCGTGTACCCCCAGCAGCCAGCCCCAGCAGCGCAGCCTTGCACCCCTTGCCGACGATGCTGGCCACCTCCCTGTGCTTGGAAGCTTCAGTGATCCCCCAGAACTCCCCTCTGCGTTGCTTACCAAGCTGCTTACCAGGTTTTTCTGTGGTTTTCCGGAGCTGCTGAGGAGCTACTCAAAATGGTTGACAGTCGCTCTCCACCTACTACTTAGATACTCTTGTTATTACACACTCGGGCACGGGGCAGGAGACCTCACTGTAGTGGGCACGGGTGCCACACAAAACCCTCGGCTGCACAGTTTGCAGCCAGTGGGTTCCAGCTCACCGGGGCTGCTGGGCGAGCGCTCCGCACTCGTCACGCTTGCAAATACGTGTGTGGAGCTGCTTTATCTGCAGGCTTTGTTTTCCTGAGGACTTTCTCATAGCCAGCAATGCCAGAAGATTTTAACATCCATGCTGACAGCTTGGAAATCACCATGTTTAATAACAGAAAGCTGAAGGGAAACTAGATAAACAGAAATACTTTCCACTTACACACTGTCCTCGTCCATTTACATTATTCCAGATATGCAGGAGATCTGTATCTATCTAGGTGCTTACACTGTTTCCATCACCATGGTATCCAAGCAGCTCGCAAGTCTTTAAAAATAGAACTAATAGCATTTTCTCCTTATTTCTTCCTTTCAAGCTTTCAAGAGAAATGCTTGGATCACTTATGGCTTTATTTTATTTATTCATTTGTTTGTGAAAGAGGTTGAGTGAAGCACATAGCTTTCCCTTTGTGTCAAAAAAACCCAAACCCAAAGCAAAAAAAGAGAATAATAAAGAATTGTCTATGTAGCCATGTGAGTCCCGATACCTGTGGGTGCTGCAGCCCTGGAGACTCTGTTTCCCCAGCCTGATCCCAGCTCCAGTGGAAGCCCTGACTGCCGCACCTTACCCCGTGCGGGATGGGAAAGTGGAGAGATAGGGAGACAGAGAGAGAGAATGAGCACTGTATAATTAAAAACAATCCTACACAGAGCTTAAAATAATTAGTGAGGGGATCCAGACTCAAGGAAACAGCCACTACATCCATGGTACTGCATTTTTTTAACCACCTGCAAACTCAGGGCAACATGACTGGCACAGTGCGTGCCAGGTACGCATGAGAGAGCTTGGCTTGCTGCTGCTCCAAGTATCCCAACCACAGTGAAATGGCAGATCAATTTAACACTCTAAAGAAAGGTGCCTGGCACAGCACAGCAGATCACAGCAGAGGCAAATGGTCTTCAGGTCACTTCCTTTGCCTGCTACCTTCTGGTTTTTCCCAGGTTGGAGAAACAGATTGGGGTATTATCTGTATTTGCTCTTTTACCATCCCTCTCAACATTTTTTTTTCTTAATAACATGGTAAGAGTCCTGCAGATCTCTTAATCAGTTTCTCTTCATCCCTACAGCTTCCTGAAGGTACCCCAGATACAACCCCAGCCACCAGGAACGCGCACGTGACAGATGGAAGAGCGATCTGACCTGTGCCGAGGACACAGTGGGGCTGTCCTGGCCTCGCGGGAGCAGCACTCCTGCCTGCCTGGGGGAAATATGGTAGAGGTGCTTTGGGGCTCAGGATTACGAGATGAGATGCTATTGCAGGTGTTCCTCAAGAGCAGGGACCATTTGAACCTCCCCACGGGACATAGAGGTTTTGGGTACAACATGCCACTCTTCCCCAGCAATTCATCCCCAAACCCTCTGCTCCAGAGCTCCTCACCTACAGATATATTGCAAAAAATACTGACACAAAGCAACAAAATACTAAGTAATGCAGTAAGGGATGACTGTCGTCTTTCTGTTGTCCCCTGACAGAAGCAAGCAACTTCAACATGTTCATTTTACAGCTCTCAATGAGAAGAAATGAAAAAAAAAAAACCAAACCTACACCACAACTCATTAAACCAGGCAGGAAAATTTCAATTCTTTCATGGGTATCTTCTAGGACTATGGAAATCAGAGATAGAAAAAATATCTTTCAGACCACCTATTCCATATCTAGGCCAATGCAGAGGAGTATTCCCCACAGATTCCCGGCTGCTCTCTGCTGCTTACTGCAGAATAATTACAGCGAACAACGTGACTTCATGTTTCCCCATAAGCAAATTTCCACATCCTTCTCATATCCACGAACTTGTACGGCTCCCACGGACAACCTCACTTGGCCTCAGATGCATCAGCAATTCCCATTTCCAGTAACAATGTGGCTTCAGCAGATGCTGCCGGAAACATTTTGCATCTCAGACTTGTGACCACATTCAACACAGAAGTTAACCTCTGAGATTTATTCTGTCCCATTTTGCCACCGTAACAGAGAAGGAAGAGATACTAATTAGCTCAGCGCTGTTGCAGGAATGCATGAATATTAATGCAACCATCCAAACTAATTTCACCAATTACTACTGTTACAGCAGCTCTATTACAATTCATAAACTGAGGATTGAGATGAAGATCACTTATTAAGAGAGCAAGAAGAACTGTTAGTAGAGTTCTATCATGCCTCAGATGACACAGACAAGGTTAGAAACTTTTTTCCTATATAAAATAATAATAAAATCTGTAAATATTTTAAGAATAAAAAAAGCCTTCATCATTCAGTGGGAAAAAATGTCCCATTAAGGTTTCAGAGATTATTTTATAGCCACTAATCAGAATGGTACTGTCTATGGCCTGATATTTTGGTCCAGCTTAAACACCAAGGGTATTGCCTTTCTGCTTGTGCTGATGAGTTACACTGGCTCTTTACCTGAAACATTAATGTAGACTGCCTCTCTGTTATAAAATATACACAGAGCTTCCCTGACCACAGATCAAACGCAGAGAAGTTTGTCATGTCCTGTTCTTAAATTCTCCAGCATGGAGCATTTAACACCGAGAAAGACAGAAAGACCCATTAAGCCAATGAACCAATTCCTGATTTGGGATCTTTATTCTCTTTCTAGATTTTACATTGATACTCCCCTTCAAAGTATTTGATTCAGAAAGACATTGGTATATGAAATGGCTGATTGATTATATGACATGTTAAATCTTAAATGCACTTTTATTATGCATATAGCATTACATTTTTGTATTTATTTCCTTTCATAAGGTTTTATTTCCCCTCTCTGCAAACACTGCCAATACTTGGAAATTAAAAAGCTAAAATCCTCTGAAATTACAAAGGAATTAAACCGTTTCATGGGCAAAAGAATCATGATATACATTTAGATTGCATTATCAAGTTGTACTGATTCAGAACAACGGTAAATCATCACTCCTGTTCCCAAACTGAAGACGACCACTGCTTTACAACTGTCCATCATGATTTGAATAACTAGCATCTATAAATGTGCATAATTTTTGAGATTCACAACACGAGACATCACCAAGTCTCTGATGTACAAACCAGAGTGTCAAAACTTTAACTCTCAACAAAGAAAACAAGCTTCTGTGAAGCAACATGAGCTACAGAGTTGAATTTCCAGTTCTGACTGACCACGCACCATGATCACGACTCAAAGTCCACCTCGGCCCCAGCGACTACAACCAGACAGCCCAGCCCCCTGGGGAGCCTCAGGACGAGCAGGGCTCTGCTGTGCAAAGCACCATGGATGTCCCCAGAACCCCAGGGGATGTGCCGGTGGGGATGCCCAAGCCCACCACCCCTGCTTGCTGTACAGCCGGAGGCTTGTGCAGTTCCCTCTGCAAACCCTCGCACTACACCGTACCCTGGGCCGTGCACGAAGGCAAGTATTCACCAGTTTTATTCATTTCCAGGGGGAGACGGGGAGCAGAGCACAGGACAAGGCAACAGCACTTTCCAGCACACTAGTACCCATTTAATAAAAAATAGCTTTAAGAGAGATATCATAGGGTCCTAAACAAGTAAATCTGGTCTTGATAATCCCAACTTTTTTTACCGCAGTAGACTTGACTAAATACTGAACCTATGTATCTAACCGCATTGTGCCAGATAGTTAACAAGATCTTTTGTGTTCCAGGGAAACGGCAACTCAATTGAATAAACAGCAACAGAAAACATAAGGTCTAAACACAAACTTACTTTCCTATTGCTTATGATGCATAAAAGTAGGGAAAACTGAAACAAAGAAAAAACCCAACTGGTAGCGATCAAGGACAGAGGAAGTTGCTTTAAAAATCCCACAGATCAGGCTGTTATGGACCAGATGCAAGACTCAGCAAAACTATACAGTATTTTATATTCTCTAATGGTTTGCAATTTTAGAAGAAAGTAGCTTCTCTGTGAACAGCATGGGAACATGCAAGAGCCTTTGAGAGGTTTTTTTTCTCTGCTTCCACCTGCTGGTCAGACCATAATAATTTTTGATCAAGATGAGCACTGCAGATGGAGATAAAAATACTCGTGAACAGATCATGGATGGGTCGCGCCTGTGGCCAAAGCCCAGTCCTGCATTGAAGCTTTGCTGATGTTTCCTAAGCAGCACGATGGGGCATCGAGTTGCTCTTGACTCTGTAAACGCAGACACAACAGCAAGCTTGGCAGTTATTGTCTGAATCACAAAACATTTATTCCCTCTGTGGTATTGACAAATTCATGTGCCAACGCTGGACACAGTATTACATACGATAGAAAAAGAAAGTAAAAATGAAAATGTAGTCTCTATGACAGTGCCGTGATTTCTATGGTAATAAGAAAGAGGAATTTAGCAAATAATAAGTATTTTGGTGAAAAACGATCTCAATATATTTCAGAAGGAGGGTTTTTTTTCAGAAGGGACACTCAATGAAAGTTGGAATAGCCTCATGAAAACCGTTCCTAGAGATAATTGCTATTAATGACTTTCATCCAGGATGAATATTGAATTACAGCCAAATTCTGTTGTGATGTGCACTCAAGTACATACTCTAGGATTTTAATGTAAATCTGCCGCACTTGCTAAAAATCAGATTTATCTATTACAGTAACCATCATCTTAAACATTTCTATGAGGTATTCTTCTAGTTTTGGATAACAACTCATGTGGATGCTGCCCAAAATGTACGTATGGAAGCAATGCTGATGAGATGAGACCATCTTGTTCATCTCACATAAATGCAAACCCCATTTTCAGAGTATAAAGTACTATTTCAAACGGCACTTGCTCTAATCACATTGGACTTCGATAAACATACAAGTACATCCTAAAATACATCTGACGTTCAGTATTTGAAAAGGATGAGGAAACCTTTATAAAATTGGAAACCCAAGAAATAAGGACCTAGGCACACAGCAGTGCTCTGCTGGAGCATTTCCCAGGTGCCCACCCAGTCACTCCACTTTTTGACCTGCCTCTACCCAGCAGAGAGAAGTTGAAAATTGCTGAAAATCTGAACATTCTTATGTGCTGTAGGTGGGCACCAAACCATGCTAAGCCCAATTTCGAGATTGAAAACCTAACATTTCCACGTTGACGTCAGCCCTTCCCTCTCCAGTGGTTGCTCTGAGGGCAGATTCCTCCTCGAGCTCTCATGTCCAGCACAGACTCAGACCTGACAAGCTTCAGGACCATCACCTGAACATCCCACCATGAGAGAGCTGCTCCTGGCCAGGCGATGCCCAGGTCAGAAACCCCCTCCTGCTCACGGAGAAAGGAGACCCGTCCCAGCGGGACCCGGCAAGGCTCCCTCCAGCATCGCTGGTGTTCAGCTCAAGACAACCGTTAGACAAAAACACTCACAATGCCTTCACACCGAGTGACTGATTTCACTGAGAGTTATGAACTATTTATACAGGTTCTTTGCCAAATGTGTTTCTGTACAAGATTGGAAAGCATCAAAAACAAGTAAGTGATGTACTTCAGCTATTCACACGGGCCTTTCTCATTCTCTGCATTAATTATTTAATGAAATTGTGGCATGCCACATACATATACAGTCAAAAAGGAGCAAAAATTACTGCAAAGGGTTATTTCAAGACAAAGTAAGTGTGGTAATGTGAAAAGACTACTTCAGAATGGGCCCCATTGTGCTCTTCAAGCAGCAGCTTTTATTTGCTTACTGCTTTTTCTTTCTTAAAATAAAGTCCCTCTCAAATATTGCTTCTACCATCCCAAATGCTAAGGACGTCAGTTCCAGCAGAAATGGCCTTACGCAGAAGCATCATACGAGGCAGCGTCAGTGGTAGCCAAGGACAAGGACGAGATGGGGCTTGAGTTTCTCTCGTTTAGGTGAATCCAACCAAGACCCCCAAGAAACTGATATTTATAAATACAGTATCATCAGCTGTGCTCATCTCAGGGGGAGAATGCGCATACCCCCAGCTACGACGTTCATTCGCAGATTCAATTCACAACAGTGAACAAAGAACAAGGGTGGTCTTTCACAGAAATTGCAGTTTTCTGATTTTCTTGTCATCCAACAAGACAAAATCCTTTGCATCTTCTCATAAGGAATCACATCCAGTTTTCAAACAGAAATTGTCAGCCCAGCGGCTGGAGCACTTGGTGAAACGCTGGAGAGATGCTCAAGTCCCTAAGCCATCTGATTTGGAGCAAGCAGGGAGGAGCAGCTCGCAGTACATGAAGGGCAGAGGATGAGGAGCAAAGCTTCCCAGTCCCGTGGCTGAGGCAGAAAAATGAGTTTGTTTCTCACCCTTCTTATTCATCAAAGCTGCCACTGTACTAATAGGATAAAATAGAATGAAAATGTTCAACAACAGTATTATATATATAACAGTCACATTTAGACCAAAAAACAGTACTGAAAATGTTTCGACCTGCTTTATGGCTAACTGTATCCTTTGTCACGGCTCCTTTTATGGCCCTCTTTCCCACCAAGGACCAGGTCTTTGGTTTCTTCCCCTCAAGGCCTGTTAAGCTTTTCTTTTTGTGGCTTTACCTTTAAATATATTGCCTATATTTCCAAGCCTTTCATATTTCTCTGGTACATATCCGGCTCCATCTGGCACTCACAACACCTTCCAATTTAGATTCATCTGGAATGAATCCAGCAACAGCTTCAGAAATACTGAAACAGATGCTTTAAACAATGTCTCCTCCACCTTTCGCACCAATGGAGAAGGAAGCTGTCAGACCTTCCTGCCCTCTCCTCCGCACAGCATCGCTTTGGACTCCCAATCTGTAGCTTTCACCAGGATTGCTGGAGGAAAGAACACTTGACTTTCAGGCTAATATGGCTGTTTGGGTGGCTCTGGGCACAGGCAACAAGGGAGCCCCATGGGTCCCGGGCAGTTCTTGGTTTCCCCAACATATTCAGGAGTCCTTGTTCAAATCCACACCATGTGAAAAAAAAACAATAATCACATCCCCTCTCCAATTATCTGCTGCTGCCACCTTCCTCTGCAGGCTGCCCGCAGCTGTATTGTTTTCTCCTTCACCACATCCATTGCCAAATGGCCCAAGTGCCATCAGACAGGGGAGTCCCCCATCCCCGATCTACCTCCTGGTACTCTGCAGTCAGGGCTGGGGACAGCAGCGAGCGGCAGGCGGGGAAGGAGCGTGTCACAGGGAACCTTACGGATTTTCAAGTAGCCTTGAATTGCAGAGGGTGCGAAGCAGCGGCTTCCCTCGAGTCCCGTATCTGCACCCAGAGTCATGGGCAGGAGGAGCAGCTCAGGGCAGTGCCGGGGCAGCCTCCACAGATGCTCAGCCCAATCCTGGAGCAAGCCCTGCAGTACGCTGGTATTCGCAGTTTGTTTCTACACCCTCCACAGGATTTGCTGTCCTCCGGTCCTGTCCTGACTCTTCCCAGTGAGGCTGCTTTACTCCTGCGGAGCTCTTGGATTTACAGGTCTTTAACCACCTCTGAAGCTGCTGGCATGACATGTATATACATACAACCACGAATATTTAATTAACAGAGGCATTGGTCACATAGACTTCCATCTCCACGTTCACAACTACCTACTCAGTATATACGCCACATACTTATTTAATAGACTCCATTTTCTTCTTTGTTTTCTTTTCATCTTCACGATTATTGCCTATCATTCAGCAGGAAGTTACATCTATAATTCAAAACAGAGCTTCAAAACTGGCTCCTGTTTATAATGAGGGTGTAGCGTAGCATTGATCTAGCTTCTTGTATGCTGTAATAAATACAAATCAAGCTCATAATCCGTCCCATTTCTAAATGCAAACCTATCACCAAATAATCAACCTTATTTTAAGATTTTTCAAATGTTGATAGTTTCTCAAGTACTTATATAAACTAATTCTTTATCCCCCCTACAGCTTAAACACAGGCTGAACTTAATCTGTAACTGGTTTCAGACAGCACCTCAGATGCTGAAGGGGATGAAATTACCCACCCTCACACAGAGCATCTTCAGGAGCAGGACTTTCAAATCGGGGTGGTTTGGTGCACGTTAGGACACACAGGCTGCGCACTGGTCCGGCTGGACACCATCTCACAGACAATTAGGAAGCCTGCAAGTTTCTTCATAAGTACGACACTCTGCAAGGACTTCTATAGCAACCAGCCCTCGCAGGGAGCTCTTTGAGCAGACACACTACCTGAGAATATGAAATGTCTGCAATCGCTTTCTCTTCAGATAATAGAGTGATTTTAATTGCTGAAACTATTACTAAGCATTTGCTCCATTTTTTAAGGGATCAGAAAGAAAGCTAAAGCATAAAATAAGCAGGAAAACGAACAGTAACCAAAAACCATAGGAAGATTCCCTTCTTCCACAGGCACTGTGTTCCTGTGCCGCTGTGGACAGACCTGTGCCCCATCGCCTTGCTGCCTGAACGGACGCAGGAGCTGGGTCTCCCCAGTGGGATGTTCTGGAGCACCAGGAGGCCAAACCTTCATTCCCTTCAGCATCCACCCTGACCTGAAAAATCACCATCACGCCTGATTGCAAGCCCATCGCAGCCAATGAGTAATTCCCATTCAGTAAGTGACTATTTATCATCAGTTTTTAGTGGCCACAGGACCTCAGAGTATTCGTTAGCTGCAGGAGCCGTGCCACCTTGGTCCCGGCCAGCCGGGGGGCTGACACTGGCACCGACCTCCTGTCCTCAAAAGAGCTGGGTGATGCCTGACGAGTCGCACCAGGCAGATCCCAGCCCTGCTCCTGACGGCACGCTCGGCGGGAAGGTCGGGAGCTGACGCCCATCTTGCAGGGCAGAGTCAAACCTCCTTTCCAAGAGTACTTTGGAAATTTATTCCATCTCTCGCAGGTCTTACCAGAGCCATCTTACTAGTCGCTAACACCGGTTCGTTCAGCAAACAAAATGAAATATGGCATCTATAAATGACACTGTCATTTCAGAGTGTCAAGAGGGAGGCCTGGCTCATCTACCTTGCGGATGCCTGCACCCATCCTCCCTGCGAGCAAAAAACCCAGAACAGAAAACAACAGCCCTTACCCAAGCAGCACCAACATGCCCGAAGGTACACGGATGCCTCTCTCATAAAATCAGAGGCTATATGCAGCAGCTTATTGTGTAAGATGTGTGAATGAGGCACTGTGCCTTTAAATGCTGAATTAAGCTTTGAGAAGAGAAAATCATATTTTGTCTACAGTACAAGCCAAAGCTGCTGTAAAAACCCTCCTTCACAAAAGTTCTATTGGAAAATGCCTTACACGTAATTAAAGATACAGTTGTTAAAAACCAAGTATCAAAGGGAAGGGAAAATAAAGGTATGAAGGCAAGGAAAAAGATGTTTTCAGATCTGATTTCAAAATGATGTTGCATAAATGAGAAAACGAATTTAACAATATTATTGTACTCTATCATTAGGAGAAAATGAAAACAATCTACTTATCACTAAACCGCGTTTTTTAAATAATAAAAAAAGCCCACTTAAAACTAAATACATAGTATAAAGACCATAAAAGCTGTGTTATTCACAACTAACCAGACTGAAAGAAGGTTGTAGCCAAGGTGTCCTGGTTGACATGGCGAGTTCAAAACTGCTGGTGTCCCGAGTGAAGGCTCTGGCCGGCCAGGGGAGCGGGCACAGGCAGCACCGGGCATTCCCACCACGGGAAAGGGAAGGCAGCATCTGCACTTCTGAACGGAGCAAAAGGGCGCCCACAGAAGCCACTTCAGGCAGAGTTTTATTCACAGCAAATCCCTTGGTCAAAGGTGTAAGATCCCAGTGGGAGCTCACCGAGCAGTGGCATCGCTGCTGTGCCGCTGGAGCCTCAGGTTAAACCCAGTCACAGGTTCTGGGACATCCCAGAGCAGGCTCAGGTCTCACCGGGTATCTCACATGCTTCAGGACATGGCGATGAAAGCGAGCTGATGCTCATCGTAAAATTTTATGGTTTCAGTATAAAGAATGTGCAAGTCAGCTTTTGCTGCCCGCAAACTTGCATCATGACTGTGATCTGTACCGTGTTCTACCTTAATATAATGTAATGTCTCGTGGGAAATAAACAAATTGTATAAACTAAACACCTTTTGCTCCTCAGGATCGGAACGCGCAGCTCCCTAATCAGACCTGTGGATCAAGGACAATCTGTCCCTAAATTCCCATTGCAGGGTAAGAAATTAGATGCATTTGCTAATGCGTAATTTGATCTTGTACCAGCAAAGGAATAACAAAAGTTAGCAAGGTGACTTGCCAAAAACCTCCATGTGGCACCAATTCTTCCTGCTCAATGAATTTAATAATCCAATAAACCCCTTTATTACCATCTTGCACTACAGTCTCCCTCAACTCAGCCATGTATGAGGTTCCCTTGCCCCCACAAGCACCACTAGATGCCAGCTTCAGATTCAGCCATTTCCAGCCCAGAGTTAGAAATCTAAAAATAATTCAAATATATAGAAATTATTAAGTTATCAAAATTATTCTTTTCATATGGTGGTTGAATTATTCTTTCCAAAAAACACTGTTACCACTGAAGTACCAGAAACACAACTAATACCCAAAGTACTTAGATACACTTGAAGCACCTTGAGAAACGAGGGTTTAAACACATAAGAATCACACTGAACTCCACGGCAACAAATCATGCAAACTTAAACATGCGCTCAGCTACTTGACTGAACCAAACCCAGAGCTATGATTATATCAAGGATTTGGCTACTCCACCCTATGCAATTTAAAGAAAACCAGTGGCTGTCCCTGAATGAGATTCTGTTGTAGGTAGGGGAAAACCAAGTAAAAGTAGATTTGCGATTTGAAAAACTAACAGCGTAGACTGCAACGCTACTATCCTCTTACTCCTGGGGGGAAAAGGGAGACCAAAGAGCAGTCAGTTGGTCTGGGAAGTGATACAGAGCTCCCTGGGCTGGCAGGGGCCAGGACCAGCAGCCGGTCTCTCTGCTCTGTCCATCCATCCGTCACTTTCACCTGGTTTATTCCAGGGACAGGGACAAATCCTACAGGAGCAAGGCTGTGGCTGACATGTTTCAGTCACTATCCGTGCTCCTCACCCCTTACGCTTGTGTGCAGAGTTGGCCACTGACGCTGAAAAATGCAGAAGATGCATTATGAATGTTCTGCAGCAGGGAGAGTAAGGCATGCAAAGCCAACTGCTGACTCAGTTCACAAAACCAGTGGCCTAACCCTGCCACCTATGCCAGGGAAAGTAGGAATGTTTGAACACACAAGTTTGAAGATACGTTAGAATAAGAAGAGGCTTTTGATATATATTTAATTGCAAAACTCAAAGAAAATCCAAAAGTAACCTGAGGTGAATAACTGAGATGAGAGATTCAGCGAGGAGAGCTCAGAGAAATGCAAAGAATTGCACATTCTCCCCCAGCGGAGTCCTTTATACACCACTTCAAACAAGGAACAGAAAGGTGGAAGTGGAAGTGGCTGCTCGGCACTCTGACAGGCCCAGGCAAGGTGTGCAGCCTGGAAAATTCAGTGCCTCAACAACTGGGAGAAGGGTATGATGTATTATCATGTAGGTTTTCAAAGCAGATCAAGGGGAGGAAAAAAAAAAAGAGAAGCACAGCAAAGCCTTAAGAAGCTAATGGTTTTCCCAGGTCTAATTATGGGAAGGCTGAAAACTTATGCTCCCTCACTTTTACCATCCAGCAGACAAGTAGTCTCTAGTAGCCACAGCCGGCGTTAGATTAAGCAGTAAAAATGGTAAAAAAGAGCATGTGGTACAGATTTCTGGCTCTGGAGAACGGACTGGATGGATTCACAAATCTGGGAGGCCTTTCTCATTGACTTTTCCCTGAAAATTGTGGCAATGCTATTTGCTATTTTTCTCTCCTTCTGAGTTTTCTTTTTTTTTTTTGCCTTTTTTTTTTTTTAATCTATAACTCACTTTTCTGCACCCAGGAAAGGAGGAGTAATTTTTTTCCTCCAACAGGCAAACTGGAGCCAGGTCATCTCTATCTGCATTAAACCTACTAGAAACCCACACCATGGATGAGACAGCCTGAAACGGCCAGCCGAAAACAGGAACGCCACCTCCACAGTGCACCTGATCATTGCAGAGCTGTAAACCATTCAATAATTATTTTTCTCCCTTGAAGTAGCAACCCCATCATGACCTCTAGTTTATCAACAAGGATGCTGTGCAATGGAAAAATGAAGGCACTAGTTACGCAAGTGCTTCTGCAATTCTACACTCGTGTGTTTGCCGCTGACGCTTATTGGGACAGGCACTGCCGTACTCATTCGTGCTCAAGAGATCACCCCGCAGAGCAGCTCACTCCAGCCCTGCTGCAGTTCTTAATAAATAACGTCTTATTCCTCTATGGCGTACAGGGGGAAATGTGAAAGACGCTGAAGTTAAATAGCTGGTGAGGTAAGTGAAAAACCGGGAAAAGTTTTGTCTGTGTTGTTTTAAAACAGGGCGGATGGGCCAGCCGGCGGCAGCTCCTACAGCCCAGCTCCCAGCTGGTGCAGGGGAAGGAGCCAGGGCCACGCCGGCAGCCGGGCAGATGGCCGGCTCCTGCCAGATCGCTTCTTAAAGCCAAGGTACTCGCTGGGATCTAGGCATTCCCTTTGGTCTGAAAGTTTTGATAAAGTACATTTCTGCTGCTCAACCTGCTGATGTTCATACTGAAATCAAACTGCTTCTGAGTGGAACCTCAGCGATCCCAGACCTCTGACTGTTTCTGCATCAGAGCCAATCCACAGCTCCCCGACATGAGATACCCCTCAACAGAGTAAGGTCGGTGCCAAAGTAGAAGATTAGTATTGGGCACAAGATCGGCACAATCATGTGTCTCGTCCTTTAGCACATTATACCCAAGCTGGGTTTTTTTAGATCACCTTGACAGACACCCTGTGTACATAACAATTCCTTACGCACAGACTTTCCCTTGGGTGCTGTTACTTGCAATGTTCCCATCATCATGGCATCACTGCACACACAATCCTTTCCATGCATTGATCCCATATTTCTACCAGCTGGATAGGAAATGGATAACCAAAGCAAAGGCACGATGAGCCACGTGCCACGAGAACAGGGAACCGCGGCTGAATAGCATCACTTGCCCCCGCTCCATTTTTCACTTCACCTCCAGATTCCAGAAGTAGCTGGTCTCTGGACTGAGTCAAAATCCAAGCTCCCTTTTGTTTCTCCTCCACTGTTACACAGAGGTTCATGCCATCCCTTGCTCTCCAAACGCAACGGCCAGTGGAAATACAGCCCGAGAGGTGCAAACTGCTGAGCGCAGGTACCCAGCACCGGCACCTGGCACGGCTGAAGACTGAAAAAACGATCCAACCGTTTTCAAAACAAAAGCAACGCACTGAGCAATCTCCTGCGAAGGCAGTGACAAATGGAAACAGGGGAAGCTTCTACAGCACACGCACGTGTGGCTCACCTAACTGTGGAACAACGTGCATTTGGGGAAAGAAAACAGAAATAAATAAAGAACAAGAAACTATTTGGAAAGAGGATCCCACACTGTTTTCAAGACATTAAACATTGATTTCATTCGTAAAGGCAGGAAGATAAGGCTGCAGCTGGTGCCAGGTGAATATAACAAATAGCAGACTTTGGTGCCCATGAGAGCAGAGATGCTGTGCTGGGTTTTACATAGGCTGCAGCGCTCCCGAAAGCTAAGAGGTTCAGAATACATTGGCACGTAACGTGACTGAGATCTTGGCTATCTGCTCACTGATTCAGAACAAACCCACCCCAATCTCCATCGAAGGATAAATTATGTCACAGCTGAGAACAGATGCTTGACTGTACAGTGACAAAAACTATAAATACATTATGGCTGCTCTTATATAAACATACATACTTGCAAGCATTATGCACCGCAAGACACAGCTCAGCCTGAAGCCACAAAACATGGAGAAAATAAGAGACCGATGACTCCAAGGGCTCGGGAGGAGAGCCCAGCTCAGAAAGCACCGCAGCATTGCGACTAGCCCATCCCTGTGAACATCTTGCCTACACACAGCTTGTCAGAGGCTGTCAGAACAGCATCTCTCGCAGTATTTTATACTCCCTCCTTTAATTTACCTTGCAGTAGTCAGGGATTAGCGGGTCAGTTGCAATTCTCAAGGCTCTCAGGCCTTAGGAAGGAGGGAGTAAGCAACTCAATGCTCTGTAAGAGAGGAAAACCCATTCTTGCCAGAAAGACCTGACCTGCTGACACTTCTCAACACTTCCCCTCATGGCTCTCCTTAGCGTCACCGCTTCACCGCTTATGAGGAAAATCCGGAGGGCTGCCAGGCGAGCCACACACTGTCCTCACACCGCGCTCCCCTCCTCGCACCACGCGCACTCCCAGCCTCACTCAGCTGCAGTGCACACGCCCAGAAGGAAAAGCTCATTCTGAAACACTGGGATCTTTGCCTGACAAGCCCTGTATTTTACAGTAAAAATTCACCTAAAGCAATTCATGTAGTCTCTTCTTTTTTTTTTTTTGACTAATGAAGCTTTTTCTCTGAAACTTAGACAATAAAATAATTGTGTTGTTGAGCAATGCTTCTTATTTATGGATCTCGAAGCACTGAAGGAATTCATTAGACTATTTTCCAACAATGAAAAAGTATTTTGAATAAACTCCCTCAAACTCAAAACAAGCAGGATCAAACAAGAAGAGGAATTCATGCATGAGAGCAAGCAACAAAGGATGGAAAATTAACAGATCTGAGGGGATCATTCTCTCCCTCCAGCCTCAATCCAGGCGTTACACAGGCATCAGAGTCTACCCTGCTGCCGTACAGACCACCGCTCCAGTCCTGGCCGAGGCTTAACATGGAGGCCTGGAGGGACCGTACCAGAGGCCAGGCATGTGCAAACGGGAGAGAAGACGCCAGCAGTGCGGCTGGTGTCACCTGCTTGGTAAGGGCTCTTCACCTGCATGCCAGCTGGGGCAGGTTTGAAAGGCTGAGAAAGAGAAAGCTGAGAACAGGTAAGGACACCTCTTGTTCCACAGCTGAGCCTGACCCTGCACGTCTGCTCCGAGCACGTGAAACGCCGGCGTGTGCCGAGCCCCACAGCCGGATGGCAGAGCCCTTGGGCAACGGGTCACTGAGGTACACAAGGAAATACTTTAAAAGTCTGCCCTTTTGGTGGCCTTTTAGTGCTATAGCTCCCCATCCCCCAAACCAGGCGGAACAGCAGACCCTGTGCCGTGCCACTGAAGGCAGGAGCTCACCGAAAGAGGAGCTGCTCTGATACCACTGACATGGGCAAAACTGGGAGGAGGCAGCTACAGGTACACGTAAGAAAGAAGATGCACACGTCTAAATATATTTTCCTGAAAAGTCGGGGTCTCTAATTCAGAAGAGAAATAGCAAAAACCATCCTCCTGAGAACTACGTAACGCTAAGGTGGAGAGAGATACTGGAACCACAGAAAGCCTCCTAACAAAAGCTGCCTCCGCTCTGTTCTTCCTGCCCCCAAAAAATTATTTTTGAGTTGGAGGGCAAACAAACAGAAGGTGCAATCTGTGTTTAAGAGAGAGGCAACTTTGTCTTGCTTTAGGGAATACAAATTAAAATTTATTTCTCATAAATATCTTTTACAGTTTACAGAGTTAATTAGATTTAATCCATTTCATTTTCAAACCATTAAATAAAGTTTTTCATTGATTTACAGATTATAGGTTGATATATCACAGCAAAACTCCTGCCTGTTTTATTAGCCTCTTGAATCCTTTTTAAAAATATTATTCAGCCTCAAATGAATAGCAACCCTTGCAAAGGGGAAAAAAAAGATACGAAAAGGTTCCCAAATGCAAGTTTCAATCCCGCGGGTTAATCTTACCCAAAGCACTAAGAAAACATCTTGCTACCATCCAAGCGCGAGGAAGGGCCGCGCTACCTTTCCCAAGCCACCGCGGGCTGTCGGCAGAGAGACCCTCGTGAGATGGAACGGGAGGTGGAGGAGCAGAGCACTCTGACACAGCAGCAGCAGCCTCTCAGGAGAACGAGCACCCACAGCTGTATTCATCAAAATGGGACACTCCGGTTTCAAACATGTTCGACCAACACATCCCCGATTTGCACCCTCTCCTAACTTCATTTCTCACACCAACTTTTTTCAGTATAAAAAAGAAGATAAATCCCTACAAGCCCTTTTCATTTACAACACAGAATGCACCTGAGATTTTTGTTCACTGGTTTTTGTATCCATTCTGGTGATATTTTTATATGGTTTTCAAATAAGACTGGATTCGTTTAGAAAGGCATGACATTTTCCATAGAAAGTGGAAAACATATCAAACATGATAATTATGTTGTAAAGAATGCATTTCAGAAATCATTCCTCAACAAGTACATTTTTTTTTCCAACAGCTTTAACCAGTTCAACAGCTGATGAGTCATCAGCCTACTTGAAGATGTTAAAGAATGACTAATTTAAATTTTAAAAGTAAAAATACGAGGGTTACGTACTCCTAGATGCAGGCCACATTCATCTCTAACGAGATCTCTTAGATGAGAGTGAAAGAAGAGAACAATTTCTGCTACGAATCAGACTAAAGATGTCTTTCCTCGCCGCTGGGAAGGCCCCTGGGCTGCGCGTCCCTTCCCCTCCCGTGCTCAGGCCCTCTCTTCCAGCGTGCTCACCAGCACATGGCTCTTTAATCCCGTTGCAACTCGCAGCAATCGACAAGCAGATTGCTGAGAAAATTACAGCATTTTGCATTGGCGCTTTTATGGATTAATCCATGAAGACAGGCCATCCTGCCAGCATTTGCAGATGAACAGCGGCTTAGCAGAGGACCAGCCCGCTTCAACAAGTGGTGAGCACATCCCACAGTCCCTGTGCGATGCTGGGAGTCCGGGCGCACAAGGAGGAGGTGAAGACATGATCATGGCATTAGCACATAAAACTCTGTCAAGTAAAGAATCACACATTTTTCTCCATCATCGAGGAAAAAGTTAGTTAACAAAATCAGTGGATACGTTATTAGATTCAGTTCCAGTCACTCTGACTGTGTTCAGGCAGCAGTACTCCTACTGGGAGTATGCAGGGTGGAGGGAATAAATAAATAGCTAATTTTTTACCCACTTAGCTCCCATACCTGGCAATGCCTGCCTAGCGAGTCAGAGAAGATTGAAATATATGAACCTGTGGCAGCGCTTTTTTAATATTCCCAGAGCTGAGCTCAGGAGGTCTGCTCCTCCCGGGGGGACAGATTCATCATAGGCAACAAAACGCAATTTAAATACTTCCATGGCAGAAAAGTTATACTGTATAAAACTTTAGTATTTCTGATCTACCCTTTCTTAGTCACGTTTTTTATAGCTGTGAAAAAAGAACATCTGTGTTATTAGTTTAAATGTGAAAGACTGAGACAAGCCATTGGCACAGCTGAAGATCCGCAAAGGAGGACAGTTTTGCTGGAGCCTCATGGACCCCTTCCTCACTCCCAGCAGGGTCCTGTGCCCTTGCCCGTTCCCAAATAAATCACTTTCCTCCAGCTGTTTGAAGCTATTTTGAATAACAACTGCCTCCAACCTTTGTTATAGTAAGGTAAGACTGGCTGCAATTGCCTAACACCATAGGAAGACATCAGTTATGAGGGACTAGATTCATAAGAGAACAACATATAAATATACATTTTAAGATTAAACTGAAAACAATCTCTCCCCTGGTGAGCTAGCTGTACACTGCCAGTTACCAGAAGTATTTATTTATGGTGTCAGCACGTTGTTCCTTGTAACTTGGCACAATAAGGCATTTCATCACTTTATGCAACAGTACCAGGATTAAGATCATTATTACTGGCTTATCCAGTTTTTACACTTCTTGCTTGTGTGTAAAGCTGTGATTTCACTTTCCTTTGCCAGACTGGGTGCTCAACGCACCTGCATAAATGAGTTGTTATAATGCAGTACATGCTGCATTGACAGATATTCTAAACCAGACAACTCCACTGATTTCGGAGCTGTCTCTCACTGGCCTGGAAGGTCCCATTTAAAATGCTCATCCCTTCGGAGATGAACTCATGGGGCCAGACTCTTTTCAGTGGTGCCCAGCGACAGGACAAGGGGCAATGGGCACCAACTGGAGCACAGGCAGTTCCACCTGAACATGAGGAGGAACTTCTTTACTGTGCGGGCAACAGAGCCCTGGCGCAGGCTGCCCAGGGAGGCTGTGGGGTCTCCTTCTCTGGAGAGATTCAAAACCCGCCCGGATGCGCTCCTGTGCCCCCTGCTCTGGGGGCACCTGCTTTGGCGGGGAGGCTCTGGGGGATCTCCAGAGGGCCCTGCCAGCCCCTGCCATGCCGGGAGTCTGTGATTCATCTCCACGGTTTTTGTCTGTCTCCTCCGTGTGTCACACTTGCATATTGATCCTGACACTCGGTGGCTCAGCTGCACCTACCCGTGTCATAATCTTGCTCATTTACTATTTGCAGTTAATAATTTTTTTCTATGTTCTACTTGAATTTTTGCAAGTTTTCCATACTACCGTTATGTGCCTGCTTTTATTTAAACAAGTCTCAAATTGTCTGGCCTCCTTTTCCCCCAAATGTACGCCAGTGAGCTCTTTTTTTCCCTCATGGTAGCTGCCTGTTTCATCTTTTCATTTACCCTAGTGCCTTTGCTTTGCTGGTTTCGTGCACCTTCAGAGCCTTTCACAGCTCCTTTTCGCATGGTGCCTAATACATTTAATCTCCCATCTTACTTTCATTGTCTTCGCACACACACACTTTAATCATAAGTTGCTTCTGGCGGATTCTGTTTCGGCAAATGGATGCACTTCAGAGAAAGCATCTCCAAAAGACCTTTTTTCTGTTACGTTTCTCTTCCAGGATGGTTTTCTGTCCTGCTTTGCCTCATCAGTGTCAGTGCTTAAATCACTGCCTCCCAAGCAGCCATCTCTCTACAGCAGCTGCCTTTGCCTCAAGTAAACAAATGACTTGTGCATCACATCTGGATTTTGGATCGTGAGCATAAAAGTCCCATCATTACAATTAAAGGGAAAGAAGATTCTCTAGTAAGAAAAAACAACTTTAATTGTTCCAGTTGGGTGTTCAGGATTGCTGTGGTCAGAACGGGAAACACAGCACCAGTGACATTCTACAAGAACAGGTACGCTATGGGGTGAAGGATGGAGGGAAGGCTGTGATTACTGCATCTCTAGCAGATATAATAATAATAAAATTATTATTATTATTATTATTAACCTCAGAGCAGCCAGAGATAAAGCCAAGACCAAGTTTTTCCCTTTCACCTGCCCAAGACCCCCCAGGTAGCCTTGGTGGGAAGCAGCCCTGATTCACCAATGCTCATTACCCATTTCCAGCATAAAGCAGCCCAGTGCAGGGGAGACTGTGGTCTTTCTTCCTCACTCATTGCACCAACACATAAAACAGGTCAGACTATTCTCAGTAATGAGCTCATTTGCAATTACTGACACCTTATTCCACTTTGTAGCTCACACATAACAAAATCATACAAATAGGAAAATCTCTTATTTTCCCTACCTAGGGAAAATCATTCCCATGTAACAGCATTATTATACACTTCAGCTCAGTCCAACTTGAAGAGGAGACACTATTACTAACTCACATGATAATGAATGTTTTTCTTTACCTGAATCCACTTCAGAAAGAATAGAATCAGGAATGGCACTTTTCATCTAAACAATGTCTTGCCAGAAAACATATACCTAAAATCCCTACAAAAATCAGTTCACTTAAAATTAAATCCATTTGCTTTCTACTGTACTCCTTGCCTGAGGCATTAATTTGTTTAAAAAATGACAAGAGAACATGATATCCTTGCCAAAGGTACCATGGGACACACCAGCTCATGAGGTCTATGTTCTCATGACACTCCGAGTTGGTTCCTTTTAAAATTTGTGTTCCAGAGGCTCCCATTGACTCCCTTGTAATTAGCCATGGCAGTTTTCAGATATGCAATGCATGCATCTAAATACCAGATACAATCTTGTGAAGCCCCTGGAAACTTAACTTTTGAGCTGCAAACTGTGCTCTAAGGTCCCATCACGTGAAGACGAAGCACCGAGAGCTCCTCCGCTCCAATTAGGACAAACAGAGGAGAGGGTGAAGCCTCAACACCGACTGAGAACCAGCAGCTTCTCAGCTGTCATCACAGGTCTCATGTTCAGCCTCCGGTGGGTCGCAGCTTCCCCGGGAAAGGGCCATCTTCTGCACAAGGGACTTACAAAGTACCTTACACGTCCACTGCGGGGACCGTGTCAGCTGGTCCTTGCAAAGCTCTAAGAACCCCTGTGTTTTGAGTTATTTCCATTTGTTTCTGCAGATTATTTAGTTCGACTGAAATAAGAAGTTACATGGTGGGGGCAGGGGGAAGAAGACGAGCTGGGCTTCGTTTCATTATAGTGGGTTGGATCCTCTCTCTCCGGTTATTGTTTCTACCACTGAGAAACAAGTTTTAAGAGACTAATAAATCCCAGTTCCTTGTCTGCACGCACCGCCAGTGGAAGAGACGACCCAAGATGAAAGGCAGCGCAGAAATGTGTGGTTTTAGAAATCATCTTCAATATTCTTAAATATGCAATATGAATATGTAATATGTAAAGATCAGGAGATACATCCAAGATAAGTTGCGTTGCCCACACTTACTATAGAAAATATTAGTGTGGGTGCAAAGACTTGCCTGCAACTATATACAGCTACAGTACACAACAGAGAAATAATAAGGGATGATATAATACACAGCTATCTCAACAGCATCACAGGGGAACAAAGTTTATAACTTTACCACCTGATAGAGTCTTTGAAACTTCCTACTGAACCATTTCCCTCTGAAGTTTCTACAGTTACCCTTCCTTTTGCTGTGGTGAATATTTCAAAGCAGATGCCATGCTTTTATTTCAATTATTCTCTTTTTTCCCCCCATGTTTTTCAGGGAATGTCAGTTTTCTACTCAGAATGGTTTATTTGATATTTTCAGATAAGCATTTAAAGAGATGCTAGTCTGTAGCAAGCTCATCACGCTCCCTCCGGTGTTTGATGCTGTCCTACTTTAAGGATCCTCCACACGATGCTGTACTACGCAGTGACTATATTAAGCACGCTCTATCTGCTCTCTATAACGTCTGGGTGCCTTTGAATTAAACAAACGGTAAACCAATGCAAAACAGGGCACAGGTTTCAGACTGACAAAATTATCCACATTAGCTGGGGCAAGAAACCTCAAGTTATCTCATTGTTTAAAATGATAGCGTTCTTCATGCTGACCAAACAGATAATGCATCTTATTTATTTAAAAATAACTAACTATGCTAAGTAGTACTTGCTGAAGTTGAGGTTTCATGATGAAATGAATGCCATTTGCTGTTTGAAATGGGAGGAAGGTGTGTGTGAAATATCTGTCTGGAGATCCAGAAGAAACATTTAACTCAGAATTCGTAATCAATTCCCTGATACCAGTAAGCTCAATAGCAAGCTCTCGTTAAATTCCAGGCTAAGTCCTTTAAAAAAAAAACAAACCCAAAATTTCAGTGGTATTTAGATACCAATGTGTAAGACCGCATGCCTGAAAATCGTCTTCCAGCTACTGCCTAATCCTGAAGGTGATCAGACACGTCTGTGGGTTTCAATTGTGAAGCCCCCCAAGCTGCTCGAGCCAGGGAGAGCGAGAGCCCTCCCAAGTGATGGAGCAGTGGCTGGAGCACACAGTTTGGAGGCAAGAGCCCTGCACCCACTGCCAGGCTGCGGGGACATTCAGCATGCCAGCATCTTCCGCATTTGCATTAAACTTGTGCCACTCGCATGAAATAACTGCAGATGCACTGGCAATAGAGAATGCAAAAGTAAGCAAGACATTAAGACTGGAAAACGGTATGCTCACCTTGCTGGAGAAATCTGAGGTCCTATTCTCTGCCCGTGACCCTCTTCTGTATTAAGCAGTCACTGGATACCGAGAGCAGCTCTGTGTCGGGGCACACCAGCAACAGGAGATCCCTGCCCGGCACACAAGTGTGCCCTGTCCTGCCCCACGGTCCAAATCCCTCATGGAAGCGCCACAGGGTCCCCAGCCACCAAGAATGATGCCCCTGAGCAAGCATTAGTCATGGGACACCGAAACACCCGAGTCCTTTCTTGGAGTCGGTACTCAGAGCAAAGCAGCTCTCACATTGAGTGCCCCGAGGGACGGCAGCCAAAGCGACCTCCCTGTTGAGCCAGAGCCCACTAGAAAGAGTGATGATAGTTTTATACAACTTTGGTCAGTTGTGAACCAGATTATTTTTTTCTCATGAAGAAGTTAGAATTCATTAAGTAAAACTATAAGCATCTTTAGCTTTTTTCATCATTTATAAACTTTAACACCTTCTACCACCATTAGTAAACACAGGTGATCCAGGAACAGATCCCTGTCCCCTGAGAACCAGGATCAATATTAATATTTCTTCCCTTGAGTACAGCAGCCTAAATGATGTAAACCAACTTTATCTTTAGGAGAATGAAGAGTTATCTAGACTTGGCTGCTACAGTAGACCCCCACACAATATTGAAGTCTTGCTCTCAAGCTCAAGTGTAAAAGCAGAAAGATTTTGCTCTATAGCCATACTACAAGTCAAGAACACTAAAAGTTTCTAAGAGAGAAGCAATTCAGTATATCAGTTTAATGGGGGGGAAAAAAAAGAAAAAACAATGACAGGTAGCAATAAAATTCTGTAGATCAAATGTCAAAGAGTAATTAAAAAGAAAGGAGGATTTCCGTGGACCTGAATGTAGAATTAGAAAGGGAGTTGCTGTCGAAGTGACATTGCTTAATAATATCACTGCAAAAACTGACAAAAGTTGCATTCGGGGGAATTATTTTTGAATACTTTAGAATCGGTAGTTTGAAAATGAAGTGGCAAATGGGTGCTTGTACTATTAAATGCTGCTAATGTACAAGTCTCCTGAACGAAAAAGCTTCTCAATTAAAATATTTGCAATATAATGCCATTACTTATCAGCTGAAATGTATTTTGTACTGCCGTTCTCTTTGGGAACGCAATTGTTCACCGAATTGGGAAATTAATAGCCAAATCCAGCAACGTGCCGTGCTCTCTCTTCCTACAAAGCAAACTCCCAGGGCCTCAGTGGGCTTTGCGTAATGCTCCAAACAGAGCCACATTTTCAATCTGGACCATGATATACATCCTCTGCCACACCCATATTATCTGAACAGAATAAACAGTTGGCGGGAAATTGAAGGATTTTGTTATTTTTAAAATAAAAGGTTTCCCGAATAGGAATCAAGTGCAACAGCGGACCTCAGCATGCCGCCAGAAAGGCTTTTTCCCCCCAGTGAGTCTGCAAGGCAACTATATTGCAAGTAAAAGTCAGCCTTCTAAGAAATTCCCATGGACTGCCAAGGTGGTGGAGACTGCACTGCTGTCTTGTCTATTTACAGGCAGAGGGAAAGGCTTGCGGCACATGTCGCCACTTCCACGTCTCCAGAGAAAGCAAATTGCTTTAAACATTTAAAGCAGCTGCTAGGAGATGCCGAAATACAGACAGGGAAAGATTAAATGGAGAAGGATAGAGCTGGACACAAGATGTAGCAAGAATCTGCCTGATGGGAGTGCTGGGATTTTTGCAGAGTACGGGGAGGGGACGAGATGCCTTAACCTATGGTTCATTTTAAATCCATGTTTAATTCAGTTCACGCAACTTGTGCTCAAATTCTGCTGGCATTAAGGACTGGGGTAGAGCAGCTCTGACTGGGTCTTTCCTGATCTGGCACCTAAATGCACATCGCATGCAAACACACTCTGTTTTACTTAATGTTGTAGGGCAAAAGGTCAGATGTGACTCCATGAGTAACTGAGGAAAACCTCTCAAAGAGCCGGTGACTATACCACGGAGCCCAGCCGCTTCAGTTCACATCCAGGGACTCGCTTGCTCCCAGCCCAGGGAAGATCAGCTCAGCTCTGTATTTTCTCAGCAGACGGCACACCTGAAATCCAGAACTGAGCCTCACCTCACTGTCGGCTGTACTTTTTCCCCTCGCACTAAATTATAGATGTTAGATTATTCCGAGATAGGAGTGTTAATTATTAATCGGAATTATCTGAATTGATTTTCAATTACAGAATATTATTTTCTATTACACTGCAATAGACTGCAGGAATTCCATTAAATACAAAATGAGGATCATCAATTTCCATTAAGACACATGTAAAGTAAATACATTATATCTCTGTTGAAGCCAATGATTTCCATTATCCCTTTCCATTAATTTCCATTCATTTGAAGTGACTCCATCTGAAATGGGCTTTAACAACTTGATGGCTTATCAGTATTCTGGGCTCTCCAATTTGACAGGGACATAGCTGCCATCACCTGCTCCTGCACATTCACGAGTTGCGAATCTCTATTGAACTTTGTGATTGACTGCAGCAAGCAGCCAACTCCTTCAGACAGTCGTCCGAAGACAACTGCCACTTCTGCCCCTCCATCGAATCTCTCTTCCGAAACCTGACACATTAAAATTGACAAGTTGGGTTTCTTTCTCCTGATTAAAAAGGAGAAGTGAAAAAAATGTCCTTTTTTTCCAAAGCTGATTTGCCTTTCGACCATTTCTGGGGTTGAGCTAAACCCACTGATACCAGCACAATTCCAGTGCTCAAGACTATTCAAGCAGGGACAAGTTTTTCCCTGAAATTTGCGTAACATAACGTATGTTTGCAATACTGCTGAAAGGGAGGTACAACTCAGGGAAGCACTTTGCTGACCAAATGCCAGCCAAATGATTCTTTACTCTCTAGATGTGGAAAGTTAAAAACAGAGTCTGCCTTCAAACAGAAGGAAATATCTTCTATGCATACAATTTTGTAAATGAGGTTATTTCTCTACAAATCTGTCCTCATTTCTATCCTTGGAAGAGCATGGGTACAAGGGTAATGCTGGTATAACATAATTTCAATTTCCAACTATTTCTCATAACTACCCACCAGTAAACACGTAAGACATCTCCCTTGTGAAGGGTTCCGGCCATGACAAAGTTTCTGGTAAGTCTTAATCATGCTTCATTAATACTGGAGAAAATTACAGGTTGAACTCCTCACTGGTGCCAAGTCCCATCATAGCAGATATACGTTCTCACCAGTTTAAATGAAAATACTTTTGGAATAGGTCAAATAAGGAAGGATATCAAAGTCTGAGAACAGGAAAATGTGGGGTGCGTTATTTTTTTGTAACTTCACTTCAATTATATGCTTTTTAAATATAGCGTATACTGCCTGACTCCTGGCCCGTCCCCAGATTAGAGTACAAATACTGAAACGTGACCAAGGATGCTTTAAATCTCAGCTTCCCCCTTCTTTCCTAGCTCATGAAGAAAAGCATCATTTCAGACTTGGAATAACTTACTTTTATTCTATACCTTGATCACTCTCAAGCCACAAGCGTGAGGACAAGTCATTTGGCCATATTTGTCTCGAAAAACACAAGAGGTTTGCTGAGCTCCCGAGCCCGGGGCTGTGCCCCCAGCAGGCAGGGCTCACCCAGCGTCGGTACCGGCATCGGGGACTCCTGATGCACCGCGACTCCTGCACCCAAACGCATCAGGTGATGCCAGCTTGCATCACGCAGCGGACCGTGCCAGGATGACCTATTTACTTCTTTCTATTCAGGGATGAGATGAGTTATGAAATGAGGAAAGCTGGGAGTGTGACACGGAGATTTGGAGGCAGCGATTGCTCTCGGTGCTTGCAGGAGCCCTGAGACACAAACCGGCAGCTGGAGGGACCGATGAGAAGAAAAGCACAGCGATGGAGGAACAGGTGCGTTATGCCCACGCATCACCACTGGGCAGCAAACAGGTAACTGCTCCATGGGGCTGCACACTTTGGGATGTGCTTTCATGTCCACTCTGGAGAATGAAGCAATACTTTCCAAAGACCTAAAGCTGCTAGTTATTACAGCGGTCAAAACACTAGGAAGTCATCTCCATAGTGTAAAAGCACAAGAACAGGAGGTAACAAACCCACAGCCAGTCCCCTCGATGGGGTGACATTGCTCCCCGAGCCCGCAGCATCCACTCCGCTCTCCAACCCCCTGCTCATGCTGCTCTTCCGAAACAGCTCTGGACGCTGCACTGCCCTCACCTCAGCTCTCCCTCTTCCCAGTCAGCTGGGCTCACTCAGCTCCTCTCTCACGGCAGGATACTTTGCTTTTCCACACTTTCCACTTTCTGCTGCTCCAGTATTCCTCCTCCGCTACCTCAAACCCAGCCTAGCATTGCCTTCTCAGCCCTTCTCCCATCTTGCCTTCTCTTACCCTTCACCATGCAATCACAGAGAGCAAAAAAATGCATTAAGTTTTCTTTTTTAAAGGTGGAAAACATGCCCTGTCCAGTGCATTTCCATATCCTTTTCACATCAGAGGTGCTCTGACAGATGCTCAATACAACTCAGTCATTCCCCTAGGTGGATATTTCCTTCTTTGAGGTTATAAGATATAGAGTATTTTATGCACGAACACTAAAATACTGATTTTTTTCTAAGCTCTGTGTGGTAAAATATGCATTGGATTTAAACAGGTTTTCACCATAATCTTGAATTGCGGAAAGACAGAAGCAAGGTCTGTCTCTAATGAACGGGCCATATAAACTGTACACAGGTGGTAAAGCAGAAACATCCAGATGGCTGTTGTTTTTGGTAACATTCATTCTTTTTTTCTACTGCTTCTGATACTCATTTCTTAAATGTTATTTTAATTTTTAAAGGGCTCATTCAAAATAAAATGAATAGAATGCACAGGCCAGCATTCTAAAGACAAAGTGAATAGATTAAAGCCCAAATAAAGTAAAAATTCTCCTCCCAAAATGTAATGTAAGTAATCTCCAGTTTGGCTACAGAAGGCAGCTTCTCAATAAGCAAACAACATTATTATTGCTGATAAAAACATGATGCTATCTGCAGCTCAGAGAGTCCCCACTACATTACATGCTCTGAAAACATCAATAAAAGTCACAATTCACACATCAGGTGTTTTACTAGCTAAAAAAGTTCCCAAACCAATGAAACAGAAAGATCACTAGTATTAATTATGTTTGCATCAGAGGAAAAAAAAAAAAAGAATATGAAGAGACAGCTGCTTACATGCCACTTTAGGTGCAGTGTTTGGAAGCCTACAATATCGGTGGGCAAAGTCTACTCAGCGGCCAGGCTCGGCCATCATTAAATTACTGACTGCGGTACCAGTTCAGTTGTCTTTAAGCATCCTTTTGAGAGTGATTTTGGAAACCCCGTGCAGTGAAGGGCTGCGATGGGAGCCTAGCACCAGCACTGCTCCTGTGGGTTATCATATGTTTTGTGTCCCTGCTTTCATCTGCTGCAGGCAAGTGACAGAGGCATTGCCTCGCCTCCCTGCAAGCTGTGGGGGAACTATTTCATAATTTTGCTGCTCGTTTCTAAAGCAATCGATTACTCCTTCTCTTCGTAGAGGCCCAACATATGACCAACGCGAGAGCTTCTCCTGGTGCTGTGTCCATGGTCAAGATGGGCACCAAAGCCACTGACCTGCCTGCAGAGCCCTGCAGAGCACTCATGTTCAGGGGTTTTTTCCTCCATATGTCCTGTACCAATTTTTTTTTTCTTCTCCCTGTGTAGGAGGAAGAGTTTTATAATGACTTGGAGCAGATGGATAGGATCTGCGTGTCCTATTCTGAGCTCCACTCCCTGGTATTTATCTGTACAGATGGATAGAAAACAGGTGGATATTATAAGAAACAGAAAGCTTTATGCTGACCTGAATGTTATTCCTGTTATTGCTCTCATTACTACCTCTTTTCCTCTTCTTATCACCCTGTTGTCGCATTGGACAGAGCTGTTCTTTGTAAATGCATGTAAATCTGTGATTTAAATACTTCTTGTGACTTTTAATAATTACTAATAATTTGGGGTTGCGGTTTGCTGAACTTCAAAATCTTGACTTGCCTATCCTTTAATTGGACTTTGGCACAATCCTAGCAAGGGTAGAGTGGGAGAAGACCAGAGGGAACAGATAGACACTCTTCAGTGGGGCACTGCAGGGAAGAGAGGGAAACGGGAAACTGAAAGGAGCCAAGAATAGGCCACAGTTAAATGGAGAAGTACCTTGAAGGCAAAACCCAACGTAAAGATACTACAGGAAATAAGGAAAGGTCATTGAATGGCTTTGAGCAGATGGTTGGATTTGTTGGAGCAACTGTTTTCGGATGTTTAGCTCTTCTTCAGTTACATCTGGCAGATTATTCACAAACAAACAGGGCAGATGAAGACGAAAGATTGAATGCGCACAGAGAGGTCAAGGCTGGACACACAGAGTCAAGACTCTTTCCCCCAGGAGAAGTTACTAGCACAAAAACTTAATTAAATTGCCCAATGATATCAAGAAGTAATAAACCAGGAGTGGCCCAAGGAGAAAGCTTTAGTGACAGATGCAGAGACTGGAAGGGAAGGAGGAAGGCAACAGAAGAGCTGGCGCCAGGGGGAAGATCATCAGTATTAAGTGCAAAACCCCCCAAATTTAAAGGGATGTAGTTGCTAAAAACCCCTTTTATTCTACGTACTATTCTAAAATATTACTCTGAAACCCAGCAGGTTTAGAATTCTTTAGCGAGAGCAGGTACTATGTACCAGTTAGAAGAGTTACTTACAGATATAAGATCTCTATTCAGTTTTACAGAAATTCATTGTATTTCCCTACAATGCATTAAATACAGAAGTTTTAAAATCCCTTGGAAAAAGATTATTTTCTGCTACAAAAAGTTTAAGTCAAGTCAGGCCTTAATGATTGCCTAGCCTTGAGAAATTGCATCTTTTTTTCAGATGGACTGTAATAACTTCTGAATGACATATCTGATCCACTCAGAAACATCTGGGAATTAAGCAGGCATCAGTAGGCAGAGCTCAATTGATTCTGGAGAAAGCCAGGAAGAGAAGAGTAAATGAGCCACATATTACCCCCTTTATCTGGTTAGCAGATTAATTTCCTCCAGCATCTATATAATCATTTATAAATAGTTGATGGCAGCTTTAAAAAAAAAAAAAGAAAAAATCAGTTCAAATTGACATCTCGAATGCCTTACTTGCCATGTGAAATCAAAATATAATGGGATCAGAACACGGGCGAAGAGGATGAGGGGCGGGAAGCGCAGGGTTGAGGGGGGCACGCAGGCTGTTTTGGGGAACTGGGCTCACTGGGGCGTACAGGAGCACCTTCCCGGGAAACCCACGAGCTATTGCCCAAGTGTTGCAACACAGAGACCCCCGAGCCAACTGTATTATTTTAAAACTGTTATTTGGAAGAACGGCAAATACAACCATAAAGAAATACGCAGTGTCCACTATCTCTATTTTACTCATAAAATCAGCATTCCCCAGTGTATTTTTACAGTTCGTCTTTCTTTGCTTTGGTGTAGCTGTTTTTTGGGAATTTTTATTCCTTACCAAAAGAAATAACTCATCTTTGGTTCTTTGATATGAATTAACCCTGGAGATAAGGCACGTGTTTATGTAAAATTAAAGTTACGTGGAACATAAAATGCTTCTTTCCTTTGAGTAAATAAGGAGCCTTCACATTCAACATTGTCAAAAAACATTAAGCATGCAGCACTTGTATCATTTACGTTGACTCAAAGGCGTTCTTCCACCGAAAGAATATGTTATTCTGAAGGGGCTCTAACTTACAAGAAACATTACTAAATTACAGCAATATCGCAATGGATGCCGCGGTATCACGTAAGTATGCTGTATTTCAATTTTTGAGATTTCTGGCCATGGCTACACCTTTCAAGAGTATCCTTCCTACCTAATGCTGATCATTAACACATCATTTACCTTGTTGTTTACTATTTGTCCATGTGATGCCACCATTTTCGAGCAACCTGAAGATAATCTTGCTGGCTTCTACTGGCGAAAGTATCTCTCCCAGAAGCCAGATGTCTTTTAAATACTAAGAATGATCTACTAATGGTTTTATGGGGTTAATTAACTGTTTCTTTTTAGAGATAATAGAATTTGCAATGAGGAACATTGGCATTATCTTTAGTGCTACCTCTGCAAATGGAGAATACAGGATAATTGGTACTGCCATGTATTGCCCATTATGCACAAAATTAAAGAAGGGAATTTACACATAATGATTATCATTGGTATTTTATTAGCTTCAATTCTTATAATAGATTGCAGTTCACACAGTACACGTGAAAAGAACTTGTTTCTGTCTTTTACTAAAACCTATATATTCTGCTAGAATGCCCCCATTTTTATTCCTCTAGGGTTTTGGGGGGGTTTTCCCCCCTGTAAGGAGTCCACATCTCTCCCAAACCTGGTGAAAGCATTTAAATGTATTCTGTATCACATCCTAAACACTAAAAGAACATTAACTAGTATATAAAGTGATGCTTTCTCAATTTAGGTGCTTCAAAACGTAATGAAATGTCTTACACTTCAGTTAAGACAAAACCTTTGCAAGGGACTATAATGTTCCAGTCCTAAGATATTCACAAGAAAGTCCCATCACAACAAAGACAAGATAACAGAGGAAACTAAGGATGAAGTCGTTTTCTCAACAAATGCAGGTAGGAAGTGCATGAGCACCTGTATTTTACGGGTGGGAACTTGGCACTGGGAGTGCGGTTTCTGGCATCCCTCTGAAGCCCTGTGCCTGCAGTCCTTTGCTTCCGTACAAATCCGAGCTTCCTTACAAAAAACATAAGCTTAGTTTTTGCTCAGCAAATCCTGTAAATCCAAACCATCACTAAAAAAAAAGAGATCGTGACACTACCCTAATGAAAGACAGACAATCTCCAATTTTACAACTGGCACAGCAGGTTTGGGAAAGAATGAGTCACACAGGCAGAAACTTGGGGCTTTCCAGGGAACAAACCTCAGCGACATGCACAGTCTGTTGTGAAATGTCCCTATGCAAAATTCTCCCTGCCTCGTGCTCAGCCTTTCCTTACTGTATGCAACCCAGACATCTCCCCAGGATGCTGCCAGCAGAGGCATCCCTGCGCTCCCCGGCCATGACCTGCTCTAACCACCTCAAGGGCTCTGCCAGCGCTGCCTTTGCCCATGGCCCCTGAGGGAGCAGAGCCTCAGCCGGTGACGGCGGGAAAGTGGCTTCGTTTCCACGAGGCTCGACTCTTCTCCTGCCAAAAAGCATCGCTTGGTCTGCATCAAACCAAATAGAAAGTAGCCTAAAGATGCTGCTTGCTCCAGGAATACATCTCTGTTTATGGACTTCTTTTTCCATAACAAGCAGTAACGTGAAACTTGAATGTAATCTTTTTTCCTCCAGAAAAGCTGATTTTTCAGACTTGGTCTAATAAAAAGGAGTTTTACATCAATATCTGCTAGAAAGGCTATTTGGATAACAAGTGAAATAAACCGGCTATGAGATTCCTCCATTTGGACACAACACGAGAGCAGACAAAGGCAGCCCAAGCCCCTGGAGCGGGCACGGCAGCTGTCCTGAACCGAGCACAGGCAAGCGAGATTGCGGAGAGGCAGTGATGCACCACGGTCCCCGCTGGCCTCCCTGCTCTGCTTTAGCTGAGCGAATTTCTTTCCCCCACCTATAAAGCTTTTTATTCTGTGGGTGCAAGGCTATTATCATTCCAGTGTTGTCAAACTTGGCTGTAGTTTGCAAAAGGCCATTTGTCACTGCCTCATAAAACAACACAACACAATAAAACATACAACATCTGTTTTGCCTCACACGGACCTTTCCCTTGCAACAAGACGAGGTTCTTTATGGCACAGGGAAAAGACACTTCTTCGACGTGCAGTGGTGGTTACAGTGCAGATTTTAAAAAGGCCCTGGAAGTCTTCAGCTTCCGAACATCCAGACCAGGACCAGAACGATTGCTCCTCATTGAAAGAGACATTCACAAAAAGGGCATTAATAAAACAGAGCAGACAAATGCCTTCCTCTGTATATAAAAACCCCGAGCAGATGCTACCACCTCTTTCCCTTATCCTCACACAGAGAGTGAGTGAGAGTGAGCGTGGCGGCGTATGTGTGCGCGTGTGAGACAGACAGACGTAACCTTTCTTTGGAGTAAATCCTGTGCACAATCGCAACATTCTGGAAAATTCTTATAAACAGTTTCTAAGCAAAACTGAGTGAAATATATGCAATTTGTTGCACTCGTCCCTTCATTTAAAGCTGTATATATTCTTCTCATCCTTGTCCCCCAATGACAAAGATGGCAATGAAGCTACAAAATAACGCTGAGTGCATTGTAACTAAAACTAAAGAGTCCCAAATTAAATATTAGTGGTGTACAATTTAATCTGGGTTTTTTTTCCTACAAGTCATAAAAACTCTTAAATTGTGCTTCTGTAGCTCAGGACATCAGCAAATTCTCTAATGGCTTTACAGCACCATTGATATTTCATGAAGAGACTCTCCATCCTATGTGTTCTACACCTGGCTAATTAAATTACTCCTTCATACAAGCAAGGTACGCAGGAACCACAGCCACATTTCCAGTATAACTGGCCACACCTGCTAACGTGGGAACAGAGAATCTAAAGGAATCGGGAGGTGCAAGGATCAGCCTCCAGCCACATCAAATCCCCTCTGCGCCACTGTAATGGGATAAAGGGACCCTGCAGTGCGTGCGGATGGAGAGATCCCGCCTCGGCACTGAGCTCTCCCGCTGCTGTAGAGCGGGTACACGGGACCCGTGTCATCGCTGGTCCCAGCTTACAGCACAGGTTGTGTCTCTGTCAGGGCAGGGTTGAGGAAAGCACTGTCAGGAGCAGGTATAAGGCTGCTTTCCAGTCCTTAGGGCTCATCCTCAGTCCTTAGACAATCCCAAAACTCAAAATGCAGGTATCAAGACATAAGCAGAAACCTTACTTCTGACCAAAGTGCAGGATTGAGGACAATTTAACTGTGTTCCAGATGAGTTTAAGCTTCTAGAAAACTACATTATAAACTTAAGAAACTATACTTCACGCGTATCTCTGGATAGAGGCAAGTGTCTGCGGATGCTTTCACTGATGCAATTCTGACAGCAGATTGCTTCAAGAAGAGAATCCATTGCAATCCATATTAAAGGTTTTCACATCATCCACTGCTTGTCTTGCTCCAGACAAATCAAATTAACAAGACTACTGGGAAACTGTTGGGACCATTAGAGCGTATTTCCTTACTGGCAAATACAGGTCATTTGTACACAGATAAATTCGGCCAAATTTTTGCTTTTTCAAACAAATAATTTAGCATTGCTCTCTCTGTTCTCTCACTACAAATTGTTAATGCTTAGAAGACTGTCCCATGTTTTTCGCACTCTGCCCCTCGTTTGCCCTGGTACGGCTGCTCCTGCACACTCTCCATCCAGCCGTCGTTTGGTTCTCTCGAGATCTTTCTCTGCCTCTTAGTTGTTTTTGCCCGTTATGGGGACAGGAGATACATCAAGCCTGTGGACTTTCCTAGAGCTGTCTGGTTTTGCTACCCTCTCCTTTTTGATCATTGTTTATTTCCTTCTTAGGCATCTGCTAATTTTCTCGAACACTTATGTTTTTAATCATCTATCAAAGTCTCTCCCTTGATGAACTCTCGTTCTTGAAAGACGTGCTCCTTGTGCCATTGTGCATAATTAACTCACTGGTGCCAACTGCCTGTTGGACAAATTTCTGTATCCTCCTTTTAGTTTGTCTAACAGACAGCTACAGTTACCACTGGCCTTAATTAATATAGTTCACCTTATTAATTTACTAAAAGGTGCTGCACCATTCTTTAGTTCGAATGCCATTACATTAGTATTACTGCATCCTTCACATGATTATGATGCAATAACTGTCAATTCATTTATATAATCTTAATTTTTAAACAGAAGCTTAGTGAAATATGCACAAACTTATGTGTGTCATTGCCAATCTTTCCAGAAAATTCCTTGATCAGATCCTTCTAAATCCTCATCTGTGCTGCCACTTGCAGCAGATTCATTTGGGGTTTGTGCTAATTCACTGGAGAGTCCTGTAATCCCTTGTCATAAATATGAAGGATTTCACCCAGCCTATTAACAAGTAGAATTATAGATTGTCAGGGAGTAAATCATCCATCCTTTTCTAGTCATATCAACAATGGATTGAGAAAAATTACTCATTCATTTTTATAATCCTTTAATTCTTGCAGATGTTCCTTTGAAAATTGATTTAAATCGATGAATCATAGGGCAAGATTGGTGTAAATTTTTCGAGCTGAAGACATTGCCTTCAATAGAGCAATCACAGTGTACACCTCTATACCTACCATAACTCATTGTTTTTGAATGTTTAACTCAAAACTCTGGAGCCAGCTCTTGAGGCTGTATGAGCAAATGGGTTTTAACTAGATGAAGCCCAGTCTGTTCTGATGCTTTTTTTTCCTGTTTCTCAGATGGAAGAGAATGGCAAGATCGAGTCAGAAATTCTCCAGATGTCAGTGACGGACTTGTTTAGCGATCTGCTCTCAGACGACACAAACGAGACCACAGAGCCCTCGCCTCGTGTGCTGTGCTCCCGACAATGCCTTGTTTATGGCTCCAGGTAAAATGTGACCCGTGACCACATCTTAGAGCTTGGCAGATGGCGTTTGCCCCTGCGCTGGCCTAAGCAGACGCTCTGCGCCTACTGAACGTCTCAGGGACAACATGCAGCTGAGAGCGCCTGCAACAAAACTCCCCCATCAGAGAAGTCGCAGGATAGAAGGTCATCACACACAATGTGCTGTCACACAACCGTGCCCAACAGAACGCCAGTGGAAAGATACGCAGGGCTCAGATCCAGGCTTACGTCACAACCAACCACCTGAAAGTATTCAGCATTAGCCACAGAAGCAAAGCACTTTCCAAATCTTTACATCTGTAAAAATAATCATGAGAAAGTTTAACCTACTTTGTGTTATTGCTGGTCAGCTGCTTCCAAAGTGATATTTGCCTGATATAATTTGCATAAGGATAAACTAAACTAAACCCCTGACTTGATCATAATTACTCTCGTCCTTGTTTTGTGACTACAGAGGATCTACATTACAGAAAAGATGATGCAAAGCTCCCAGCTAAGCCTGGAAAATCTTTCTCTTACAGAACTAGAAGAATGTTAAAAGTAATTTCATTGTCAGTACAACATGAAGTTACTACCCTCTACTGATGAGAATGGGCTTACAGTCCATACCATAGCGAAAGGCAAGAGGAAAAACCACGAACATTTACATTTATCTATAGAAATGTTTTTAAAGTGTCTCAAATCTTGTTTGGCCAAGTTTTAAAATTTAGCTTGGTTGTATACATTCGGCAGCAATAGAGCATACAGTTTCCATGTAGTGGCAAGGATGTCCTTTGCATCCCCGAGGAGAGACTGACTGGTAGCAAGAGAAGATAATTACAGCTCACTACAAGCATATAAGCCAAATAAAGCGTGGGTTTAGATGCTGTTGGATGCAGGACACTTACCTCCTGCAAGTTTTATTGTTACTTTTGGCCATGGCACATGAAGGATTTCGAGTGAAACTTGTACCTCCAAGGAAGCCTGACATTGAAACCCTGCACCGTGCAAATGTCTGACCAGTCCTGGACTTGCACTCAAGGCCATTAAATGAAATCAGCAGAAACTCTACCGTCTCCCGAGCAGACGAGAGGATGTCGTTGCTCTTGGTGTGCGTGGCACCTGCAAGGGAGACGGCTCCTTCCGTTACTGGCAACAGCGTCATACCAAGTAATCATTTTGCGATGCAATTTGAACACAGAAAAGAGGAGCTTGTGTCTGGGTAAATAGCAGCTGTGGGTTGTAAACAATTGTTTAGAAATGGAGTTTGAGGATCCTTTCAGAGTAACAATTTAAATTGGTCAGAACAGTGCAGGAGAGATTGTGTTGCTCCACTGGAAGTATTGTGGTCACATCCAGAAAACTTTTCCTGTATAATCCTTTAAGTGCATTAGCTTTCCACTGGGGTGCTATGGCTGAGAAAAGAGATCAGGAGGAAGCAATTGGTGCTTTGCCTGAATGATATAATTACCACTGAATTATATTCCAAAATAAGGCAGCTTTCATACACTTAATTTAATTTAATTCAATTCAGAGCTGGAGATAATTCCTGTTATTGTTTCAAATATGTGTTCAACTTATTAATGAATAATACACAGGAAACTTCTTGGGGGGAAAAAATTATTTTTAAAAGTTAATTGTAGAGGAAGGGTGCATGTGTTAACCATCTCCATCTTCCAGCATGTGTTAGTCTTCTTCAGGTCCTGGGACCTTGACAAAAAAAAACTTGACAGAAACAAATGCCAATATGAGAAGGAGAAAACCCTGATCTTGTCTACGTTTATGTTTTTAAGTAATCTCTGTGTTTGAACACAACAGATTGGGGGGTGGGGGCCGTCCAAGACTTCTGACTTTTGTGATGGGAGAGCAGAATGGTCAACTGTAACAGTCACTTATTGCTCCCTCAGCTCTAAGTCACTTCTGGATACGGACTAAGGCCACAGCAGAGCATTTCCTTCCTGAAAAGAGAAGTTTAGGATGCAACTGCAGTGGCAGCAGGTCTTTGGTAGCAATACACATTTAGCCAGTGCCTGCCCTGCACAACCCTTGCAATTTGTCCCACACAAGTGTTTTAAGGAATAATCTATGAACCTTATCACCACGCTGACCTAGCCTGGGAAACAAGCCCCAGCTCCTTGAAATTACAAGGAAATTAAGAGGTCAGAAAAGATTTTAAGTCCAGGGAGAAAGCCAGAGCAGCTGTTCGGAAGCGGGAGGTCCCAGTTTTGGGGCAGCTCCACCTACCCCATCACTGCAGATCCACTCCGGCACACACGCACACACACGCATGTCCCACCACGTCCTCACAGCCCACGCGCAGGCTGCCTGCCCAGCCTGCTTCATTCCTACCCTGGAGGCTGCCGCAAGGGGAAGGCGTCTGACTTTCTGCCTCTGTAGAAACAACATTACTGCTGAATTTCAGCTGTGCTTGATTTGCCAAGGAAGGTCTTCTGGGCTGCTTAAGTGTGTGTATAATATCTGTTCTGCAGTAATTGCTTCTTTTCTGGCCATTAAAAGAACTACATTATTCTTGCAGATGACAATGCCCTTAGTGTAAGGATGTACTGCAGTTTCCAAACAAGGGGAGTTCTGTCAAAGCAATGAATGATTACTGTTTTCAGTGGTTCTCTTTCTCTGCAATTGTTTTTTAATAAGTAAAAAGTTCCTAGGGGACTATTTTCTTCTCCTCCCCACAGAGCGCGGGCTATTGTGTTGGATAGCAATCACAGAAAAACTTCTCAGACATCTGAGAAAGACAATGTGACATCATGGGTTCATTCAACAATGACATTTTAACAAACAGATACAGGGAGATTGAATCTGGATCAATACCAAACTCAAGTGAAAGATGGTCATTCCTGAGGCAGAAGAGAGGACAGTTGCTTTCCTCCAGCTCCCTGCTTTTCCCTTCCCTATTTGTGCATAGGACGGCAAGAACAAGCTGCACCCTCATCTTCCCAAAGAACGGGTGAATTACATTATCTATTAGATTCTAGCAGTCCCTGTAGTTTTACCTCTCCATATCCTTTTTGTCAACGACATGCCCACTGCTGAGCTGGGAAACAAACAGGGCATCATCCAGACACTGCCAGGAAAATCTAGTCTCTCCAAACACATTGGGTTACATTTTTGTATGTATGGAAAGCAAGAAAGAGGCTTTCTGGGAAAATCAGGTCATTTCAAACAAAAAAGTCAACAAGTTGAAACTGTCATACAAGGTGATTTATAAGTCACATTAAAATTACCAAAATTTTATTGCAGATGTTGCTTGAATATTCAAACCACCGGCATTAAGTTCTTTGTAAACAACAACTGACTGTACTTAAGGTTCTTGTTATGTCAGTTGTCTTCAGCACAGATTCCTGTGGCTGCATCTGCTACAAAATCCACAGGACCAAGACCCAAGCAAAGACCTTCACCATCATCCTGATGCATTCCTTCCAAACCCCAGACCATCTGCCTGCCATGTCTGGGGTCTCAGTGACGTGCTCTCCTAACACCTTCAGGTGCTCGCCATGACGAATTTCTAGTCAAAACCCTGCAAAAGTCTGGAAGCCCTTGAGGTCCAGAAATTAATGCGGGGCTCTTTCCCTGAGTGTACAAAACACATTTAAGAAGTTATGCACTTGGAAACACTGTTCAAGCTCCTGTTAGCTGAATATACAGCCTATAATTACCATGAACAATAACTGGATCCTGCAAGAGAATGTTTTCTATTTTTATTTTTTTTTCTTGTGCTGAAAGACCAATTCATTATCAGACAGACAAGAGCTGTGACATTCCAATTAAATATGCAATAAATTTCATTTTATTCTTTCAGAATAATTTTAGTAAAGGGAGCTGCTACAAGTCTTGACAGCCAGAGAAAGCTGTGTTTCAAGGTGGAAGGTCTCTACCTGTCTTAGGAAATGACATTACTAAATCAAATATACATGAAAGCCTGGTCTATTCTCACTGAATTCAGTAAACAAGTAAAAGCCCCACTGTCTTCAAGGGTGTGCATGAGAGGCCTGAATGCTGAGAACTAGCTGGGCAAGTCCCCCTCCATCCTTGTCTGTTCCTGTTTCTCCGCTCAAACAGCAAACCCTACAGTAAGATATTTTTTTTTTTTTTTTTACATCACAGCCTCAGACACATCGAAGGATGAGCTGGTTAGAAAGGGCTTGCCTAAGGCAGATCTTCCGACATGCAGTTAGACAATTTGCATTGCCTAGTCCTCTTTCTGTTTGTAGGCTTCTTAACCCAAGGCTGAGTGCCAAGACTGGGAATACAGGAATGATGAGGAAAAAGAAATTAATAACTTACAAAATGAAATATGCACCTGAACAAACACGTAACCCTTTGTTGTTCTGGTCATTCATACAGCCTGGCACTCGGGATACCCAGCCCAGGCTCCCTGTTAGCCTGCAGTAGCAGATTTTGGACACTTTGAGAAGTGAGCTTGGAAGAGTACATAGTTCATGGTGATGATGAGTTTATTGTGAGACAAAACACTGCTGTGAGACAAAGCACGTATACGAAAAATATAGGACACTAGCCCAACTGGAACGTTAGAGTACCTGACCTGAAAGTCCTGACAGCTTTACCAGAAGTAGGTTTCAATGCATATCCTAGAATATATTCTGCCCTCCTCGTCCTCCCCTTAACGTGGTCTGGGAAGTAATGCTTCCAGTTTCACATTAGGTTTTCTAATACCATTGAGTCCCAGCGGACCTGCTTCCCTGCTGCTCGTCATGTGCCTGCTCATCATGACAGGTCACCAGCCTGGCCTCCACCACCTCCTCATGCTAGTCCATGGGCTCCAGAGAGCCAGGCCTGCTTCTGAAACAAATTGTGGCAGCCTCACCACACATCCAGTTGAAGCTATTTGGTGAAAGATCCCAGAAGGGTACTAGAGGAAGAAACACTAGCTGTACATCAACAAGACAGCAGCAAACTTGTTTCCAACAGAGCACTCCAGCACAGCCCACCTGGGCAGGAGCAAGGAGGGGCTGATGGAGCACCTGGGGCAGCTTTGCAGCTCTTCAACACATTAACATAGGTAAAAACTGCCACAAACGCGTCCATTTGCCAGTAATCCTGTACAAAACGCAGCCACCAATCCAGATTCTCTTTCTTCCCCTGAACACCCTGCTCACAAGCCTGCACGTACTGCAAGGCATGCTCTGACATTTTGAAAGAAACAAACGCGAGATGTCGAACCCCAAGTACGACGTATAGCTGACTTAGCAAACACTTTCACTGAAGAGTTCAAAGGAGTGGGGAGATGTATTTCACGAAACCTAAAGCACTCTGCATATTAATTCACTGTGGAAACAACAAGCACTGAAAATAAATGGAAGTGACACATGGACTTGTGACGTGCATGAGATCAGGCCATATTACACAACAGCTACTGTCAGCTTTCCTGGAGAATGAATGCTCATGTCCTGCAATCTTCATTCTCCCATGCAGCCTCTGGCTGCAGTGGACACACAATTGCTTGACAGCAAGGGGATTAATCAATCCGACTGTTAGTCCGTTCTGTTACTTAGGAAAATCAGCTAGCCCTCCTAAATTTTCTAGTAATTGACAATAACTAAATCAGTAATGTGCTCTAATATTTTAATAGCGCCTAGCCGACTTCTAGGGGAAAAAGCCAGCCACCACTCTTCACGACTTTTTATTCTCTAGTCTTTGTAGAAATAGGAGATATTCCAGACTATACAATGTTGGAATCACTTAGAGTATAGTGTAAATAAGACATTCTGGAAAGAGAGAAGTCACTTTTTTGTAACATTACTCTAAATCGATAAAGTTCTTTTCAAAAACTATCTTACAAAACAGGATGGTCTAAGTTACATCTAATCTGAAATCCTATGGCTACAATATAGTAGTATTTTGTGTGTTTGATATCATGACTCTTAGACAGAACCCCAACACAGCATGGAAATAATTATAAAGTTCCTGACTAAAATTGAAGTTGCTTGCCTAAAATCCTTCTCACAAAGATCCCCTGACAGTGTTACAGCTGAAAATTGGTTCTGAATTTGCTCCACGTGGCAAAAACGTTCCCAGGATCTGAAACCAGCTGGTAAGACCCAACCACTGGTCAATGGCTGCCCACTATGAATAGAGACAATAGTTCTCCTTTGAAGAGTAAGAGCTATTTAATGAGGCTGATCTGAGACAGAATAAGTAGGAAAAAGAGAGAAAAAGGAGGAGGAAAAAAAGAGAGATGCTAGTGTGGACTGAGTCCCTCTTGCTGGAGCATGACTCCTCAAGTGACACTCTCCCACCCTGCAGCACCTTCATCAACAAGTTAAACTTCCAATTCTTTGGAAAGTCAACAGAGCTTACGAAGAGCAGAGAGATGCATTACGAATGCCCATGTTCAGATCAACTTGATTTGTATCATCAACAGTGACAAAATGCTTCTTGACTGAAGCGAGCTGTTCACAACAGCAGAGGACCTACAGTTAATCGCAGGCACCACAAGATTGCTTTTACCGGCCATGCAGATCTATTTAGCACTCAGCCTGCAGTAATGATAATGCAAATGGATTTTCGGACTACGACTTTAACTACTACAACTGACTTCCTAGCAAGACACACAACAATTTTCAATAAATATAATATTTCAAAATGCTCTTTCTGCCAAAGTAGCACTTTATATTTCTGTCATTTACAAAAGTGAGCGATAATGCATTTTAGATCTAATAGTCTCTTCAGCAGAGGGATCTCAAAGTGCTCTGCCAAAACTAAGTAACTACAATGCAAGATATAAGGAAATTCACATGTAAAGATCACTTCCCCCCAGATCAAAAACCATGTAGCTACCTCCATACTGATGTCCGAGAGAGAACTTACAACACCCAACTTACACATGCACACAGAAAAATAAATGATTCAGAAACAAAGTTCTGCAGAAGATAACTTTAACTCCTTTGAGCTGAAATTTAGCAGGAGACACTCCAGTAAATACATCTGTTCTTCAGAGAGTAGCCAAGAAGCCTTGAATGACTGCTGTGATCATATGGAAGATAACAGCAAAAACGTGGAGTCTAAAATACTTTCTTGCTATATTGGTTGGCTATTGATTGAAATGTGAAGTCCCTAAAACTACAACTGTTAGCATTTAAATACTCCATCCAAAGCTGGAGCAGCTTGGTTTAACAGAGATGACGAAAATAACAGAAGCTGCATCACTTCAGAGTAGCTCTCTTCTTCCACAGAGTGTGTAAATTATATTGGATTTGAACCATCTAAAACATGCATCGTTAGCTGTTAACAGAGACAGACATATACCTATAGCGTATTAAAAAACAAAATTATTTGGTTTGTACTTTGCACACAGAATTACTTTTCTTAAATCAAGGCGACTTGGAGCGAGGAGCCAGGTGTGCAAAATGCAGAAGCCCTGCACATGCATGGAGGATATCTGGCAATTGATGGAATGAAAATCTGATCCACAAAATGTGAGTGAGAAGCAACCATTCAACCTCTTACGTGCTGGCTATCTCTGTGCAACTTTCTGGACTTCCAGATTACATAGAATGATGTATTGGATGAACCTATGACTGTTGCCTCAAGCACTTGACAACTGGGAAAAAATTATGTGACAGTTTATCATCGGAATGGATGTCTACAGTGCAATAAATTCAGGATGGCCAAAAAATAATCTCCAATTCATCAGCGAGCATTTCAAGAACCAGAGCAGTCAGGAAGAATACAATGATTTTTGATGTTCATTGACTCTCACGCAGCTTTTCAGTTAGACGGAAGAATGGATTCTCATTCTTTTTGATTTCTGGATCAGAAACATCCTTCCTTACAAACTTTTCCTTAAAGTCCTGCATCTTTTGCTTTGTTTTCTGCTTCACCTGACTTTCCTCTGATTTTAAAGTATAAAACATTTTTTTTTCTCTATCTGTAAAAAAGTATTGGCAAACATATTTGACCAGAATGCTTGTTGGATTTTCCTCGCAGAAGTTGCTGTGCGCATCTACCCCGCTTAAGGATCCTTGTGCTGAACCGGCTTGTGCTACTGCCACCTCCTGCCAGAGGAGAGTCCCACCAGCTCTTTGGCTGCAGGACATTCACTGCAAACATCCGACGTGAAAGACCGTCACAAATTTTATTTTCAGCACATCAGAGAGCATATTTCTATTACTGTCTGCAAAATTTCAAGGGAGTATATACTCAACATAGTAGCGATAACCTAAATGAACAATGAGATCCATAACAATAACTCTCTTAAAGTGTTAGCTAATGGTTCCCACTCAAAAATTTCTTCAGTGACTTCCTCTCTAGTACAGAACACAAAATAAACTGATCAAGCCAAATACCAAGTCACTAAGTCAGTAACAACTTGACTGATCCACAACTACGTGTAACTGAAACCCAGCTGATAAGGACGAGTAACAAGGGATGAACTGATAATGTATATGTACTGTGTGCTCAGAAGCATATGAGCTGCTAAAGTCCTTACTCATGATGTACTAAGATCTGAACAAACAAGATACTGTAGATGTTAAAAAAAAAAAGAAAATGTGAGTCACAATCTTGGAGCCTGCCAGCTCAAAGATCAACGGTGACAGAACATCCACAACATGGCCGTTATCTACTTGCCTATGGAGGTGACACTGCTTGCTTAACAGTCACGGGTTAAGACACAGAAAATTATTTACCTCTGATCATTTGCAGCTCAGCCTAAAATGTGTCTCAGTCCAGAACTTTTCAATGTCCTTGAACTTAGTCAACAGGCTCTAAAACCGATGTTAAATCAATTTTGATAATTATAAGTCGTACATTCCTAATTTAATTTTATGCTTTGCCTTTATCCAATTTCTTAAAAAAAAAAAGACTGGAAGTTCAGAACCTTAGAAGTGAGACTAAATAGGAGAGGGGCATTGAAACCAAATTCTGTATGAACTGTATCGAAAACGAATGTCTTACACAGGGAGAACACTTGCACTGTGATTGTCACCCTGCATGCTGGTTCAAGGATCATGTGGAGAGCATCAGTCCTTATTTTTAAAATCTCTTCAAAGCGTTCCTATGAGTTTCTTGCTTTTGATTGCCCTCAGATATAAGAAGAATCTGAGATTTTTCTGCAACACTGAAAACATGCGATGAGAATAAGCTTGGTTAGGAAGGGAAATCTTCAAAGAGAGAAGCCTAATAAAATGGGCTTTGATTAATTTCTGTCAAAAAAAGATAATTTAACTGCTCCTTTTCCCCCAGTGATCTCACATAGATAATTCACATTAGATTTCACAGTTTTATTGATACAACAGCAAAACATTTTTTCCACACTGTGTCTTTTTTGCTAATCAGCACAGAATAATGGTATCTTTTGCAAAAAGTTAGGATACTGATCATTACACAATGCATTCAGCACTATCTGTTTTGGTTTTTATGACTTCGACTAGCAGGTTACAGATCTGTAACATGTGGTTGTACAAAGTTTTACAATACTGGGACTGACAGGTGTCAGCAAGCAGATAACTCATCTTCCAATTTTATTTCAGGCTCACCTGTCTCCATACCACTAGAAGATCCCAATTTAAATCCCAAGGGAGTAGAAGGCCTCCATTAGTATGAAGTCCTGCTTAACCTGTAGTATACAGAAGTATTTGGCCACACTGATGCCAAGATGTAATTCAGCAACAAGATAATGAGGCCATTGATGGATCTTGTCCAGAAACAAACTGGACCAAAATTGAAGTATTGTAACTAAAACTCAATGATCTATATATATTAGTGAAGTTTTCTTAACGAAAGATACTACAGATAAAAGATACTATAGATAAACCACACAAAAATAGACAAGTATGCTGATACTGCAAGAGTTTCCATAATAATTTATTTCTTTTCCTCTACAGTTAACCTTGGAAATGTACTGCTCCAACTGGCTGGTGTCTGCAAAAGAGAAGGACGTGGTTTAGATCTGAATGATTATTCCTGAAAATAATTATTTTCTTGCATTATTAAGATATGAAGATTCCTGATTGCTTAAAGGAAAGGATAAATGACATTTTTCACTAGTACTCCAACACAGAAAGGCTGCCGTTACTGGAGAGGGCCTTGATGACCGGAACAGATGTCATGCCCACCTTCAAAAAGGCCAAGGAGAAGGATCTAGGGATCTACAGGCTGGCCGGTCTCACCTAAGTCCTGGTAAGATCATAGAGCAAACTCTCCTGAAGAACATTTCCTGAAGCCTGAAGGACAAGAAGAAGTGGGAACACCTAGCATGGATTTACCAAAGAGAAAATGGGTTCCCTCCACATTCTTTTCTCACTGACTGAATGGGCTTCTGAAGGATTGCTGTCAATTACGGAACTCGGCAACACAAGTTTAAAGAAACGTCTCTGGAAATGCAAAATACAGGATGGATCTCCACGTCAAACACAAGAGAATTTATCTGGGCTGGGAGCACATTTTCAGCCCCTCAGCACATTTCTGGTTTTCTAGTTTACATTTCCGACCAATTGGGGAAATCAAGTGCTTGCCACCAAATGAGCTTTCCTATACTGCCTCAAGGAATGGATTTAAAAAGTTTAGAGGAATTGCTAGATTGTTCGCATTGGCTACAAGTCAGCTGAGCGTTGGGGACACTCTTTTAATTCCTTGTTAGGCTACGCCATGGACACCACCAGACAGTTTTTGTAACTGCATCAAATGTCAGGAAAAAACCTCTTCTGCTTGGAGCATTCACTTTTCAGGACAAGAAAAACACCTTTACAAAATTTCAAGTTCACTTGATGCGTGTGGGGTCTTCAACTAAAATCTTTTTAATTTAAAATGCGAATCCCACTTTTTGTAATTCCACAGAAATATAATATAAATGGGAAGCTCTGTGACTGGTGTGAGGGGAGATGGGTAAATACAGCCCTGAAAGACTGGTAGCAGTTTTGATCACCGGTTACTGTTATCATCTTTCCATCTAGTATTAAAGGCTAAGCTACTTATGGGCAGCTTTTTCACTGCCCTGCATTCTGGAAGAACTGCCTCAGGTCTTAAAGAAAGGTTTAATCTTTAGACCCACAAGAAAGGCAATGCCACTTTCCCACTTCCTTGCTTCAGAAGGTGGAATCCTAGAGAACAAAATGACTGCACTTTTCTGAGCTGCACAGGCATTATCCTGGGCTCTCCAGGAAAAGCATTCTGCTTTGGAAGCGGTGCAAGTAATTTATTTCCGCTGCTACTGTCATAACAGCACATCTTTCTGTTATTAATTTAAACCAACTAGAGTAATTAGTTGCCGAAATCTGCAAACTCTTTCCCCTCAAAAATTAGATACTTCCTTAAAAGCATTTTCCAATCTTCAAATCCGATAGCATGGCTGACAAAGCACAGTTAAAACTAAGAAATACAGAGATTTATGCTCCATATCCCAAATAGATGGAAGGGTGAGTCACATATACAGACTTTACAATAGAGCCCTTGGTATATTTACGTTAAATAAGTTTACTGCTGAGATAAGCACTGATTTGGGGCTCATTTGAAAGCAGTGCATTTGAGACAGTTAAAGTTTGCAGCAAGTTACACTAATTAGATAATACATTACAACAGGGTTAATATTTCACTCCTGACACTTTATTTTCAGCTATCAACAGCCACATTTCCCTCACTACCAAATATCAGTCACCATTTTGAACGGCAATTTGATGCCAAGGAAATCAGAAACGTGAGAGAGGCAGATAAAGCACAAAGAGGTGCATTAGGAGAAGGGAGAGAATATTTCTTGAAATTCCCTCCCTCATTATCTCGCTTATGACATTAGATTGGGCAGGCAGAGCAGCGCAGAAAACATTTAGTGAACATTTAGGAGCACCAAAGACTTTCTTAGCCATATGTCTGGAGTCTTGTCCTAGATGGCTACAGGAATGTATACCAAGAACTGCTGATGGGTCTTTTACGTTACATCCCAGCTGCCTCAGGAGGAACCCAACCATGCAAGCCTGTAATTAAGTGTTTGCCCATTTTCCCAAGCACTCAGGATTCACCAGCCTCTGCTGCTGTTAGCTGAAACTGATGTGTCCTTCCCCAGCACTTCTTGAGCACCTGGCAGGTGCCTGGCCATACAAATGGAATGGGATACACCCAAATGTCCTACCCGTATAGGTTCCAGGCACATTTTGGAGAACTTCCGATGACTTAGAAATCCTACATTAGAAGCTGAACAGTGATCTCTGGGGTTTTTGACTTTTTTTTTTTTTTGAACTGGAGTCTTCAGGGTCCACGTATACAGGACTTGTTAGAACGAACAATTACATGATGAAAACAAATCCAGCCATAAGCTGCCCACACATAGCAAAGAAACTCTTGAAATTACATGGGAAGAGCCTTAACTGCATTACTACTTGAAAAATACTTTTAAACACACAAGTTAGGTATAGTAATGGTATTTTTCTTCACCAGCAGCGTCCCAATTCAGGGGTTGGGTGTTCTCAGCAGGTAAGAATAATACCTCAACACGCACAATGAGTGAACAACATGCAGAGGTTTAGCTGAACAGCCCAGCGAACACGTACATCCTCAACACCTGGAAACCAGCTCACCCTGGATCAGGCGATCTCCATAACTAGTCAACATTTAAAGGTATCGCAATGGCAAAGCCACGCGACAAAGCAACAAGCTTTTGAACAAGGATGCTGACGTGAACCTGAAGAAAGGGCAAAACAATTGCACCCTAGCAATTTAATTACACTGTGAGAGAATTTAGCATATTCAGAAGGCACAGAAATAGCTGGTAGTTTCATTAAGTTTGTGTTATGTGGAGAAATGTTGAGTGCTAGGTCAGACTTTTCTCATTATCTTAATGGGTATACCACTCACACAGAGAGATATGATGCCTGTCTAACTGTCACAGTGGCTCTAATGAATTGTGCTAGAAATACAGAGATGAGGGGGAGGAGATACATACTTAGACTGCCTAAGCTGAAAGTTGTTGCAACAAGATGATAACAGGAAATCAAATGTCCCTGCAAAGCAAGATTTTATATCAATACATCAGTGTAAATTCCATCAAGCCTTAGCTTGTCCCCCTGATGAACTGCTTGAAGCGGTGGCCCTTCATACACCCTGGACCAGCCAGCTCAAGACACGAGCTGCTAGCTTTATCTCAAGCCAGCTGAGCTCGGTGTGACTTTCTGCAGGGTATCTGAATGACTAAGTACACAAAAGCAGCTGAAATCAAATTATTATCCACTTGGATTCCTGCCAACCTCCAGATCAAGTTGCCAAATTACTTTCCATTAACTTTTATTTTTCCCACAGCCATTCAGTTTTCCTCTACACTTTAGCTCTTTGCCAGTAGGTATTTTAATTGCCAACTCTTTTTCTTCCAGCTATCTCAGGGTGGTCTAATGCCCCTGCAACCCTGTTTGTCCTCTGTATGTTGGCATACAGTCATGCGTAGTAAAGAAACTGCCTAATGCCTATAGGCTTGATGCAAAATCCACCTGAGTCTAAAAATAATTCTTCCATCAGCTCTCACCATCTTCAAGGGAAAAGCTATATATCAGACTATGCCATAGAAACGCTATATGAATTTATATAAACCTAAAAAGTTATATAGAGCCTAAATATAGCCATTAAGGAAAACTTTTTCTCCAGAAGGACAGCCAAGCCATGGCACATGCTACTCAGAGCCGTTGTGCAGGCTCCAGCCTTGGAGGTTTTCAGGACAGGGCTGGATAAATCCCTGAGCAGCCTGGCCTGGCCCAGAGCCCCACTGGGAGCAGAGGCTGGACTACAGACCTCCCGACCTTCCCACCTGAGTTACACTGGGATTATGGCTACTCCTGTTTGCAACTCCACCCTCTTTTCTTGCTTCCCCAAATACACATCATAATTACTAAGCATTAGTATATAGTCTATCTCATGCATTGTCCAGTTTTGTATGCTTTTATACACTACAGTGAGATTCAGTATTGGTCTACTTGAGAAAATGGGTGAGGAAGATGAAGGGAGAGTGATGAAAAATGCCAGAGGTTTCCAACCTAGCCACTAAGGATATTGAAGTGGTCTGATGTCAAGTCATCACCATTTCCATAAGCAAGAGGCTGTCGGCTGATGTATGAGGACGTTCAAGCATGTATATTTTGCAGGCGGAAGTGGGACTGAGGGTAAAATATTACTGTGTTTGGTGTGACATTCTTACTTAAAGTCACTGGGTTTTTAAATATTTTACTTTAGGAGACTCCATCCCACAGAAACCATTTCAGTTATTCAGCCTGGAAAGTTGCCTTTCAGTCATTCTGTGGAGACTGATTAATTGTGCTGCTTCTAGCAAACACATCTGAGAAACAAAGATCTAACATCTAATTTACTTGCTCTGGGTAGAGTGACCTACCCCCTTGTTGGCATTTGTGCTTCGGCTACGAGCTGCCCACACGAGAAAGAGGAGGGCAGCGCAAACAACACTGAAACAAGTGAAATCCTGCTGCCGGGCACTGCAGAAACGTGGCAAGAAATGAAGGTTTTACCATGTAATTTCAGTCCCATTAAAGTCAGCTTTTCTTTCCCAGTGGACATTTCAATCACAGCATTAGTAGCACATTTCCAACACACAAAAAGGCCTAGTGAAGGATCACGCTTCTATTAATGAATCTTTATTTACCTGCAGATTTTTTCCTGGGTACTTTGCCTGCCTTGTGTTTATCACTGCAGTTGCAAGGGCTTGTGGTGAAAGCAGGATGCAAACCGACACGTTTATTCAGATAATACTTGTGAATCTATAAATATGACTTTGAAATATCCTCTTTGATAACATCAAGCCAGATTTCATAACTTATTTACTCTGAACAGCAGGTAACTCCACAAATAATCCTGCTGACTGCAGGAGGATTACTTGCACAATAAATTCAGGCGTGTGGCAGGTGGCAGAGTCAGGCCCAGGAGGTGTTTTAGGTTCAGTACCATGGTACAATCTACCCGGTTCACTGGAGGCTTTTCACAGCATCTTGGGTGAATTTCATACCTGTAGTGTGAGCACTTTGAGACGAACTAATCTGCCAAAGGCTTTTGGGAGCAAGCGGAAGAGCTGGCCAGCGTCCCCTACTTCCCCCTTTGCTGGAGCCTCGCTGGTCTGATGCTCACCCAAAGCAACTCGTGACTCTCACATGGGACAGACTAAGAAACGCGAGGCATGCATTGCCATACACCTCTGAAAACAGCTTAAAAACACGATGGGGCGAGCAAGTGCTCTTGCAGCTAACACTCATGCCGACGGGAAGTGGTCGGGCCCCACCGTCCCCACCAGCATCCCCTTTTTCACCTAAAGCCCACCCTTTCAGCTAGCCTGGCACACAGGCTGGGAGTTTTCTAACATTGCCACCCTGCCGGTGCGTATCCAAGTACTTAGGCCATTATTGAGCTACTAAGAAACTATGCGCTAGCATCAAACCCAGAGGTTGTTGTAGCACAGTGGATGCAAAATCCCTTCCCTACTGTCAGTCCTTATTAAAGGAGGGTTAGGGCATGTAGAGGGTGCAGATGCTGCTCCTCTGCTCCAAAGTTCCCAGCACTGAGCTCATCCTCAGCTGAACAGGAGGCATCCTCCGGGTTACAGCAGGACCAAAGACGTAGCCCACAGAAAGCAACTTAGAAAAGACACACGACCTATTCCCATTTTGTAGCATTGATGATCTGATACTAAATACCCCAGACTCCATTCTCAGACAGCGTCCTAATAAAGCAGAAGAGGTCCCCTGATGTAGCATCATAGCCATCAAAAAATTTCCAATCCAATTAAAAAAGAAAAAAACACATTGAATCTTACCGTAACCCAGATTTCAATACTCAGGAGCTCTATAGTTTATAATGCTCACTCTGATTTCATTTACAGTGCACTCTGCTCCTGCTCAAAATAACAGCTCCTCTCTGTTGGTCATGGGGGACACCTCCCCAGAAAGAGTTTTAGTCAGGTACAGTGGGGCCCTTCGAGTAACGAAAGGACTAATCCTTGCTGCAAACACCACCACTTCTCCTCCTAAACTCATCTCGTGGACTCGGCCGTTAAAAATGCACGAACCGCTCCAGGGAGCGGCAAGAGCTGCTCGTGCACGCACACACACAGGCGCACACAAGCCTCAATAGGGGACTGTGCTCTGAAATGCAAAATTCACTGAACTCCTCTAGGAGAGGAATGTCACTGCTTCTGTAGTGTCACTGTTTTCTGTAATTACGTTGACAATTTCTCCTCTTCTTTGATGTTGCTGCTCTTGTAAAAGGAGGAGAGCGTGGAGCTCTATTTCTGTTGTTTGTGCTTGAGAAAGACTCATTAAAATGTGCTTTGGCATGTAGATGTTTTGGGGTTTTTTCAAGTATTTTTCTTTATTTTTCAGATTAACTTACTTGAAGGATCATCAGGGGACCAACCCACACACACATTTTATGCTATATCATTTGTTTTTCAACCATAAGCAAGATTTTAAACAAAACAGAGTGACTTATACTATGCTGAGACACATTAATAGATGCAGGCGAAGGCTGGATCCCAAGTCAACTATAGCTCTTCAAGCCAAAGCCTGCACCAATTCCTCTTCCAGACACAGAGGCATGATTAAACTCTTTTATCAGAAAAACAGCTCGGGACTCAGGTCTACGCTCTGAAACACCAAGTTGTAGGGAAGATCGGAGTTAAATTGCAAAGCCCGATGTGTTCCCTGGAGCACAAATGTACCAGGGCTGGAGATAAGAGAAAACCACACTTATTTGCAAGGATGAACGTGGCAGGAAGGGTGGCTGTTCAGCAACTGATACACTGGAGCAGCAGTTGTACAAAGAAATTGCTTCCTTTAGTCTATGTTTGTCTCTCCTAGCTGAGAAGGCCTTTCAGGACATTTTGGATAAATAAGCATTACATTAAGGACATAACTGGCCTATATACCATCTTAACGGAGCTGTCTCTGGAAGCTCACGAGTCTTTGCTAACCGCCCAAGCAAAGGGAAAACGACAGCGTAATGCTCAGCCCCTCTGCAAGTCACAGCCATCTCGGACCAGGCAGGCTGCACGCTCCTGGTGGAAAGCAGGAGGTGACTGCTTGCAGGCACGGGTAGCTGATTTTCAAGTATGCACATGTAGGTTTAACAGCTCTTTTATCTTTTGCTCCCTTCTGGTGTTATTTCAATGTTGATTTGCATAGTCAATATAAAACTCTTTACATACAAACTGCCTGCAAGGATGACACCATCAATCCTCAGTTCTAGTCACAAAATTTATTATTTGTTTCAATTTAAGAGAGATCATTGCTAGATTACACAGTTGCTGATGAGGATTTATATTTACAGCAAGCAAAATACATGTCTTTTCTTTTTCCAAGTCATCTACACAAACGTGAAGGAGGGAACAAAAAATAAAGTCAGTGCATATATGCTCATGAATGCTTATAGATCATGTTCCATGACTTATCTTTCCCTCAGACAATATTGCAAATTAGTCAGCATCTGTATAACATCAGGAGCATGAGCGTGATCATAAGAAAGAATTAAAGGATATTATCGAGACAGTTCTTAACCTTATGTGGCTGTGAAACCGAACACTCATGTGTGTTACTCTAAATGAGATGCAGAAGCCATCCGGTTGTGTTTCCGTGACATCGTATCAGACATCAGAAATGCACACCCCTATGTATTAAACACGCGTATTAACTTCCCGAAATGGATTCACCCATATAAAAATGTCAGGTTTCATGAAAAACAGGACTGTAAAGATTAAGGGAAGAAGAAACAGAGTTTCAGGAGATACTACACTTATCTAGTCTGACCTGTTGAGCAGCATAAAGCTTGTAATGCAGCAGATTCCACCAAATAAGTCTTCTGACATAAATCTCAAGGGATATGGAAAAAAACCAGGGATGCATCACAAAAACGGCTGAACTCTGGTTTCCCATGTAACTCGGGAAAGAAGGTAACTTAGCTGTGACACTCTGCATCACCCACAGAAGTAGTTCATAAAAGTTATGGCTTCTCTGAAAAGAAAGGATGCCCGAGTATGAAATGATCCAAACAGAAGCTGAGTGGTAAAGCAAGATTGTTTTCGAGGACAACGGCAGGAGCAATGCTACGCCTGTATTGCCCCGTTAGCAGATGCATGTTCCCCAGAGGGCTGGTGTAGGGTGTCCTCCCTGCCCAGACCTGCCAACACCTCCACCGCTTCCTTCCGCAGCAAGTACGGGCCATTTCCATCAATCTTCAAAAGTCCCGAAGTGAGAGCTGATAAGGTTATTTAAATTCACCTGCGCAGCAGAAAAAGCATTAACGCACATCAGAGATCATGAAAGCGGAACAGGGGTATGTTCACAAACCTCCCAGCTCTACTTTGGATATATCTGAGCCTGAAACTGTGCCCCCTCTTGGGACCAAGGATTCATTATATTTTCCCGAATTCTCACCTCCAGAAGGTAACAGGTACTGGCAATGATTGATCAATGAATTAAACCATCACTACATGATTGCGAGAGATGAAAGAAGCTTTCACATTTCAAACTTTCTCAAACCAATACGAGCGCTGGCATCTCATTAAAGGTCTCAGATAAGCAACACACATGCAAATGTGTCCTCCTTTCATTCAGCTGATTTGTCCGTAATATTTTCCACCATATTTTCTTTTCCAGTTACCTATAGTTATTCCGTCACCCAAGAGAATGGATGTTTATCACAAAAAGTGCAACTCTGCTATTCAAACAGTATCAGCTCCTGCTGTCCGTATTTTTTTATCGTAACAGACAATCAGAGCGCAAATCAAAGCCCAGCGGAGGAGTCTGACATTTAGTGGTTTCACTAGCATCTGCATCAGACCCTTCAGCCTGATACAAACTCAGACTTCAGTCAAGTATAAATACAACCCTAGACTTAAGGAATAAGCCATTTACCCTTTCCTACCTGCTTTAAAGATTGCTTGAATCCGAGGCAGTGATATAGATCCAAACTGAGGAACACCTGACCTCTTATTCTGTAAGACAGATTTGCCCTAGGCAGCTTTGGTGCAGAGTAACAGCAGCTACTAATGCAAAATAAAGACCATAATACTCACTCAGGCAGAGTAAAATTCAAGCAAGGAGGTCCAATCCTCTTTTCGTAGCTCAGTTTGAAGTCTGCATCTGCATCCCATTCAGTGCCAAGACAGTGCTCCTGTCTGTCACTGAGGTCTGTTGAACATTACAGCCATGTCTTCCGAATGACGTGGTACTGCATTATTAATGAAAAAGAACGTGTGGATTTCTTTACATATATATGCATATAGATATACTTGTTGGTATTTTTTAATCACTGAGCAACATTTGTCTTGGAAATTGCTTTTAATTGGATGTACATCTGTAATCAAGGAACTGCAAAAACCTCTGTTGCAGGGCGTGAACAGCATGCATATTTCTTAGGTAGGTGCCCTGTTTCGCTACAAGCACGGATTTGTTTATATGGACTGTACAAGGGTTTACAAGCTATTCAGACTGGCACAAAGTTATTCAAAGATGAGTCAGAAAGAAAAATAGTGCCCAATAGATTAAATCAGCCATTGTGAAACCCAATCTGTTCAGAAACCATTGACACAACTGTCTGAGAAGGCTGCCAAAGCGGCAGATGTTGCTAAAGCTTCCACAACATAGCATCTGGATCGGGCGCTTGTTATTTAAGCAAAAAGCAAAACAAGAAAACAGAGAGAGCTTTAAGTGACCAGGGGGGCCACTGCTCACTGCAGGTCTCGCCTGCTAACCCAGCGCTGTGCCACGAGCCTGGCAGCCCCGTGGCACGGTTGTTTGGTAGCAGATAGTCAGGGGAATGAGAGACCGGGTGTCCCAGGTTCTTCAAGTAGACATCGGTACAGCTTAGGAGTCATAGAAACATAGAATAGATTGGGTTGGAAGGGACACTTAAAGGTCATCTACTCCAACCCCCACCATGGGTGCAAACTGTGGTTTGCCACTAAGTGCCAACATCATCATAGTTATGAAGATGCACTACATTTTAGAAGACTTCCTATCAAAAAATAGCTGTACTTGAACTGAACTGCTGACTTTGAACTTGCTCTACAAGCATCATCATCTATGCTACAGGTGTATGCAAATAATATTTAAAAAAAAAGTAGTCTTCCTGATCCAAAGTGCATCTTTTCATCAAGAGATTTCCAAGCACCTGGGATGCGTTGGGAAAACCCGTCACCATTTTTCCGATTTCACAGTAAAAGAAGCTAAATCATAAATAAAGGAGGAATTGTCTGATGTATTCCACTTCCCTAGTGACAACATTTGATGGGAAAACTGTGGCAATAAGTTTTGTCAAGATTACGAAGACAACCTCAACTAGTAGATAACACTCCTGTAAAAATGAGCCTACAGACCACAGCACAGCCTCTGTATGTCCCGGAGCTCTGGCAGTGTAACACTTCCTGGGGCAGTGCCTTACTGCTGGGGGCACTGGGGCTTCAGCGGTTAGCATGGGTTGAAAAGTACAGCAACCTGGGATCTGCGCCCAGCCTTGCTTCAGGTAAAGCATAATTTCTGATTTGTGCACCTGTAGAAACAGATTAGATACTGCTTAGTCATTTTCAAAAGTGATTGGAGAAATGACACAGAAATCAGTTAGAAAGCATGACGTGCATTCATCATTACTTCTACTACTAGACATGGGTGAAACAATCACCAGTAAAGAAAAAACAATACTAACGTCTCCATCCTTTGCTCTCCTTCACCTCTTTAACATAATTTTTTTTCACATTTTAAGACATTAGCACTGTTTTGCAAAGCTTAGAAACACTCACATCTATCATCAAGTCTTCTGCTGTGATCTGGAAATCAGTAAAACGATCTAGGACTTGCCCACAAGGCAACAATTCAAATATCAGGCTCTGTCAATTCAGAAATGAAATCATCTCAATTCAGCCTTTCATATACTCACTCAGTATAAGGCTCAAGTAGGCTTAATCCCCAGCCAGTATGAATTCAACTAAACCAAACTACAGCCAGTTCTGCAGGAGACTTCTACACAAAAAGCCAATGCATCTTTAATAATCTGAGCCAACATTAATTGATTCCCTTTAGTTTGTGTGTGCCTTTAGTCTGAGCCCATCCCCACTGGAACCGGCCACCTCTGTGCCAAAGGGGAGACGTGCCTGAGAACACGCAACAGCGCAAGTTTACATAAGAACGTTCCATCCAATAGACTTGACAAGACTTTTTTGTTTTATTAACGTAAACCTTCACAAGCAACTCAGCCAAGATACCAAGTTAACACTAAAAAAAAAAAAAGAAAAAGAAAAGAAAAACCATGGAATATCCAACTCATTTCATTTTAACATTTCTTCACTTGGTTATATTTCCAGACAGAAAGACCCAGTAGGAGCATATTTAATTTGAGCAGCATCTTGTGATGATTTATGATAATTGATATTTAATGGCATAATTTTAGACTGGTGCAGTTTGCTTTGAAACCTGAGAGATTTGAAAAACCTTGCAGTGGAAGTTCTCTGTATACAAAGAAAACTGCCTTCTCGTGAAGCCAGAAAAGCCTGAAGTCTCTAGAAAACGTTTAGCCACAGTCTTCTTCAACATGGATAACCAGATATCCTTAAGAGACAACATTTTGATAATCTTTCCTTATTGCAACGGATCGATGGGGAGAAAGGGTCGGGGAAAAAAGGTGGGAAAAAAATAGCAGAAGTATGGCTGCGGGACCTGGAAAGCAAGTGTGGGCACCAGGGCTGGCGAGGACGCCTGGGGAAGGGGGTGAGCACACCTGAGCACAGAAACAGGGAGGTGATAAGAAACCTACGTTGTACAAGGGGGTGACCTCATACGCACATCCTAGCATGGGAACGGTCATGCTGAGTAAGTGTCACCATCACAGAAACCTGAGAAGGAAACTAAGCTGGGAACACTGAAATCGGATTTTTAGCATTTTTCTCCCTTAAAGCCGAAGTAGTCAGTAAATCAGATGCTACAGGTACCACAGGCCTGGGAGGACACTCTGCTTAGCAGAATAACGCCACCTGAGCTGGAGCTTCTCTGTGCTCTATGGCACTTGGTAAGACCCTCTTATCACTGCCTTTCTTGTTAGAGGTCCACCTTGGACTCACTAGATTAATTGTGTGTAAGATTTTTGTCCTACCAGTATCTGCAAGTCATGACGTTTCTGGTCCCTTTCTTTTACTTAATATATCCCTTTCATTAAAATTCTTTTTTCCTGTATGCAGCTGCTTGTTTCTCATATCCCAGCATCCTAGGCGGACAACAACATTCAAAAAAAACATCATTAATCCCTCCTCCCTCTGGTTCTCCATGTTCAGTTACATAACAATATCATCAGACACTGAGACTGTGCCTTTCTAGCAATCATTTCCTTGCTCTCTCCAAGATTACTGGTTTAAACTTTACAAAAAAACCCCAACAAACCAACCAAGCCAAGCCAGCCTAGCAGCCGAGCCCCCGTAGGTTTCGTGGTTTCGGTGGGGACAGCTGAATCCAAGTCATTTGGCTCATTCTCCCTCTCTTCACCCCCATCTACACAAGGAATACTGAGCATTTCTCCTCATTCTCTCTCATACATCCGCACGTAAGCAGAGCCTGGTACACATGCCAGTGCACGGCTGGGGCCATCCTGGATGGCCATGCAGCATCCAGGCTGGCTTTGCCCCCGAACGCATTCCTTCTTTCCCACTGACTGCTGAGAGCATGGTCCTCCCTAAGCACACGAGCATGCATGCATGCACAATGTATACAAGATTCAATTTGCCTTTGTTTCCCTGAATTTTCTAAATTCTTATCAAATCCAGCAAAGCGATGCCTAGCATTAAGCCAGCACCCATCTCCTGCCCCAACACCTCCCCTGGAGCCACCCGCCCGCAGCACAGCCCTTGGGACCTGTGGGACAACCTGCATCCCCGCCTCTGCTGAGGCAGAATGTGACCTTCCCCAGTTCGCTGCCTTCCCCTCGAGGAGCACAAACTCCCCACCACATACGGAAAGAAATAACGAATGCTATGCTTACAAGTACAAACCCAACTGCACTTCAAATTATCTTGGGTTTTTAAGAATCCCCTGTTACCTTGATAATTACTGCTCTTTCACACTGTTTTAAAATATAGCTTAGAGTTCGGTAAGCACATCTTTCAGCGCTGACTAAAAGCCGGCTTGAGGCACATTTTTCTGCTGGGCAGGTCTGTAGCTTCTCTGGGTCTGGAACAGCCACCAGAAGGGTTTGCTCCTTTCTTCAGGCAAAAGGATTTTACTGTAGTCCTTTGCTCCTTGTTTTCCCCTACCACACATAAAGATCACCTCGATCTTTTGTACTGCATAATGACAAGCCTTTACTTTCTCACCAGCCTCTAACAAGAATGATGTTATTTAAAACACTTTTAAGGATATCCCTTTCATTTGTACATTAGTATTCACTAGACAGAAAAAAAATAGGACAAAAATAGGATTTGCTCTAATGCGCTCTCATCTTCTTGTTTATTTCTTATTATTTCCACCCTGTCTAACTATGTAGGTCAAACAGATCAAATTAATTTCAGTGCATCTGTCCTAACACCAGTAACATGTAGCTTAAATGGCACTGATGCTGGGCTCTCTGAAGGGGAACACGGCTGCATTAGCTCCCTGAACTGGAATAAGTTCGACCCATTTATTAAACTTCAGATTTACAGCCAACATGCCATGATCTACTTATAACTGCATACCTGATCTCGTCAAAATTCTCAAAACGCTCCTAATTCCCGGCCTCTGGCATCCACAGACAATGCAGAAGACAGACTAAAACAGCAGGGTGCGAAAGAGTCGACAGACAAGGAGGTGGGAACGCACACTGGTTTGGCATCACTGTGGCTGAAGCTACTACAGCTTTCAGTCTGGAAATCCATTCTTTCTGTGTGAAACGGATTTGCAACAATATTTGGATAATTTACTGCTAAAGGCAATGTATCTAGAAGTGCTTTCTTAGGGCAGGCTAGCCAAAAATTTGGCGGTCAGAAATGCATAGAAGCCAGGGCATTCCATAGTTGCCTGCTGTCTCTGAAAGCTGCCAAGTCAACACACAGGCCGACACAGGCAATCCCACACCCATTCCCTACACATCTTCCTGAAAAAAGAAAAAAAAAAAGAATATTCAGGGGAAAAATAACCCAATACAATTTCTTAAGCAAATATAAGTGGTTTTCAACAAAATTTGAATCAAACCCACTTTGAAGATAGAGAACCCCCAAACCTGCAAGGGTGTATGTCCCTTCCTTCCCCTGCTTTCACTTGGATGTGCTTGAGCAAGGAACCATCCGTCTTATTTCCAGCCCATAAAAGCAGCCCCCGAAGCTCGAGAAGAGCAAGCCGTGCTGGAGCCAGGGCCCCATCCTCATGCAGCTGAGCTGCTGCAGCCCAGCACCTCCTCCTCAGGGCTCAGTCCCCGCACCGCCTCCTGAGAGCCACAGCCTGGGATCCTCGCCTGGGGTATGCATGATCCTAACCCTCTGCGGGGGCTGCAAGAGAGAAGCCAGCACAAAGGACAAGGGCATCCCGAGATTTTCCGATCCGGGATCACCTCTGTTCTTTTTTAATGCGCTTGGAAAGATTTCTCCTCTGCCCAGCACAGCACCCACCAGACAGACCCTTATTCATCAAGGAGAAACCAGGAGCCAGCTGTCAGACCTGTTTACCTCTTCCTTCTGAATAGGCTGGAAATTCATTACACGTCACACACAATTCATTTCTATTTTTCCCCGCAATAAGCACAGAGTTATCTGAATTATTGCATCATTTGCAGAAAACAAAGATATTATTATGAAATGCGATTTTGAAGGAGAAAGGCTTTCTGTGGATGAGTGAGAAATTCATGACCTGACAGAGCTCTGAATTCAATGGCCTTCTTGTAGGGGAAAAGCTCAATGCATCATTTTTGATCAATTGCACTTTCAAGTCATTTTCTTATTTATGGGTGACTGAGAAGACACTTGAGCTAGCAAAATAATTCATGTTTGTTTGCACAGACAAAACCAAATTTAATAATACAGCCTTTTTTAAAATAAATAAAGTCATGCATTATGAAAAGTGCATTTAAAATCATTCTCTGTAGAAAATTCACAGCATGAACTCCAAAGTGCTCATTTTCTTCCTCTTAAGTAAAAACCTTCTCTAAGGTACATGTCATACACTTCATACTCCACCAAAAATAAAAAAAACCCAAAACCAAACAAAAAACCAACAAAACAGCATGAGGAGATTTCTCCTACTAACTCAGATTCATTAATGCCAAAACTTCCACTCAGTTCCTGAGGCCCAGAACAAGGTCCTAGCAAAACTGCACATCAGTGCACAAGAAGATAACTGCTGTATTGAATAAAAGTTTCTTCTGCCCATCCAAGGGGCTGCTTAACAAACAGATTTTCAGGGTCTTAAGAGACAGAAGGTGACAGAAGGGAATTACTGGGCAGAAATTCAGGTGTCTCATACTTCACGGCAAGAGAGGAACTTTCTGTGGGAACTTCCAGCCCCTACTGTTAGTATCTCCGGAAAGGAAAGCTAAAGGGCTTTTGTCACTGAGATTAGCTTCTGATAGTCCTTTCAAAGAGCTCATCCTGTAAGTATAGTATATTACAGTGTCTGAATATTCATCTTGCAACAACACCAATTACCCCAAGTCTGTTTGGACAATCACTCACCTCATAAAATTGTGCTCTTCCCCCCATGCTGCTCTTCGAGTCCCCTTGGCTGATCTTCTCCTGCTGCTCTCCCTTCCCCACACCCAGCTTCTCTCTCATTTATCATCTTCCTCATTTGCCTCCTGATTGATCCCATCTGTGTCACTGTCTCCTTAATTCGCCGCCGTTTCCCACCTCCTTTAGCCTTGCTGCTTCCTTGGACACACTGTATTGCTACTCCGGGCATTATTTTTTTTTTTTCCTTCCCTTTTTTCTGTTCTAAAGAGGATGGCATTAACTTCCACCTATATTGATAATTTGATCTTTTCAGTTTTAGACCCAAATTTATCAGTAAAGAGCAAAAAGCACTTAAGAACTATCGTTTTCACCCACTGCTAATCTTTATTACCTGGCTTACTGGCAACACATTCACCTGACAATAAGACATCTCGACATGCCGGGAAAACAAACCAGGGTTGTCACGACCCGCTATTACTCCAAAGGGAAGACTTTTGCCTTAGAGATGCTAGGAGCAGTGTGGAAGATGCCAAGGAAAAAAGGGCACGAATATCAAGCCCGAGAAGGAAGGAAGGAAGAAGAAAAAGAGATTGCGTGCCGTCCGAGAACGCTGCCTTCTCCCGCATGGGGAAGGATGATTTTGTGGCCGGCTCTCACCCGGGCTTACGATATCGAAGTTGACTGCACAGCTCTCACAGATTGTCTTAAACGATCAGAGGCAATTCACTTAATCTGTTATGCCTCTCAGTTTTCCATCTGCAAGAGGGAGATAATACATCTTTCCTCCAGTCCTTTTGTTTTTTTCTGCTTAGACGGTAAAGTCTTTAGAGCAGGGACTGCCTCATTGTGTCTTTGAACAAAGCCTTAAAGAATGGTTTTGGTTAAGGTCTTTCAAGTGGATGATAAACACCCCCCACCCCCCAAACAACTCCACCCACAGAATCACCCACAGAAAAACAAACAAACTGGCACCAAACCAGGATTCTGCCTATTCTTCTCAAGAGTAAACAGCATTCAGATGCGTTTGTTTACCTTCCTTATGGTCTCAGAAATTGCTTTAAGAATTATTTTTGTGCTTTCTTATGGCTTTAAATAAAAATCAAATGATGACAATCTTGAAAACATATATATTTGTGTATATATTGGGGGTTTTATATTTTATGTGTGTTCTGAATTTAATTTTGCACCAAAATGCTCTTAGGGGTTTTGTGTAGTTATTTTAGTAGTCCTAACTTTAAATCCATTTAAATGTGTTTATGCACCTTTAGACCAAACTCATTCAGGCATTTATACCACAGTAATGAATTGTATGACAGCAATGTATACACAGAAAGAAATCCTTTCCTTTTGTAGAGCATATATTAGCACCAATTTATAAATTCAATAGTTAAGTTCATTGGCATGCATAGAGTCATGGGACCTTTGTTAAACTAGGACATTTGATGATAACTATTTGAGAAGATGCACATTGAGGAAGTCTTTCCTATTTTAATGTCAGGAAATTAGAAATATTATAATGAATTCCATTTTTTCACATCTTTCATCAAAGCCTTTGAAAAAGGCCACTATCTAAACTTGTTATTTTAAAATGCCTACTGCAGTTTGCCTTACTGTGGTAATTACAGGGCAAGTTCCCATAGCATAACACCAAAACAATCCTGGGGGACTCTGCTTACTCCTGATTGTCAATAAATTCCAGCATCCAAAGGAAAATGCTGCATTTCATAGGCATAATGAGTATGATGGTCACAGTAAGCATTATATAAAGTATTTACATTTCATGCTTTCTCTGAACTGGGAGCTCCCTAAAGTCTGGGGTAGCCTGAATATGCTGAAATGAATTTTTTTTTTTTTTTACATTTTTAAACTATTTCTCTACTTTTTTTTTTTTTTTAGACAGCACTATTCCAAAACTATTTGCTGAATTTGACCCACATTTCAATAAGGTTACACTCCACTGCCTCTGCTTTTCCTGCTGCTGTGACTCCCAGCTGCAAGAGCTCACTCAGATCCAAGCTTTTAATCTCTTTATTGCTTATTCAGATTCCATCCCAGCCTCAAGAAATCAGGAGCTGTTACCATCCCAGGGATGTTTGATGGCTATGAATAATACTGAGTTCATGCAGAATAATAATTAGCATCCCATCTCCAGTAGAGTGATTTTTCCAGCTTCATGATACTCCAGCTGCGCTGCTGGTGCAGACCGTGCTTCTGTAGAGGTGATGCTAACTGGCAACAGCATCAGTGAGCCACGGGTGAGGATGCCCCAGCACCAGCAGCGCTGCCTGTATTAATCAGGCAAAGCCAGAGGAAAGCAGTCCAGAGTTACTTGGGTCAAATCACGGAGCTACCACAGTTTCGGAGAATGAGCAGTGCCAGTAACATCTGCTTGGCCTGTCCTCGTTAAGGACCACAAACAGGGTGACAGGTCTGACCTGCTCTTCCCCGGAGAGCTTCTCACTCCCCACCCAAAAGGAAGTGTTTTGTACTTACTACGAAGAAAATCCACCTCCAGGTCTTTCTGAAGCATCTCTTTCCATGCCTCTACCAAAAGACTTCATCCCTGCTAGGGTCCTGTAGCAGCCCTGAGAGGTTAAGGGAGGGTTTCTTCTGATAACCAAGAAAGAACAGTCTCTGAAAAATAATTACCAGATATTCAACCTACATTTAAAAGTCGGGTTCAATCTTCCCCTTATTACAGTTGCAAAATCCTTTACTATGTAATTCAGATAAAGTAACAAAGCTGCACTTCCCATGATTGTAACTAAATGCAGTTAACCTTAAACAGATACTTTTACAAACAAAGCAGATTTATCTGGATTTAAATTTTAGTTCTTGTACAAAGACTTAAGAACAGGTTCCTCCCCATTATTCAATTTAACAATAATAATAAAAACCTTCATGACAACTATAACAAAAAGACTCTGATAAAGCCTGAAACCTTTTTGATAATGAAACATACAATTTCCCTGTTTGAAGCATAATTCCCCAGGGAACATTTTTAAAAAGATATAGAAGAACTGTCAGTTTAAAACTGTTAATGTAAAGAACTGCGTATGAGAACAGCCCATGTGAAAAATAGACTTTCAGAAAACGTAGAGAAAAAATAGTGGGTGGGAGAGACTAGACAACTTAAATGCAGTGTCTCATTAGGACAATTACAGGAGTCAATAAAAACTGGCAAAATTGAAAAAGATTCACTAGGCTGCTCGGTTCAATTTCCGTTTAATTCAGAGACAGAGAGGTCAACTACAGCCAGGAGTCATCTCATTTGATTGCTGCAGTGCAGATGACTTAACCATACTGGTAACTACCTTTTTTCTCTTGCCATCCAAGTACACCTTTTGCTGGATCATGACAGCTACTCACCATCACTTTTTTAAGTAAGTCTATAATCACATATCTATAATGTACTTTGGACGACATTAATTAAGAGCAGATAAACTGTCATATAAGAAACAGCAACATGCATTAATTAAGGTTAGTCCTACTCTTACTCAATTCAAGTCTTAATCTTCCAAGTTTTCTCATCAATACCTTATCATCATAATGCCAGAGAGGAATTAATGCAGTGAGAGGATGTCAACTATTTGAAGAAGATCAAGCACTTGCGATGCCAAAATAACCAGCCGAAGCTGGATTAGTGAACTAAATATGAGAGAGTATTTAGCTGGAGAGTATTGGAGTCAAAAAGTGCAAAACTGCCAAGGCGCTAGGTCCACATGGCTCCACAGGTGAGGTCACTGATGAGTCTCCAGCGCATGTGAATTATCTTTATGCACTCTATTTTGTACACCACACGAGTACGATTTTTTTTATCATGTAAGATTTTAATCAAATTTCAACAGCTTTTTGTACCAGTGAGTATTTTTAAATTGGAGAGCATGAGACCTCTTTATTTTTAATATGTCTACCTTCACTTGTCAAAGCACTGAAATCTACCGAATGAAAATTTTAAAATTGCCTATAAATATTTTCTTTTCAAGTTTAGGTTCTTCCCTGTACTGAAGAAAGTCTTGAGAAATGTCCTGAGCACCTTGCAGCATATTTAGATCTTTGTAATTTTACTGCCATTGCAATTGTATTTGCATGACTTTTTAATAATCCTAGCTCCTAGTACTTCTGAGATACTGTGAGAATCTACACTTCCATGAAAATAATTGTGTTAAGACTTCACAATGTTTTTGAGTTTTGAGCCTTTTGGGCAGGCTGAAAAAAAAATCCAAAGTTTTAAGTGTTTTTTCTGACTGGGTAGGGGGCTTTTTGACAAAAAAATGCCAGTCCCCAAAATCTGAAGAGTGTGATCACATCTTAAATAAAGCCTATGATCACATTTCTCCTTTTATCTAGATAGCTCTATTTGTTGCTTTTTTCAGTGCAGCGCTCCTGTCTCACCAGGACCTCATCCATGCGGTTGGTTAGACACATTACCAGCAAAGCTGTGATCACTACTCCCCAGAATAATGTTCTTGTCAACAAGGTGTGAATTTACAAACTCATTTGAAGATACATAATGATAAAGTGCAAAGCGGAGAAAAAAAACCCCCAACTAATTAACCTGAGAAATTCATTTTAACACAAAGAAAAAATAAATACTACTAGAACACATCTGCCTCATCTTAGGATCCAACCCAGCAATGCCCAAAATCTCGATGGGCTGGATTTTCACAGCGCTTAGCGCTTGGCAGTTCAAACTGCCATCAGTGAGCTGGTCCTAGCAGAGCTCCAGTAACAACCACCCGCATTTTTGAAGCCGCAAAAGCAAGGTTTTACTTGTGACACTTCAGCGATAAGGTTTCTTACACGTAAGTTAAGGAGATCATTGATTCCCTTTGTACTGCCAAGAAAAAGGCACTAATCCTCTTGCAGGCTGGGGTTAAGACTCTCACAACGCTGTGCTCATCCACAGTGCCTTTGGTTCGTGCCCAAAGCTACTTTAGGTGCAATTACCCAATGCAGAAACCAGATTTCACCACAACTCTTTCCATCTACCAATACGTCGAGGCTGTCGATGATAGTAGCTGATGACCAAACCAAATAACGGTAATAATACTTAATTGCCAACATAGGTGCACGTATTTCCATCATTCTCCAGATCAACTGGGATTCTCGAGCAATGAAACACTATGTTGAGAAGCCAGCAATCCTGGCAGTCAGAGATTAATCCATGTTAAAAGTGGGCGGGATTTTCTTTTGCACGAGAAGACACTTCACTCTATTAGTCTGTTAGACTACTGGCAAGGTTTCTCTTGTTTGAAAGCCGTGGAAGAAAATGTTGAGCTGGTTACTTTAGGGTAGATTTTGTGTTCACCTCTGAAAGACAATGAGCAAAATCCTAAGGTAAGGGCAATGTGTAATTGTGCTGACAAATTCGCTCCAGCCAAAAAGCCAGGTGTTTGTGCACCATCATTACAACAATTTTCTTATTTTTAACATTATACTGGCAATTAGAAGGCCCAGTTGAGGTCAAAACCTTGCTGGACAGCTTTCCAGACACATGTACTTAGGACAGTCCTCACGGTGAAGGATTTATAAACTACACACAAGTTCTGCTAAGCTACACCATGATTACTGTGACAGTGTATATTTAATACGTCAAAAATAAACAAACAATGCCTTCTAAATATTTTTCTTGTATCAGTGATGCCTGAAATTAAGATGAGCAGTATGCCTTTAAAAAAAAGGTGAAGTACTTCATGGGTTTTGCATCTGCTGATAGATTCAGGTTTAATAGTACATACTGCACACTGTTAAGGAAAACAGATTCCACTTGTACCGCGTTTGCTTAATTTATGTGAGTGCTGGGAGATAGGTGAGGGGGGAAGAAAGCCACCTGGAGAGCAAAAATTTTTTTCTTCCTCTTTTTTCCTGTTCTGACAATAAACTTGCCAAGTTTGAGAGGCTCCAGAGAACTCCTCCACACTCAAGCACAAGCAATAGACAGACCCCGCTCCCCCCGGCCGGCAGTGCCATGGATCTGCCGTGCAGCCCTTGGCTGCAGAAAGCAGCGGTGAGACAAGCCTGGTCCGAGTGCCTGCAGAAGATTCCCAGGCGATGGGGGAGTTACTTGGCGGGTCCCTGGGTACAAGCAGCATGCCTGGGGCTGCTGGAAGGCTCACTTGGAAAGCTCGCAGGACTGAGAGCAAGGAGAATGCAGGATTAGATAAAAATCACATCTCCATGTTTCGTAGGTTTACACCAAGTACTCACCTGCTAGACTCAGGAGCCAGGTCATGTATTACGTTTTGAAATCAGGTATTAACTAACCTAGGCCCAACAGATTTTGTACGATGGAAGTTTTTACAAAGTAAAGCAAGTCTTACAGAGCAGCTGCATTTTTGCGGTCGATTCCACCATCGCACCCGGCCCATCTGCCAGCAGCCCCTTGCGGTAGCCAAACAAGGAAAAGTTCAAGTCTGAGGGACTTCTTTGTCCAAATTAGGAATAAAAATAAATTTGATAAGAGGGGACATATAAGAGTAGTAACTTTGGTCCCACCTGCAGCTAGCTGCCCTGGCTGAGCTCACAGCCCTCCATCCCTAGCACAGCTCAAGGCCCATTAGGACCAATTCCCTTCTCTCTGAGTGCCATGTACCTTCCAGTCCATTTTCTCTCTCGTTTCTATTTTTAAAATTGCTGTATCTTGTAAGAGTACTTTGTTCTGTGCAGTGACAGGCTGTCACGTAGCCTGAATATGCCCCTGCTCTGCAATAAGTATCCCAGGTAATTCACTAAGCACATAGACACTTTCCTTAAAGGCTCACTATAAGGCATGCTGTAAGTTTTCAATGGAGTTACTAGGTCCCGAATCATCTATTGTCCCAGTGTCACCAGGGAAACACTACAGTCCATGAAAAAACACTCCCAATACAGGAGCGGGACAGGATCCCTACGTTGCCCCCTGGTCAACCCAAGTCAACATGGATTGACATTGTCAATATCCCAAAGCAAACTAAGGAATTGATGCTGCAAAACATAAACCCTGGGAAAAGAATCACTCGAAGAGCGTAGGTGCGGTGAGACGGATGACCACAAACAAACGGCCCGAGTAATTAATTGTAACTTTAATTCTCACCACTGAAACACTCTTCAAAAGACTACCACGAGTTAAAAACAAAATGTCTTATTAAGTTTTATAGTAACAATCAATATAATGATTTGGTTTTCAGACACAGGCTGGGGTAAAATGAAAATGGGAGGAACTGGAAAGGTACTTTATTTCCACTTACTGGCTTTGACAATCCCCAACCTCTCCAAACCCCGGGGTGCATTTCCACCCACCCCCACCCCAAGTAATGCTGCATGTCTCACCTCTTAGCAAACCACAGTGCCATTGAGAAACTTTCAGGATACCACGTATCATGCAAAGCACAGAACTAAGAGGTAAAGTACCGCAAGCCTCAGTGCAATTTTACTTCATTAAATAACTGGCATTTTAAATTTGTCTTCATGGAGGCACATTTAAAAAAAAATCTCAGTCAACAAATATGACAAAAAGATTCATGAACAGAACAAACACAGTTCAATTGAGAAAGATCGTGTTTTCTCCTAGCTGTGTGTTTAAACTATACCTCATTATTTTGGTTATTTTTAATGTGTGCCATATTTATTTTAATTTAAGTGATAAGATTTAACATGCTCTACAAAAACAGTAGGAAAGACAAAAAGAACAGGTTGCTAGTTTTGCTAGTGCAATGATACCTTTATAATGGCACAAGAAAAAAACATTTCATTTCATGAACCCAATAGCGTCTTATCCAAAATTCACCCTGGAGATAAGGATCAACTGTCAGGCCAATTTTCCAGACTGCTTAGGAACTGAGTGAGGAACAGCAGAGGGAGGAGCACACACATTCATCGCTAAAAATTTCAATCCAAAAAAGTAGCAAAAGGAAAAACAAAGCAATATGTATAAATAAACCATTGCACAGAAATACACATAATAATTTGCCGCATAGAGGTACCACAGATCAGCTAATTCGCCCCGTGGAACAATTCATATTTTTGAGAAACTGTTACAACTTTTTTCGTAGTTTAGAGCACGAATGATATACCTCAGCTACCTCACTGCTGCAACATTTACTTGCTAACACGTAAACGTGCCCTGTTACCCGCAAGAGGAACCCCAAAGCTGCTCCACAGCCAGGCTGCAGTGCCACGGCTGACAGCCCTGATCTCATTCTGCGTGTGGCGTTTTCACTGGGGCTGATCAGAGTTCTGAGCCGGGATCAACTGCTGGGTTATGATAATCAGGAAAGAGTCGTTACATATGTAAATATTAAGTGCAGGGTTACAGCACAACCTAGATGCATGCTGAGAAACAAACAAGGGCTTTATTTCACATACATGCATTCATCATAAATGCATGCACATCTGAATAAGCAATTATTATTTCACCAACAGATGGATTTCTTAGAGAAAGCAGCAGAAGCTTTCCTTATCTCGAGCAGGACATTTTATAGAGGAGTTATCAGCCTCATTCCTCAGTGCTTTTGTGCTTAGAGGTATTTATTTTCTCCTGAAATGTAAGAAGATTCTTCCTGAGAAAATAAGCACAGGGTTCGGAGGCTTTTTTAATAACAATTTGATTCGCTAGCAAAATACATTTATCACAGGTGGGAAAAACAGTATTTGTGATTTCTTTCATTTCTCCATGGATTTAATGCCCTTCACAGTTTACTGTATCACAAAAATATTCCTAGAGATGGAAAGCTGCCTTTCAAAGGACTTCAGCACCTCTGCTCTGTAGCCCTGCACACCCCCGCCTGGTCTCGCACTGAGATGTGTTATACATCTCCACGTGTTACAGACCTACTTCTGCAGCTGTCCTGGACATCCTCCATAAAGCTTGAAGAAGTCAAGTCATTTCTCCATTTCCACACATCCAGTTTAGCTAACAAAGTGAAAAGAAGCTGTAACTCCCTAAGGGCTGATGCCACCATGGTTGCTGTAGGCAGACAGAAAATTAATTTTTTTGTGTCAACTTACAGAATCCCGTACAGTACATAAATCACTTTACCTAGGATGCTAACACTCCGGTACAGGAAATGTTTTCAAGCACGGGAGTGGGCATGGAGATCCCAGCTGCCACTGGCTTGGAGGGGAATCAAGACATCAAAATAGCCTTTCCTAATTTTGAAATTCCTTCACTGTATTAATGGTATATGCATCTTCAAAAGATATTTTCCTTTACATCACTAATACTCTGAGATTTTCTGTACTACTGTCAGATAGAAAAGCCACAAAACCACCGGAATTCATGTAATTAATTTTTATTGTCAGTATCATGTCTGTACATTCAAGTACCACCACAAAATTGCCTTCTTTAAAAATCACTAAAAGGTCTCTATTAGTGCTGGGTTTTATTTCTGTAAAAATAACAACCTCCAGCCAAATTTGAGTTGACATTTTCCCTTTAACTTTTGATTTATTTCTGTTATTTTTTTATTAAATACGGTTTGGCCTTGATCTTACCTATTGGGACTCCATCTCAATGAGATCAGCAGGGGAAGCAACTCTGGGCACTTGGTCTTTTCTCTATGGCAAAAAGACACTAGCACAATTAAAACTGGCGGTGATGCTGTTGTTGAATTCAAGACAACAGAAGTTTTAGCTTTCAGCCATCTATTAGGTTAACCTGTATCTTGTTGTTTCCTATTCACCTCTTCATTGTGAGTTGAACATGAAAAATGACCATGCACAAAGGGCATCTCAGCATGCCTTATGCCCCAACGATCAAAGAACCGGGGAATGTACCCATTTCCAAAGGGAATGAATACATAGAAAAGAAAGCCACAGTATCAGCTGGTGTAAGCTGACAGAACTCCACTTGCATTCACCAGCAGCAAACTTTACTCCAACCATATAACCTCACTTTTTAAAATTAAATAAACCCAGCTATGCCATCAGCCCTTGTTAACCAGGAATAGGTGGGTGGTCCTCTGGGAAGCCGTGGTCCCAACACATCCTCATGCAAGGTCAGGCAGAGCAGGAAGGGTTATCCGTGTGGGTAGGGATAGAAAGTGCAAGAGAAACAGCAAGTGGGAAAGACAAGATGAGGAAGGTAACATTAATAATACTCCAGAGAGGCCTTTATCAGCTCCATTTTGTATGCAATAGGAAGAACAGGAGGGTGAGGAGGCAACACATGTTGTTCCAGCTGCATCAGCAGAGGTGCAAAGTCTGAACTTTGAAGTTTTATGGAGAGAGAAGCAGCAAGCATTGGGCACAGCCAGAATATATGTTACAGCACAAGAGAGGTGGTTATGGACCTGAGTGTCAAAGAAAATTCAAATGCTGAAGGGCTGGAGACTGGGGAATCAATGGAGAATGTAACACAGTGAATACTAAACTCTGTGTTGTCCTTGAGATGCACAAGACGCAGGCTGATGTATGGGATTCCAGCAAGTTGCCTTTGATTTATTTTTTCTTTTAACATGGAAATTAAGTACTGAGATACACAGAATACACTATCACAACTCAAGATGAGCATTAGAGATCTGTCAAACATCTACAGCCAGTTGAGCTCATCTGGGAAAAAAGATGATCTTGTTTTCATTTTTAAATTGGAGAGCATATGCCTATATCCATTCTCAGTGTTTAAAGTGAAGTATGTTACATGGAGTCTTGTGTTACTGGGATTAAACATTAGTGGTCTCTGATATCATTACTAAAACCAAAAATGTTGATTAAGCTTACCAAACTGTGTTTATCAGGCAGAGGAACTTAGAAAGTAGCAAATGCATGGCTCGCCATACTCACGGTGAAATGGGAATTTGCCATAAGACTTGCAGTCAGTCTAGTCAAGCTTTCTTTGGCAACAACAGAACTTTCAATAACTTGGTTGTGTTATTCTCAAGATGAGTAAAAATAAATTCAAAAAGAGTCTAGATTTATTACAAAAATAGTTTCTAAGTTCATTTCAAAAGTAAATTTGTGTCAAACTTAGCAGTATTTTGATAGCCCAGCAAGCCATGGTGGCTGTCACGGTGTGCACAAACCAGGCTCCCAGGGTGCCCCCCGCAAAGCCTGTGTGGTTTCCACACGATCACATCAGCTGTGATGCAACTGGCACCTCTGCATCTCACAATTTGCATTTTATCTGTGATCTTGTAATAAGGAGCTCATTTATTGTTGCTGCTGGAAATAGAAGCCTGCTACGGTTCTTAAGGCCCAAATCCTCCATTCTCATAGAAGAAAATTTCCTGCTGTCCTGTTCTTGGTTTATTGAACGTGCTAATAGCTGGAGACAACAATCCCGCAAACATGTAAAATTCCTCCCGTGTCACCAAGTGCTGCAATACATTTACAAAGCAATTGCACTCAGTTTGTACTGTGTGCAAAAATACCACGCATATAATTAGGAGGCTGAATTTAATGACATTGCAACAAATCTCCATTCAGATGAATGCATAATTACTGTTATTAAAATATTTATGAAATAATAAATTTATTAGGAAATCTTCTGCATATGAGCTTGCAGAATGTTATTCTACACAAATTCTAAAATGGCTGCAGAGGAAACAAACTTGAAGGCACCGAACCAGAGCGTTTCCATCTGAAACTATGTAGGAACAAAAGTCTCCCAAGATCCTGAACCCTCTGTCCTCTCCAAAGATACTGAATAGACATAACTGGGATTTTTTTTTTTCATTTGGAAAATTTTCAGTTCTTTAAACAGGGTCTACTGGGGAAGCAAACTTCTCATGGGATTTGTGTTTGGTTGTGTTTTAACGCCGGTAATCTACACGGGAAATGCATCACTGGGATGAGACAGAATTTAAAATAACCACTAGTACCCATCCAGACCATTGGAAATTTAGGCTAACGCCTCGAGCCTGAATCAGACAGAGACAGAGTTTCACAAGTCCCAGCTGAGTGTATGTTAATCTTACAGATAAATCTCTCCCACTAAAGCATTCAAAACCTCTACTTTTTGTACCCAACTTCCAGCACAGAAGGGAAAGCAAAAGCCTTGCTTTAGGAAGACACCTATTGCATCTTGTGTTGCACTTAAGCCTCATAGCCTGCTGTGAAGCTACAGTCAAAACAAAACCAGGAAAATTTCCAACAAAGAGGATAAAAGCTGACTATTAAGAGGTGAAAAATACTCTTTAATAGAGGTTGTAGAATATTCTTCAGAAAAGTTTATAGAAGAACTTAGGCAAGCATTTGCTAGGACCAGCCTGGCTATACAGGTCCCATCTCAGATCAGTGACTCACCAGGAGCACAGAGACCCACCGCCGAAGGAGTCAGCGGCAGGAGCCATGCCGATAACCTCTGCCCCGAGATAACGCAGGGGAGCGCCCAAGGGGCCCGGCGCGGCAGGTCACAGCGATGGCACCAGGACAAAGGGATGCCTGAAACGGTCCAAGTGAATCACCCGGAACCCCATCCAGCTTGCTGCCTTCCCACCAACATCAGCTAATGCTGGAGCATCCAAAGAAAACTCTGGAAAATTGTGCTAAGAGAAGTCTGTGTTTCCATCCTCTACAATCTTTGGATTTATAGTCCTATTTACTATGGGCACTCTTCTAAGAAAAGTTAGGATTAGAGCCTTTGTGCAGGAATGTAATAAATGGGTCCTATAAATATCACATGCAGGGATCTATCTTCACTTTTACACCATCATTTCTATAACTGAAATTTAGTTTATGAACAAAAAGGATGAGCTTTCCAGCTAGCTCTGGAAAGCCCCTATGACCACACTACAACCAACTTTATGTTTCCAGTGACAAGAGGGGTTTAAAGGCAGCGCAGAGCTCAGCTCAGCCTTCAGCTCCCATTAAGGCTGCAGCACTGACAGCAGCGATGCTTGCTGCCTCCATGGGGCTCGTGTTGCTGAACCCCACCAGCTGCGGGCACACGGAGCAGTGCTGGGCTGTCTGCTACATCCTGCTGTCAGCCACAGAACTGTGAAATTTCTAACGAAGGAAGTGGAAATACAGGTTTGTATCCAGCCACCTGAGGAGAACCTGGATCAGAGTCATTTTTCAGGACGACTACAGCTTAAAGTTTTGGCTTTGTCAGCAGTTGTTGCACCTGCAAGTGAAAAGCCAAAAACAGTTGTAAAACTGTAAGAGCAAGATCTAAGGGCATATCTACAGCAGGTGGAGGAGCACAAGGACCACACCAAAGCCTGATCCAGATTATCTGGCTTTTGAACTAGAAGCGGTAAAGCAGCTCCATCAAGGCATAGCCCTTGGGCTAAGGCAAGCAGCCGCGTGCCAGTTGCCTGCCGTGTGACACACTGATGAGCTGTGTCCTCCCAGGGACTCCTGTGTCACTGTTCTGGGCTGTGCAGATACCATACTCAGACGCTTCCAGCTGCCCCTAGCAGGGCCATGCACTGCGCAGTGACCACTCTCAGCACCCTGAACTTGCTCTCCCTTTGATCAGCCAGAGCAGCCTCTGGGCAGAGACCAAGGTGGCAGGCACATGGCCAGTAGCCTCTCACACAGGGAAGGGCCACCACAGCCCTGCTGTCCATCCCCTCTGCCCATTCAGGGTCTAGAAAGCCTCCCCAGCTGCTCCTGGGGAAAGACCTGGGGCTCCTGGTGGTGGGAGGAGAGGGGAGCTGGTCCCACAGAGCATCCTCCCTCCAGTACCCTCTCAGCCAGCACCCGCCGCACGCCAACCTCTCCACACTCTTCTTCCTGTTTTCCGTCGTGGTTTCTGCCCATCCTCCCTTCGTTCACTTCCCAGCTAGGAACAGCCAAGCCTGAACACAACCCATTGGCTGTATTCCTGAACGCCTTTGAGGTAGCTCTGTATTACTAAAACACGTCTTTTCTCTATTAATCACACATCATTGATTCTTCTGAGTCCTAACATCATAATAATGTGAGACAGACAGAATCGAAAAGCCAAACAAGCAGGTGACACAACTGTTGGCACGCTGACAGCAGCGGCAGTTGACAGAAGCAGAGCCGTGCTCCATCCCATCCTCGCCCACCATGGCCTGGAACTGGTGCCTGCTCTCCCCTTCCCAGCCTTATTGCCGAGCAAGATGTTAAAAGACAGATCACTTATGTTTACAGCATAAATACCTACCAAAAAAGATATTTACATATATGCAAATATATACATATACAGAAAATCCCTACATACACAAACATTAAGCAGTCCCATCATCAGAATAAAAGATTGCCACCTAAGATTGCTCCTAACTGTTCCCCCTCACTCCCACAGGTCAGGCCATCCTTTTAACAAAAATAGAGCTATTTGATGTGCCCTACACGTGGAAAGATTTTTGTGTGCCACACCAGGCAGTGGACCGCACTCAGAGGGAAGGTCTCCCAAGTCTGCCTTCTCTTCCCATTTACATCAGAGGCCAGGTAGTCCAAGTGCTTCACATGATCGCAACGCAAAGAGAAAGGAGATCTCTAATTAGGAGCACTTCACGGGGGTTTGGGCATGCTTGCCAAGTTCATTTGGAAGTACCTGGAAGTGAGGCATTGGCCTGCATTACCCCGTCAGCCAAGGAATAAGAGGATATATACTTTGCCACACACTCGCATTCATACAGCATGCTAATGCCTCTGACAAACATCCCAAATGACACAGCAAAAGCATCACGTACCATAATATAGACTGAATTAGAGGGAATTCGGGCAATACTGCTGGAGTTAGGGTTTCTCTGGAAATGTAACACCACTCGTCAAATTTTGTCAAATGGAGGCACTTGCCCCCTGGAACGAGACCCCGATGTGAAGGTCTCAGCAGCCGCCCCACCATAGGCATGCTTGAGGTGCACCATCCTACACCTTGCCGCTGGACCCGTGCATGCATGGCACCGACAAAGAGCTTTGTTACAGAATACAGTGCCCAGGCTCACAGACACTGCCCCTCAGTACCAGTTTCATCATGCTTGGCAGGCCCTGAGCTGCAAAAAACCCCCAAACGTGCCATGGCAACCTCCGCTGTGCTCTCTGAGCAGGAGTAGCATGATGGCCCTGTGATATGGGGACACAGAAAGTAAAGAGCTTTTAGACCATTCTTACATACTAATTGCTGTCATTTGAAGTCTCTCTTCCCAATGTAGCACAACTGCATGGAAGAACTACGTTAGCTCTGCAGGTATGAGAGTTACTCCAGCAAGGTAAAATGTATGGTGACTGTGCGTGAGTGACCGGTGGCCCGGGGCAGGGCAGGGCTACCATATTTTAGTGTTCCATAATAGGACCATGCTTTAGTCTCAGCTAAATTGGCGATGATTCAAAATACCTCTACTGCCTTCAGCAGAAGGCCTTTATAGGACCTTGTGAATCATCAGTAACAAGGAAGGCTTTAGAAATACTTGTTTTTCTTCAGATTTCTCTCTGCCTGGATACCCACTCCACCACACTAATGACCTGACTATATTGGATTCCATGCTCTCCAAACAGCCTTAATTACATGCTTCGTATCTTCCAATATTATGATAAAATTCATCATAGTCCTGTGTCTGGGACAGTCAGCATTGTCACTCATTGAGATTAATTTGAATATCACTATAAATAGAAATAACAACATCTGATCTTATGATGCAGAGTATTGCGTTGAATGGTTTTAATGCCTCCAAGCAAAACTCATTTAATAGAATAAAACACATAATATAGCACATGTAGTTTGACAGTATTAGTGCTATGAGATTCAAAACCAGATCAATATATCTTTCATAAAAATTAATGCCTTGAAATGATCCCTCCATTTGTCATTCCAAAGAGGTCACCTTATTTCATTTCGAAGAGTAAATTAGGAATTGCACAAATGTACTTGCTGAATATATGCTTTCGCCGTACAAGTTGACACGTTCCAGCACCCTGGTGTGCTGCCCCCCATGCCAGCCCCAGTTATCTGCTAATCCTTTGCCCACAAAACACCATCATCCCTCTCTGTCTCTCTCCATGGGCAAGCATCCCTCTCCTGGCAGAGCCGGTCTTCTTCCACATGACTCTTTGCAATCCCTTCTACCTTCTCCAGAGAGACACACAGAAATAGATTAAGAGCTGAGATTACGGCTAATATTGAATTTTGTCTCGTCAAGAAAATAAATTTTGCCTCCAGAACACCTGGTTCCAGAAAAATATATTCGTAGCGCTGCCAACCTCCCATTAGTAACTTCACATGGAAACATGCGAATTCTTGAAGTAAGGATGTTCCTTTACTTTTAATTCATATAGAGGAAAGAAGATTCCATATCTATTAAATGTAGCCCAATATTTCAACAACAATACAGTAGAATGGCATGGCACAGCTTGTTGGCATGTATTAGGTGCATCAGTAACAACAAGAACAAATATTTAGAGGTTGATGAAAATGAAAGCTTGCAGAGAAGCCCAAAAGCCAGTTTTTGAAAACAGGCAAAGAATCGAAGTTTACTGTTTTGTATTTTTACCTTTTTGTTAAATTCTGTAGATGAGTCTAACTGAAAAATGCATAGTTTTCCTGAAATATCTTATTTAAAACGAACCATTACTCCACTTCCTAAAACCAGTATCGTCTTATTAATAGAGGAAAATGCAATAAACTGCTAATAAGTTCAAAATATATTAGCATCTAGAGAAAAACAGTGCTGAAGCATGCTAGTTTTCTTCCCAAATAACCAGTGATAACCCAAGAGTTCCCCCATGGCAGGTACATTGCAGTCAATTAAATTGGCCATTTACTACCATCTCATTAAGTCAAGTTCAGCAGGAGGGGACTCCACTCGAGTCTTTGGCTTTGCACCCAGAACCTATACAAGTGGAAACCTTTGGGCCTATATCCCATTTCCTATGGAAACAAACAAACAAGAGGGAGCAACAATCAGTTTGCAAATGCTTTGCTGCAGAGTGAAGGAGTTTGTAGAAACTGATCAGATGAGCAGCATAAAATTAACTAAAAGAACAAACACTTCAGAAGCATCGCTTGTAATCATGGGATCACACGTTCTGTAAAGCGATTCTCATACAGCCCTTATACTTCTTCCCCGTGACCATGCTGCAAACCCAGCAGGAACAGGCACTGAGGACTGCTGAGAGCCAAATTTCATTTCCTCAAGCCAGAAGCTGAGACACAACCACAATCCCCATCAACAGCAGTCACGGCACCTCGAACAGCTCAGCCAGCCACAGCCTGTTGATGCAGGCGGCTACCGCCGCTTTGGCAAGCAGGACATCCTCACTCAGAGTGCCTTGGGAAACGCACACCCTTTTCTAAGAAAAAAGAAGCGTCCGACTCAGAGCTGTGCTTTTAAGCTGAAATCCATTCCGGATAATCACATTTCTAGAGGCTTCATTGTCTCCAGAGCAGAAGGCAGGATTGCAACTTTCATCTTTCTCATTCAGTACGAAGGTGCCCGCAGAAGGAAATGCAGCCAAAAGCCCCCAAGGATATAAGGGATGTTCAATTTACACTCCCAATCTCATTGTATTCCTTTATCCCATGCTGGTTTCTAAAACGTTCCCTGGAGGTGCTTGGTAACATGCCCGTACGGGCCACAAGAACCATCACTGGTAAAAGCAAAAGGGTATTTAGACAAGCAAGAACAACTGTTGATTGACTATTTAAAATTACATCCACCGAGGACAGAAACCTGAAGCAGTAATTCGTTCATTATTAAAGCTTGTAATGAGAAGTCTGTACTTCTAAGGGAGCCCAAAAATTAGTTTTCCAGTATAAAAAAAGAAATCAGTGTGCTGATATTTCCCATATTGCATGGTTCTACTCCCAGAAAACATGAAACAGATGAAACATTTGGCAATTTTTTTCAGTATAGTTATTGAATTTCATGGAGTTAAATTTGTAAGGGAAGCTATGACACTGTGAAGTAACAAATTTTTTACAATGCAAAACTAGCAGTCCAAAAAACATATTGCCTTGAACTCCCTGATGCATTTGGAAGCAGCTTTCCAAATTGTTTCTGTTTTATTTTTAGAACAGATATTTAATTTACAATTGGCATACTATTTATTGGCGTGCTCTAATAGAATTGTATTTTGAAAAAGTCACTGCGTTTGACATACTTGAATATTCATGCATTTATATTTCCATGGTCTGCCACACATTATATTATCCCTTTGGTTGCATTAAACCGAGGCCCTGCAGCAAAGACACAGGCCCTTGATGCTGGGCAGCACACCTGCACCGCACAGCCCTGCTCCCAAAGTCTGTGGCTTAACGGTCCCTCCCCATCCAGGACAGGGATGGGACACAACCCCTGGAGAAGAGCAGGTGTTGTCTACCGAGGGGTGTACTCAGAAAGGGCTATCTCACATTAACTCCTGCCAGGGCACTCGCATCCCTGCTTCTGAAGAGGATGAAGTTCAAGAGACGCAAAAATAAAGCATCCAGCTAGAGGCACCCCCCCTCCCCAGCTCAACCTCTCCCAAGGTGAGCCATTGCCAGCTGGAGAGAGCTCACTTGCGCTTTCTTCAAAACTGAGTCCAACATCTCTGTACGTCTCAGGCGTGGGGTCTAACCTGCTGCTGAAGATGGGACCTTGGTGCGCAGCAGGGATGCTCTTGAACATTTTAACTGATGTAAGTCACAGAAGGTCCCACACAAGGTTCATGGCAATGACAGATACTGAACTCGAGTGGAAAATCCTCCCCCTCTCTTCTAAACCCTGTGTTTCTGCAGGCAGTTGCACCTCTCATTAGTTGTAATTTTTGAAGAGAAATCCTCACGTACTTGGCCTTAGGAGACATACCGCCCTCATTGGCAATTCCTGTGCCCATCTCCAATCCATCGACACATCCTGTGTGACTCAGAGAGAGCAATGACCCACTCTGACGATGCCTGAGTCTCAGCCGCCCCGACAGCTTCGCTCCGTCAGCATGAACACATCAGTCAGAGGAAGGCAGAGTCGAGGTTACAGTTTCCCTTCACTCCAGCAGCAGCTATGCGCAGCTGGGACTCAGTGCCATCCCCCCACCCCAACGAGTCCCATGGTCTTTTATCGAAGGTGCAATGCAAGGATAAGTGGGGAGAGAGATACAGGGGCAGGGGGAGGGACTTTTCCTTTCATCTCACAGGAAAACGCCCAAGTCTGATGTAGATCCTTCACATCATTTTGTACAAAAGGAAAGCTTCTATGAAACTTCAAACAGTAATTACACAGATGAATTCAAACCAGAGGACCAGAGTACTGCTTTCCCCTGCTGATCCACCTGTTGGCATTAGCTGAAGGTGCTACCAAACCTCTGTGCTCTATTGGGAACAGTCAGCTGAGCTGCATGGAGAGACATTGTAACTTCACAGCAGAGAGGAAGATGAATAGCCTAAATCTCACCCATCCTGAAGAGAAAGCCACTTAAGCATCAGTAGCTGGCTGAGGAAACGCTGCTGTGCTCTGTATAGGTTTTATATATTTTTTTTTTCTCTCTACATTAAGGTAGAGTACAAGTACTTCTCTTCCAAGATACTGTCAAGAGAAATGTAAACACTAGTAAGATTTCTTTGCAGAGGCCTCCACAGATGGAAAGAGTTTTCATCTACGAGATGTTATGGAAAAGCCGGTTTGGGCATGAAAATGAGTGTTCAAGAGCCATTCACCCATCCCTCACCACACTGCCATGGTCACTAAGACCTGTAAGACCCACGAGAAGCAAGCTGGCTGCAACAGCTCATGCCTTTGAGAAAGTATTTAGGTTAACAAGATTTTTGTTATTGTTTAATTGTTTATTTATTTCTAATAACTTACTGCTTCTCACCCACCCCCACGCAACAGTACTTAGCTGTTTAGTAGGTCCAGTTCTCCTCCTCTCAAAATAATGCTTTCTTTCTTACTTCTCTCTGGCTGGGACACATTCTGAACTGTGTTTTGAAGGAGGAGAGGACAATAATGAACAGCTTTATTGCATGAAAAATCCACTTAAAGAAGGCAGAACCGAGCTGTAAAATACATATTCAGTAAAATCTCTCTCAGTATGTACCAGTTCCTGCTTTCTGGATGATTTGGTCTAAAAGCAATTTTGAACAGATGCTTAGTCACAATACATTAAAATGTTCAGATTTATATAAATATCTCCACATGCAGAAACTGCCCAAATGCCTTATTTGCTGCACACTCCATTATGTAACATATCACCAAAGATTTTGCAGGTATTGTGGCATCGTACAAAAGCTCACAGCACCCAGGATCCCCTTCTGAATGAGATCTCAGTAGAGAGTGTCCAGGATTTGCTCTTGAATGAGATTCAGTATAAAGCAGCTGGCTAATTTCAGTCTACTGGCTGGTAGAAGCCTACAGCAGATCAGCGTCTGCTGAACCAGTACTTCAGCAGAACTTCAGCACTGCTCACATCCCTCCAAGCTTCTCAGCTCCAGCTTAAGCAGAACATGAGATCATCTGTTTTGCAGCCCAGGAAGGGGTGTTTCTATAATGCAAGAAGTCTTGAACAGAAATAAGTACGGTGTACCTAGTGATGCCAAGCTTGCTCACAGACACGAGCGGGGCTGCTTTCCCAGAGGCAGCATTTCAATAGATAGACCCACATGTCAAAGCCGCACAAATTGTTAGAGATTCAGTACACCGCTGACTCCAGATGCAGTACAAGTCACATTTTAATTTGCAAAGAGGGGGAGGTGAGCGAGGAAAACAAGAACATATCCATAACGTTCTTTCAGGAAAACACACAGGACCGAGTCCGGCTGGGCAGTGCAAAGGGCAATGATGGGAGAAGGCACATCGCTGCGTTTGCTGTGCATCTGATGGCCGTACCTGGCACGGACAGCCAGATGGTAATAAGGAGTAAAAATGACTGCTGACAGCAGAGAACGGATTTGCTATGAAAACCTCACAAGTTTCCAGCTGGGAAAAGCGGGGGATCTCTCCACCCGCTGCACAAAAATAAAAATAAACCCCACCACTACCTTCCGCATGCGAAGGCGTAGGATAGGAAGCGAGAAACTCCGCTGCTCACGATGCATCTGGTGGCGGTTCTGTCACTGCCACCGCACCCGCGATCGCTGCCGAGAAGCAGCCGGTGCTCGGTGCCGGGCCCCGGTGGCTTCACCCAGCACCGCGGGGGGGACACCCCAGGCCCCCCGCCAACGGGGAACCAAACCCCGCTCAGCCCCGGACAGATGCCCTCTCCCGGACTTGGGGCGCCGGAGAAGGGCAGAAGGATGCGGCCGGTGGGGGGGAGCGGGGATCCGTGCCCCGACAGGCGACGAGGCTGAGCCCCAGCGCCGAGAGGGGCACGATCGCAGAGCGCCCCGGGGGGGGGGTGGCGGAACGGGCAGGCGCCGCAGCGCATCTCCCCCGCACACGCACGCACGCGGCTCTATAATCCGCCGGCTCTGCTCATCCCTCGGCGCTTGCGAGAGCCGCCGGAGCCTCGACCGGCGGAGCGGCGCTCCCGGAGCCCGGCCAGCCGCCCGCAGCCCCCGGGACGGCCGCACTTCCCTTCCCCTCCGCCGCCTCTGTCCCACCGGGGCTCTGGGCTGGCTCCGTACCCTCCCGGAGGGCAGGGGGAGCCCGTCCCAAGCCCCAGAAAGCGCTTGGGTACCTGGAGTTGCCCAGCATAGCCCTGTCTCCGCCGAGCGCCGCCGGGGAAAGCCCCCCGCCCCCGGTCCCGGCCCCCGCCGTCCCCGGCAGCCCCAGCCCCAGCCCCGGCCCGGGGGCGGCTGCAGCGCGGCCCGCCCCTGCCCTCGCACGGCGCGGACATTTCATGCGCGAAGCTCGTCCCGGCCGGGCCCCCGCTGCCTTGCTCCCGCATCTCCGCCGAGCCATATTTCTCTCCAACGCAAACCCATTACAATCACGGCCTTTCCTTTCTTTTCTTTTNGTAAAGCGATTCTCATACAGCCCTTATACTTCTTCCCCGTGACCATGCTGCAAACCCAGCAGGAACAGGCACTGAGGACTGCTGAGAGCCAAATTTCATTTCCTCAAGCCAGAAGCTGAGACACAACCACAATCCCCATCAACAGCAGTCACGGCACCTCGAACAGCTCAGCCAGCCACAGCCTGTTGATGCAGGCGGCTACCGCCGCTTTGGCAAGCAGGACATCCTCACTCAGAGTGCCTTGGGAAACGCACACCCTTTTCTAAGAAAAAAGAAGCGTCCGACTCAGAGCTGTGCTTTTAAGCTGAAATCCATTCCGGATAATCACATTTCTAGAGGCTTCATTGTCTCCAGAGCAGAAGGCAGGATTGCAACTTTCATCTTTCTCATTCAGTACGAAGGTGCCCGCAGAAGGAAATGCAGCCAAAAGCCCCCAAGGATATAAGGGATGTTCAATTTACACTCCCAATCTCATTGTATTCCTTTATCCCATGCTGGTTTCTAAAACGTTCCCTGGAGGTGCTTGGTAACATGCCCGTACGGGCCACAAGAACCATCACTGGTAAAAGCAAAAGGGTATTTAGACAAGCAAGAACAACTGTTGATTGACTATTTAAAATTACATCCACCGAGGACAGAAACCTGAAGCAGTAATTCGTTCATTATTAAAGCTTGTAATGAGAAGTCTGTACTTCTAAGGGAGCCCAAAAATTAGTTTTCCAGTATAAAAAAAGAAATCAGTGTGCTGATATTTCCCATATTGCATGGTTCTACTCCCAGAAAACATGAAACAGATGAAACATTTGGCAATTTTTTTCAGTATAGTTATTGAATTTCATGGAGTTAAATTTGTAAGGGAAGCTATGACACTGTGAAGTAACAAATTTTTTACAATGCAAAACTAGCAGTCCAAAAAACATATTGCCTTGAACTCCCTGATGCATTTGGAAGCAGCTTTCCAAATTGTTTCTGTTTTATTTTTAGAACAGATATTTAATTTACAATTGGCATACTATTTATTGGCGTGCTCTAATAGAATTGTATTTTGAAAAAGTCACTGCGTTTGACATACTTGAATATTCATGCATTTATATTTCCATGGTCTGCCACACATTATATTATCCCTTTGGTTGCATTAAACCGAGGCCCTGCAGCAAAGACACAGGCCCTTGATGCTGGGCAGCACACCTGCACCGCACAGCCCTGCTCCCAAAGTCTGTGGCTTAACGGTCCCTCCCCATCCAGGACAGGGATGGGACACAACCCCTGGAGAAGAGCAGGTGTTGTCTACCGAGGGGTGTACTCAGAAAGGGCTATCTCACATTAACTCCTGCCAGGGCACTCGCATCCCTGCTTCTGAAGAGGATGAAGTTCAAGAGACGCAAAAATAAAGCATCCAGCTAGAGGCACCCCCCCTCCCCAGCTCAACCTCTCCCAAGGTGAGCCATTGCCAGCTGGAGAGAGCTCACTTGCGCTTTCTTCAAAACTGAGTCCAACATCTCTGTACGTCTCAGGCGTGGGGTCTAACCTGCTGCTGAAGATGGGACCTTGGTGCGCAGCAGGGATGCTCTTGAACATTTTAACTGATGTAAGTCACAGAAGGTCCCACACAAGGTTCATGGCAATGACAGATACTGAACTCGAGTGGAAAATCCTCCCCCTCTCTTCTAAACCCTGTGTTTCTGCAGGCAGTTGCACCTCTCATTAGTTGTAATTTTTGAAGAGAAATCCTCACGTACTTGGCCTTAGGAGACATACCGCCCTCATTGGCAATTCCTGTGCCCATCTCCAATCCATCGACACATCCTGTGTGACTCAGAGAGAGCAATGACCCACTCTGACGATGCCTGAGTCTCAGCCGCCCCGACAGCTTCGCTCCGTCAGCATGAACACATCAGTCAGAGGAAGGCAGAGTCGAGGTTACAGTTTCCCTTCACTCCAGCAGCAGCTATGCGCAGCTGGGACTCAGTGCCATCCCCCCACCCCAACGAGTCCCATGGTCTTTTATCGAAGGTGCAATGCAAGGATAAGTGGGGAGAGAGATACAGGGGCAGGGGGAGGGACTTTTCCTTTCATCTCACAGGAAAACGCCCAAGTCTGATGTAGATCCTTCACATCATTTTGTACAAAAGGAAAGCTTCTATGAAACTTCAAACAGTAATTACACAGATGAATTCAAACCAGAGGACCAGAGTACTGCTTTCCCCTGCTGATCCACCTGTTGGCATTAGCTGAAGGTGCTACCAAACCTCTGTGCTCTATTGGGAACAGTCAGCTGAGCTGCATGGAGAGACATTGTAACTTCACAGCAGAGAGGAAGATGAATAGCCTAAATCTCACCCATCCTGAAGAGAAAGCCACTTAAGCATCAGTAGCTGGCTGAGGAAACGCTGCTGTGCTCTGTATAGGTTTTATATATTTTTTTTTTCTCTCTACATTAAGGTAGAGTACAAGTACTTCTCTTCCAAGATACTGTCAAGAGAAATGTAAACACTAGTAAGATTTCTTTGCAGAGGCCTCCACAGATGGAAAGAGTTTTCATCTACGAGATGTTATGGAAAAGCCGGTTTGGGCATGAAAATGAGTGTTCAAGAGCCATTCACCCATCCCTCACCACACTGCCATGGTCACTAAGACCTGTAAGACCCACGAGAAGCAAGCTGGCTGCAACAGCTCATGCCTTTGAGAAAGTATTTAGGTTAACAAGATTTTTGTTATTGTTTAATTGTTTATTTATTTCTAATAACTTACTGCTTCTCACCCACCCCCACGCAACAGTACTTAGCTGTTTAGTAGGTCCAGTTCTCCTCCTCTCAAAATAATGCTTTCTTTCTTACTTCTCTCTGGCTGGGACACATTCTGAACTGTGTTTTGAAGGAGGAGAGGACAATAATGAACAGCTTTATTGCATGAAAAATCCACTTAAAGAAGGCAGAACCGAGCTGTAAAATACATATTCAGTAAAATCTCTCTCAGTATGTACCAGTTCCTGCTTTCTGGATGATTTGGTCTAAAAGCAATTTTGAACAGATGCTTAGTCACAATACATTAAAATGTTCAGATTTATATAAATATCTCCACATGCAGAAACTGCCCAAATGCCTTATTTGCTGCACACTCCATTATGTAACATATCACCAAAGATTTTGCAGGTATTGTGGCATCGTACAAAAGCTCACAGCACCCAGGATCCCCTTCTGAATGAGATCTCAGTAGAGAGTGTCCAGGATTTGCTCTTGAATGAGATTCAGTATAAAGCAGCTGGCTAATTTCAGTCTACTGGCTGGTAGAAGCCTACAGCAGATCAGCGTCTGCTGAACCAGTACTTCAGCAGAACTTCAGCACTGCTCACATCCCTCCAAGCTTCTCAGCTCCAGCTTAAGCAGAACATGAGATCATCTGTTTTGCAGCCCAGGAAGGGGTGTTTCTATAATGCAAGAAGTCTTGAACAGAAATAAGTACGGTGTACCTAGTGATGCCAAGCTTGCTCACAGACACGAGCGGGGCTGCTTTCCCAGAGGCAGCATTTCAATAGATAGACCCACATGTCAAAGCCGCACAAATTGTTAGAGATTCAGTACACCGCTGACTCCAGATGCAGTACAAGTCACATTTTAATTTGCAAAGAGGGGGAGGTGAGCGAGGAAAACAAGAACATATCCATAACGTTCTTTCAGGAAAACACACAGGACCGAGTCCGGCTGGGCAGTGCAAAGGGCAATGATGGGAGAAGGCACATCGCTGCGTTTGCTGTGCATCTGATGGCCGTACCTGGCACGGACAGCCAGATGGTAATAAGGAGTAAAAATGACTGCTGACAGCAGAGAACGGATTTGCTATGAAAACCTCACAAGTTTCCAGCTGGGAAAAGCGGGGGATCTCTCCACCCGCTGCACAAAAATAAAAATAAACCCCACCACTACCTTCCGCATGCGAAGGCGTAGGATAGGAAGCGAGAAACTCCGCTGCTCACGATGCATCTGGTGGCGGTTCTGTCACTGCCACCGCACCCGCGATCGCTGCCGAGAAGCAGCCGGTGCTCGGTGCCGGGCCCCGGTGGCTTCACCCAGCACCGCGGGGGGGACACCCCAGGCCCCCCGCCAACGGGGAACCAAACCCCGCTCAGCCCCGGACAGATGCCCTCTCCCGGACTTGGGGCGCCGGAGAAGGGCAGAAGGATGCGGCCGGTGGGGGGGAGCGGGGATCCGTGCCCCGACAGGCGACGAGGCTGAGCCCCAGCGCCGAGAGGGGCACGATCGCAGAGCGCCCCGGGGGGGGGGTGGCGGAACGGGCAGGCGCCGCAGCGCATCTCCCCCGCACACGCACGCACGCGGCTCTATAATCCGCCGGCTCTGCTCATCCCTCGGCGCTTGCGAGAGCCGCCGGAGCCTCGACCGGCGGAGCGGCGCTCCCGGAGCCCGGCCAGCCGCCCGCAGCCCCCGGGACGGCCGCACTTCCCTTCCCCTCCGCCGCCTCTGTCCCACCGGGGCTCTGGGCTGGCTCCGTACCCTCCCGGAGGGCAGGGGGAGCCCGTCCCAAGCCCCAGAAAGCGCTTGGGTACCTGGAGTTGCCCAGCATAGCCCTGTCTCCGCCGAGCGCCGCCGGGGAAAGCCCCCCGCCCCCGGTCCCGGCCCCCGCCGTCCCCGGCAGCCCCAGCCCCAGCCCCGGCCCGGGGGCGGCTGCAGCGCGGCCCGCCCCTGCCCTCGCACGGCGCGGACATTTCATGCGCGAAGCTCGTCCCGGCCGGGCCCCCGCTGCCTTGCTCCCGCATCTCCGCCGAGCCATATTTCTCTCCAACGCAAACCCATTACAATCACGGCCTTTCCTTTCTTTTCTTTTTTCTTTTTTTTTTTTCCGCCCTCCTTTCCCTTCACGGATTGCTTCTTGCAAATGGGGCGATAAATCCAGAAAGTGCCATGCACCGCGGAGAGGGGAGAAGGGGAAGATGCTGAAACAGAGAGGGTGACTGGGAGGGAAACAAGATGCTCCGAGGGGGAGGCAAACGAAGCACCTGAAGGGGCACGGACGGAGTTGAAGGCGGCGGTCAGCCGCCAGCGCCTCCACCTCCCGGCCCCGGCGGGCAGAGCCCCGCGGCGGGGCACGGCACGGCCGGGAAGGAGCTCGGAGACCCGGCGCCGCACAGCCCTACCTGGAAGAGCCGGAGGATGTTGGCTACCATAATGGACACTGAACTTCCCGACGCCCCGATCACTCCAACTACTTTTTCCGGCTTGACGAACACGGGCGGCTCCCCGTTGGTGCACCTCACGTCGGAGGTGTCCTTCTGGATGAGAGCCTGGACGAAGGTGAGGGACTGCTCCAGCGCGTAGGTGTCTCTGGAGCAGGTGTCCAGGATGCGTGCGCCCAGCGTGACATTGGGCAGCAGGTCCGGGTCGCTGTTGATCTGGTCCAGGGCGTAGAGCATCGCCTCCAGCCTGTGGATGCCATTCTCCTTCTTGATGTCCCCGCACGGCACGCTCGGGGAGCCCTTGGCGTGCACGGGGAAGAGGCCGCCCAGGGTGATGTCCCCCTCCAGCCGGATGGAGTGGGGCGCGTACATCTCCTGCCCCTGGGCCGCCTCCGAGAGCAGGAACTCCAGCAGGCAGCAGGGCAACTTCAGCAGAGTCAGGAGCCGCAGCAGCCTGCCCAGGCGGACCATGGTGCCGCCGCCGCCGTCGCCGCCGCCCGGGCGATGCCCCGCGCTCCCGCCCGCGCTCCCGTGCGCCTTCATGCAGCCCGGAGCGGGCCGGGATGGNCGGAAGCACCCGCGAAAGGCGCCTCCGTGGGGTGACGAGCGCCGGCCGCTCAGCCCCGCCGGAGCATCCCCCCGCCTCCTCCTCCTGGCGGGGAAGCGGAGCGGAGCCGGCGCCCGGGGCAGCGCCCCCCCCC